>CM046380.1:6855703-7015703 GCA_025413485.1 Ficus microcarpa | reverse complement strand
TGTATACATTCATACACACACACACACATACACACGTAAATGTGTGTGCAATGTATTGGAACTTCTTCATGTTTTAATTATTGCAATATCTGCATTATTCAATCACTCCCACGTGCGATTTAGCTATTATTCTCTGACGTTGAGCATTTTGTGGGAAAACTGGGCGATACGCCAAGCACTTTTTCTAATATTGCAATACTGTTTGATCCGTGCGAGCTGATTAAGTCCATAAGCACTTTTTCCAATATTTTTGTAGCTGTTCTAATTAATTATTTGTGTATTTATTCTTGATTGAAGTATATATCTTAATGCATTTCTTTGGTCTTTGTTTGTTGCAAGCGGTTTTTGACTTTTTCAGTCTCAATTTAAGCGGAAAAAATTTTGATTTCTGGGAGTATTTAAATATATTTTCCGAAAAAAATATCCCTCCAAGAAAATTTTGAAATTTTCGTTTTGAAGTTTTAATTGTATCAATTTTATACCAATTAACCCTTTTATTACTAATTAGAAGATTAAAATATTGTGTTTATAGACATAGTCTAGCGATAGTACTATACTTAACTTTACCTAAAAATATAGAGTTCAAATCATCCATCTCCAAATTAAAAAAAAAAAAATCAATTATTGATTTTATTTTAACTTTTAAAGTTTTAATTTTATCTATACAAATTCATACTTTTACTAATTACTAGTAGATAGATCAAAATAGTAGTTAGAAAAAAAAAAAAAAAAGAAGGTAGAATAATACTAGAGAGCATCAATTATGAATCTCATTTTTTGTTAGTTATGATGTTCAATATCACTGATGATCTAAAATATTTTTTTTAAAGTAAAAGAAAAATAAAAAAAATAAAAACACAAAGAAAAGCAAAAGCAAAAATTGTTTGGGTGTCGTGTTAAATATGTACATATATAAAATTTTAAAGCGTGATGTTGATTTTTGTCTTTTAGCTCTTCCTTTTCTCTGACTTCAATCTTATTTTAGAGTTGCTGTTATAATTTAATTTACAAATTGTTTAGACGTGTTAACATGTCCACATGCATATTTATAATTTAAAAGCGAGAAGTTGATTTGCCCCTTTTTCTCTTCCTTTTTATTTCCTCTGATCAATCTAATAATTAGAATTGTTGCTATTTTATTTTTCTTCCTTAATCATTGTTAATTGTCATTTGTGCGGCCATTATTGCAGCTAATTAACTATTTTTTTTCTTAATTTTCAGGTGTCCCCTCCTCGTCATCTCCTTTTATAATGTTACTACTATTATTATTATTTTATATTACGTAGTGGCATATATCAAAAGTTCGAATTGAGAGCGCAATCAGTTACAAGATCTTAGTGGGTGAAAGACTTTTTATTTCACATATATGAATACATGTAAATATATATATATATAAATCATGGCTGTACTCTATTTAGAAAAAACTAGAGAGAGAAAAGGATACAATTGAAAAGAGGGAATTCATGAAACCATGAACTTAAAAAGAAACAAAACCATACCTCTGTGAGAATTGGTAGGAATGCGTTTTCATTCACCAACTTTACTCTGAATCTATCGACTAAGAAAAATCCAAAATAACGAAAAAAAGAATAGTAAGAGAGGATCTCCCTGTGACATCCCTCAACTACAATATCGAATGCTAGCTTGTAAAACATGGATGATAAAATCCCATTTCATGGTATCAAAAGCCATTTTAATGTCAACTTTAAGCTACATGTTGCCACTGAAAGATACTTTGCTCAATGCACTGACACCATGCTAGAATAATTCAATCATGTATCTACCTAGAGGGAGTAAAGCGAAATTAATTGCGAGAAACAATTCATTGAGCGATCCTCCTGTCTTCTTTTTTTTTTTAATGTTTATTTTTAAAATAGATATGCAAGAATTTAAAATTACATTTTAAATGTTAAATTCCAATTAAGCGAGTGTTTGCCTATATTTCTATTAACCAACTCATGCCGCAATTTCACATAAAAAAAATTTTAGAATGATGGTTGCCTAAAGATTTTAAAAAATTTTAGAATGGTAATGCGAAATGATTTAAATACAAAATTAACATGCCATTTCCCTAAACCTATACGTGTGTGAGTAATTATCAAATATACCACTTGTTAAGGGTGTATATGTATAAAAGATGAAGATATAACATCAAAATGATACGAAATTTGGATAATGGACTAATTATGAGCTACAAAAATGTAGTAACATTTAGGACGTAAATGCGGTTAAAAAAAAAAAAATAGAAGGACCTAAATGTAGTAAAGATAATATAAGTACAAAACCAGTGGCAACTACAAAATTTCGAATGGTAGAGTTAGTTCAAACTCTAGGAGGCAATGTGCAAAGATTTTCTTTTAAGAGGCATTTTATGAAAATACCCTATTCAGTTTAGCTGGTAAAGTGCAATCAGTAAACTTTTCTAAAATATTTTTTTTTTCTTTTAACTTGCCATCTTTTGGGTATGATTAGAAGCTACAGATCACGCTCTCTGATGTATTGCTAACTTTTATGAACATGGCCTCGGGGTGATATCTTCGTTTGTCTCACGTATGTGGATCAAACAACTATATTTCTTGCATTTTAGCAATTCATTTTTAAAATATCGGATAATAATGCAGAAAATAATGTATAGGGTGACATATGAACATTAATGGCACTGAATAGTGAACAAACTGTCTATATATAAATATATATGTATGTATGTATGTATGTTTGTATGTATGTATGTATCCGTATATGCAATGCACTTGAACATGTTTCAAATATTATCTATTGGAAGGTCTTGCTGCATAATTCAGTCGTCTCACATGAGTTCCAGCATTTATATCTGCGTATTATATTATTTTGTGGGAAAACTAGGCAGTACCGTCTTTTCTCCATGAACTGTTGGAATCGTGGGGACTGACAAGAGGATTATCTTTTTAATATGATTATTCAGTCTTTCTCATCACCGATAGAAATTGAATTTTGAATCATTGGACAAACTCTCTACGATCTTATCTATGAGTGAGAATAATTTTATATCATGCGTTATAAAATTTCAATGTGAATATTTATAGATCAAAATTTTAAAAGTAAATTCAACGTCGACTGAAATTGATGCTCCTACAGATAATTAAAAAGGTTACTGTTCTTATAGTAGAAACATTTTTTTATCATAAAACTATGCACATCCTAATTAGAGTACCCACTAGGACTCCAATCCTCCTATAATCCCCCACTAAAGTTTATTAAAACAAAAATTATAATAAAATAGTACAAAAATAATAACGTAAAGCACATCTCAAGAGATTAAGAAATAACAAATTTATGTCAAAAGAAAACAAAAAACTAATCTATCCACCAGCTGTAAAGAACCAAAGCATCACATCATGATCTATTGCGAATAACTCCATGATCTTGTTCTTATGCATTTATTGTTGATGGAAATATCTTTAATTATGAACCTTGTTTTTCTTTTTAAGAATAAAGTGAAAACAGCTACATAAAATTATAAGCCTGTTCGGTATGTTTGTTGGAGGTAGTTTTCTACTTTTTGAGTCCAAAAGTCATCCTTGCTAGTAAGTAGACAATTTTTTTACAAGAATCTTTTCTTTTAAGATTTCAAGTTGCAAATTACGCCTAATTCTTTGAACTTGGGATCCGGTTACACAGGGGATCTTTTACAATAGTTTCTTGATAGCCCTTGCAAGGGTTGTTTCTCTCTGTTTTGGATTCCTTTTTTGTTTAACATTTCAGTAATATCTTTTTTTTTAAAAATAATATAATGGGACGAATAAGGAATGAGGATGTTAGAGGGAGGTCAACCTAGTTTGTCTTGGTACACCTATTGATATCTGTCATCATTATTTGAAAAAAAAAATGGATTTAGTTTTATCAGTTTTATTCTAATTGAATAGAGCTCTTTTATTGATTATTAGAAGATTCAAACAATCATTTTTCAAGAGGCATAAATACAATCGATGTGATATCATTCGATTGTTTTTGTTTGTCTTGTCTGCAGTGTTTTTTTTTTAAATGAATTCTAAATTTTTTTTCAGTAAAGTAAAGTGAAGGCTTGATTGAGTTATTGAGTGAGGTGTAACTTAGTTGATGTGTCAAAATTCTCTAATCTCTACTCATTCCTGTCTATTTACTTTTTAAAACCATAAATCTCATTAATCGCTTTCTGAAAAAGTAGAGCTCAAACTCAAAGTACAAAACCGAATTATAAAAAAAAAAAAAAAAAGGTTTGCAATTCACTTTTTCTCCTTCTGCCAAAAAACATAATTAGAAAAGGAAAAGCAAATGACGTGAATCGAACATGTCCACACACACATATGCAATTAGAAAAGCAAAAGCAAATTTCTTATTTTGCTCTTAAAATTTTAAAATTGTACAACTTTGATTCATAAATATTTTTTTAATAGCTGAAATGTACCTTATAAATTATTAAAATGTTATTATAATTATTCTTTCCTTTACTTTTTGGATGTAATTTATTAGTAAATTGATCAAAAAATTGTGTTTACTACGGATTCCATCTAAAAATTAATACAAAGGATTATTGTAATAACGTTTTTAATAGTTTTGGTCATTCCAGTTACAGAAATAAAGACCAAGGAAAATGCACTTTTAAAATTTTACTACATTAGTCATTTACTTTAATTTTTAAATGGAATTCATTAGTTATTTGATCAAAAAGTGATGCTAACTAATAAATTATATTCAAAAATTAATATAAAAAACTAATTTAATAATATTTTAATAGTTTAAAAGTACTTAAGTTATGAAAAAAAGTTGAAAGACTAATATAGTAATTTTCCCTTATATATTTTGATGCAGTATATATTAAAAGCAAAAGATTGAAATTTTTTTTTAAAATTTTTTATTTTGCTTTCACACTCACCGTTGTTTCACTTTATTTGCGTGACCATTATTATTGATAGTATTTTAATTGTCAGGTCTCTCAACTTCCAAGATTGGGAAAGTGTGTTTCAATATTTTAATTGTCAGGTGTTTTAATTGTCAGGTACAGAATCACATTCTTGTCAGCGTCTAATTTTGTACTCAGTACGTATTGGAATATTCCAATTAACCCTAGAATATTCCGCGTCAAGACATTGGTAATAACTAAAGTTGGTTCCCCCTCCCCCCTCCTCTTAAGCGAAGTAATTTTTTAACCTTTGCACATGTATTTGTACTTCTTCCTTTGACCTTACTTTTTTTGGTAACAACTAGAGTTGGACCCCTCCTCCCACCCCCCCTCCCCCCCCCCCCCCTCCCCTCCTCTCTCTCTCTCTCTCAGATTCTTGTGCTACTCTCAACAAAGCTGCTAAACCTATTTTATGTCCCCTGAATTTTTAAGAAACTTTTTTACTCTATAATTTTTTCTCTTATGATAAAATATTTTACAATATCATCCCTTATCTGTTGACTTGAAAATTTAAATTATTACTATATTTGCATAAATTTAGCATCCTATACTACTATATCAATTCACAATTTTTATAAATTTAGCATCTTAAATGAATTGAAATCAATTATACTACTATATCAATTCACAATTTTTTTGAAGTATGAACTTTAAAATTAAATTAAATTAAATTAAATTATGTTAGAAGCTTAGTTCATTTAGGAGAAAAATTCCAAAGATACAAATTTGATAAACAATGGAAAAAGATTTTACTATTGTAGTTTTGGTTCAAATTTTTAGTTTAATTCATGTCCATTTGAAAAAGACGTCTGGCTCCATCACTGACTGCTATTTTCAATGTTAGATTAATTTTTCAACAATCTGCTCTATTATTTGGAATAGTTTGTGTGATGCACTGTAAATTATTATCAGACATACTCATAAATTAGATTGTTAAAAAAATTAATTTAAATGATTAAAACAGAGTTTCGACTGATAATTCTTTTTGAATTATGACTATTTTGTTTTTCTAAGTTATTTAAATTTGTACAATTAATCTTTTTTTATGAGCGAAAGAGAGTAGAACAAACTTTAGTACATCTTAGTCAAATTAACACCCATTAAAAAAAGAGAGACTGTATATTAATGTATCTACTTTTTTTTTTTTTTAAAGTTTATTTAATCTATTCTTTCTTCTCTGTCTAACACAATCTTGGACAGCTCTTTTGAGCCAACGCATTGCCTTTTTCTATTTTTCAGTAGCTACAAAAATCATCAAAGAAATTGAAACCTCGCAGCTAGAAAACACGCATGGATAGGAGAGATAAAAAAATGGAAACACACATAGACAAAGAGGGAGAAACACACAGTTGGGCCTCTTGAACTTGCTTCTGCAGTGAAACCAGTCGATCAGCAGACCCAGGATTTTCCGCCGGAATCTCCACACATAAGTCCCGACGGCGGCAATCAGGAAGAGAGAGAGATCTGACGAGGAGAGGAAGAGGGGGGGAAAAAAAAACTATAGCGCTATATTTTAGGCAACGAAATTAATTTTTAATATTAATCTTTTAGCCGGTAGTGGTTAAAATGTGAGAGAAATGTAAATATGAACTAATCCTAATAAAAGAAATAATTTGGCCAAATTTTCATAATCATAGACATTTTTGGGGCATTATATTTAATTTTGTTTAAAAAAAAAAAGTAAATAGACAATTTTTGAATGTTTTACTTTTAAAAATGACTAAATTTTTTTTTTCTATTTAAGAAAATGATCTGTGACCATGGATATGTCGATTGACTATCAAATTTAACAAAATGATCATTTTCTTGGACCGATAAAAACATAATTTGATAGTTGATGCCCATTTAAAAAAATGGTCATTTTCCTAATCAATAAGCTTTAGTCGTCTATTGAAAAATCTTAAGAAAAAGGTCATTATTACCTGACATATCTTTGATCTAATTTTCTCTTATTAAATAAAGAGAAAATTGTTGAAACACCTCTTGAATATATATGTTTTGGAATTTCGCCATTCCTTAATTTTTGCATATTATTTTGACCCTTCAAATTTTTTTCTTCTTTTGACTTTTTTTTTTAATTATTATATATTACTATTTTTTTCTGAAATTTTCGCCATTCCTTAATTTTTGCATAGTATTTTCCCTTGAAATTTTGGTGAAAAAGAAGATGGTTTTAACCCCTATTTATAGGATTGTAGGACGTAGAGGTCTCGACCCCCAACAGCTAGATTGGGAAATCCCCAATCCAACGGTGAAGACAAAGAGATGCTATCTGACGGCCGAATTTGGGCGTGAAAAGTGATGAAACTCATCGAACGATTGAGATCTGAAGTAGCATTAATGATGTGATGGTAGAGCGACGTGATGGTTGGCTGGTACAACCTGACTGTTGCACTTCTTGAGGCGATGTCTCGGTTCCCTCGACCATCAATTAGGCGATGAGAAGAATTGAGTCCCCTCGACAGCTCATAAACTTGAAATGTCTTGACGTCGAGGCTCAAGACCCTTCCCTCCTGGGGGCAATTGTTACTCCTAGGATGAGGAAATTTTCCTTGCCCATGAGAAAACTCGTCACCGACAAGACAATACGTCGAGGCTACTCCTTCAGCTGGAGTGTTGGGCATGCATCGAGGCTATAGAGAGCGAGGAGACAAGACCACGATCTCACTAAGCCTAAAATATGAAATTTTCCCATGAAAAAATAGCCTACCTAGATTTTGGAAACGTTCGGAGTTGCCAAGACACGTGTCAACAACGTATAGAATAGTCAAAACATGAAAAAATATGTAACTGTGACGTCATATTGGGGGTATAAACATAGGAAGAACCTTAGAAAAGGAGATAGACTCATTTTATGTACTCTTCTATTGAAAGCCCCCAACCTTGTATTTTTAAACATATAGTGAAAATATCCCACAGCACAAAGAGAAGACCTAACTTGAAGCGAATCTTTATAAATCTCTTTGTGTTGTTTACTTTTTGTTAATTATTATACGAGCGAATATCCTAAGTATAATATGGTGAGAAAGACTTTGAGTGTGGATTTTCATCGCACTTCTTGTATTTCCTGATATACCTTGAATTAGTACTAGTTAGTAAATTGATCACCAATCAGCATATATAGTTATCATTACTTGACCAAAATAATTATTATAAGATTACCTTTTAAAATATTGTTTTACGGATAGCACGACATATAGCAAGAGAATTTTTACGCATGATAATTGACATGATAGGCCAAGTGTTAAAAGAATTAGTTTTCCGTCCCTTCTGATGCAAGTTAGGGTCTCCAAATAACTTTTATGCATGATGATTGACAAAATTTACATAAATGAGAATCAAGAAAAACTTATATTTTTAAATGTTAATTATATAAGAGTAAGCAAGATAAATAAAACATTATAATAAAGAAGATCTAACAATATTTGACAGTTAATAATAACAATTATATTTAATAATAGATTTAGCTCCAACGAATGAAGCTTTTGGTCATCATCATGACATTTATTGTTCTTGCACTGTTACAGGCTCGAAAGCAGCATTAAAAAAAGGATAAATTATATTTTTTTCATCTCGAACTTTAGGTCTTATCATGAAATACCCATAGAATTTTAATTTATAACATTCTTTTTTTCCTAAACTTTAAAAAAGTTTGTGAATTTTCCCCTTCAATTAATTTTTTGATGAAAAAAATACACAAAACACTCGTTTGAAGCATGAGTTGTGAGATATTAAATGTAAAATACTTAAAATTAAGTTAAAAAATAAATATTTAGGGCTGATTGTCATTTTTTTTTTTTACATTTCTCTCTTATAGGTAACTTCGTTATTTCACATTTAATAAGCATAACAGATACCAGGAGTGCTGTCAATATGTGCTAATTCATAATTTTATACTTAATACCTCCAATGGATGCTTCTAACGAGTGTTAGGTGTATTTTTCATCAAAAATTTAATTGAGGAGGAAAATTCTTAAACTTTTTCAAAATTCAGAAGGAAAGAATATAAAAAATTATAGTTTGAGAGGTATTTTATGACAAGATCTAAAATTTAAGGGAAAAAAGTGTAATTTATCCTTAAAAATTTTTTCATTTCTGTCTTTTGGCACGAATGTGTCATGAAAAGTACAATTTTTGCATACGGAAATCGTGCCCATCTTTACTATAAGAAAACAACACAAAAAAAAAGTTCTCATATATCTGTCTTTTGACACATACGTTATTGGGACGACTTCCATTGGCTGCTTCGTCACCTTTATTTTCTCATAAAATATCAGATACATTAAATATATATATATATATATCCGCTGTAGAAAATTCTCCTACGCGATACCTGTTGGATACGCGTAACTTTGTTTTATTACAATAGCTATGCGCCATATCTCTAAATTCTGGCACTGTCGCTTATATAAAGAAACCCAAAAAAGAAAAGAAAAAAAAAAAAAAAACACTAAAGTTCCACTTGCAAATGTAACGACTCAACTATGTATAGCCGTTACCGTGCTTACTTAACTTAAATACTTAATTTACCTAAACATACTCTTGTATTTTGTAAAAATACGGAAATATTTTTTCTTTCTTTATTCATTTAAAACTTAACTTATTCTCATACAAATTTATATGTACTCAATCGAGTACAGAGTTGTAAAATCATTTTAACACATTTGATAAAGCATACTAATTACCATTATAATAAACTTTGAATACTATTGCATTAATAAATATTTCTAGTACCAATACCATTATATTATCATATCATAACATAAACATACTTTACAAAACATGTGGCGGTATCCAACCCAAATTTCATAGTCTACAATGTCATCTCTCCATAGTCTTGCATCAAGCTTGTCTGGTAGTAGGTTGCTTACCTACAGTATGAACGTAAGTTATGAGCTTTCGCTCAACAAGTACAACTTTTTATTTTCGTAAAATCATTTTAGGAAAAGAATGCATGAACCAATTATGCTTTCTTATAAATCAATTATGCTTCCCTTATGTTAACTTAACATAAATCAATTATACTTTCTTGTTTTAACTTAGTTTTGAGCCCCTTACATAACATGAATATGAGTGTACGTACTGTGGCACACAGCCCCGGATTAAACCCGCCTTTGTGGCAGGTCAATACGACACAAGGCAACTTGCTTGCCTTCATTTTTGAAAACTTGTTCTTATTTTGATCATACTTGAAAACTTAAGTCTTCATTATTTCTTACTTGAAAACTTAATCTTATTCTTGTCATGTGATTTATTATTAGTGAGCATACTTACGTGATGCCACAATAATAAAACATAAATCATATGCATCACATACATTAACATATGATGCTTTGAAAAATATGCAAAGCAGTAAAAACATTTAAATCAATGCATGAACTTTTGAAAAATATGCAACGCAGTAAAAACATTTTACCCATGCTGTAGGCGGAGTTGTATTTATAAATTGTCCTATGCTATTGGTTTATCGTTCTAGTAAGGCACAACAACAGATTATATTCCTATTTTCAAATATAATGTAAGATAAGAATCATTTTATTTTACTACAAACCATAACATACTAGATCGGTATCCAATCGGATTACCATTGGTAATCATAGAGTACAAATCCTGACATAATAAATTGGTATCTATTCCGATTACCATCCGTCATAGGATTGCTACTTATATTCATAAGTAACTTCGGTTTAAAATTCATTTTCTCTTACAAATACCTTATTTTCTTGTAAAATACCTTATTTACTTGGAAAATATTTTAATTCTATAAATCAAGTATTATCTTGATTTAATACTTGAAATTACCTTTTTAAAAATCACTTGTCAAATTTCAAATGGATTTAAAACCTCTTTTGAAACTATTTTCATAAAACCATAGCTCCTCTGTAAAACTGTAAAACCTTGAAAACTGCTTTCTAAACTACCTTTTAATTTGCTTGAATGTATTTGTGCAGGAAATTTCCTGTACCATGCACAGTTTTGAAAATCTAGTTTTATTTTTAAATTGATTTAGAATTTGAAAAAATTTTCTGCATGGAATTTATAGATCTCATTGAATCCTATAACTTTTATGTTTTGCTTGAAGCTTAAATTTGCCTTTAACTTACTCATTTTTCCCCTTGAAATGTTCTGGCCATGTACAGTACTTGGATTGACCAGTTTTGAAAAATGATAAAAACAGAGGCCTTTGAAGCCCTTTTTTCAAAATCTGTCTACATTATCCCTTAGGGTTTTCTATTTTCTACAACTTTGTAGTATAACTTTTTCCAAATTCAGCTTTTAAGAGGCTCAAAATTGGGTTTTTAAAAAACTATCCAAATTATTTTTCAAAAACCAGTAGTTTGTATTTTGTGGATTTTTAGCTTAAAAATCTACACACACTATCTTAAACGGTCAAAGCCGTGAGCCTACGCCAACATGCAGCGTGTTGGTTTCGTTCTTAAATTTTAACTATTCACTTATCTCATGTTTTTGATAAACACAATATTGATAATTTACTTGTTTATCAAATTGTGTCTTTAGGTTAATTTCTTAACCAACATACCCATAATAATCACATCATCATTATCATCGTCATTCATAAAATTTCCCTACTTAAACATGTGAAAGCATAATCACAAACACATGTGAGCACACATAACATGTGAGAACATAATCACAAACACATAGTGAGCACACATAACCTTAAAACTCATCCTAGAGCATAGAATCCTCAAACCGAAACCTAACAAATTCTTAGTTAGAGGATCAAGAGTAATACCTCTAAGCTTGGAAAGGTTGCTCTAGACCTTGGGATGAGAGAAATTTGCTCTACCACCTCCACCATACCAATCGGCCATCAGCCCCCCCTCTATCTCTTTTTTTTTTTTTTTTTTTTTTTCTAAGGCTAGAAAGGAATAATTGAGAAAGAACTAAAAATTGAGAGACTAACAAAAATGATTTAATTCTCACAACCCATCTCTATTTATAAGTGGAGCATTCAAAATTTTTCCACAATTATGTTTTTTAAATTCTCCTTGAATTGTATATTGGTCCTTAAAGACAAAATTTTTTACCTTCCAAGTCCCTCAAAATGGCCAGCCATGTGGAGTGTTGGAGAAAAAAATATCCTTTCATACTTATCTACAATTACTTGCCCTCTAAGTAATGTCATGTTTGGCATTTCCTCATAATATGCAGTCTATTTTCTTAATAATCCAGATAGTAACAATACTGTTTTAACTATCAACAGTATAGTATTGTTGGACTGCAGTTCAGAATTTATCTGCATTTAACTGGACAGCGTATAGGTTTTTCTTGGACTTGAAACTACTTAGTCCTCCTTACTCCAAATATTATTCCTGATTATTCTAGAGTAATTATACATCTGTAATGACGATTGGCCACAGTATAATTTCAATATTGCTTGTTATATAGTAGTACAGTTTTAATCATGTCGTAAATTATCCTGGTCATTCATTGGTCAGAATAAAACCATAAATCATGGTTCTGCCTTTATCACCATAAGACCTCATCCTTGACTTAATATATCGTTACTGAGTCTTATAACACTATAAGAATTCGAATATATATTCTGATAATTAAATCAGATCATGAATTTTATATTGACATATATAATATAGACTCAAATTTTCTTTACATCTAATGAAATCACAAGTTTGTAATAAATTTTGGTTGTTACAGCAAAATTACATAAATAAATAACAAACCAATCGTTTTAAACTATGTATAACACTTTCGTATTCTTGTGGTGTTCTATGTACATGATGAACTACGTGTCAAAATGGTGGAAAAAAGGGGAATCTGAAGTTGATAAGCATTCTGTGGCGAAACACTGTGGTGTCACTGAACTTGATTATCTAGATGAAATATTGTTCAGCAAAAAAGAAAGTTAACTCAAATTTGAAAAGAATCAGATGATCATTGACTCATTTTGTAAACTGATCATCTATCCTCATTTACATCCTATGTATAAAACATATATATATATATATATATATATGAGTGTGTGCGTGTGTGTGTGTGTGCAGATATTAGATAATAGAGATTATGTATTCTTTCAAAGAATTATCTGAAAGATACAAAATCAACTGCAACTTTAAATGCTTTAAAGTATTACTTCTTTCATAGGTAAAGGAAATTAGTGTTACAAACTTTTTCAATAAAATGAGAATTCTATAATAAAAAATGATTGTGGTGTTAAACATAAGAATATATCTCATTTACAAACCTCATGAGACCCATTTTCTATTAAATTATCAAATGTTACCAATTCTTTTAGTACGGTTCAAAAATGAAAAAAAAAAAGGGGTAAAAAAGTGTATTAACATGGGGTTAACCATGTAGGATCTTGGGGTGGTTGTGGTGCAATGATACAATTTTGTTGTGTTCCATACGAATTATAAATGAACACGGTTCTGCGTTTTGAAAAGTTTCTATCAAACAAATCTTCTTTTCATTGATCATTCTTCTTCTTCTTCTTCTTGTTTTTTTTTTTTTTAATTTTTATTTCAAGAGAACAGACAATTGGTATTTTCATAATTAATCAGCACCCTTTCCATCATATAAATATATGAGACTCATTTTTTTAGTAATATATCGTGTGTTATTGATATCTTTTTAGCACTGTTCAAATGAAAAAAAAAAAAATGAAGAAAAAACAGGAAAAGAAAACGTGTATTGCGTGGGGATAACGATGTCGGATATTGGGGTTGTGGCGCAATAACACAATTTTTGGAGTTTTGCAGTGTAACAAGGGTAAAATGGTTGTTTTCGATATGATTTATAATTGTGTACTGTTATGTGTTTTGAAATGTTTACACTAAACAAATTTTCTTTTCGTTGATCCTTCTTCTTCTTCTTTTTTTTTTTTAATTTTTTTTTCAAGTTAAAAAAACAGAAAACTGATATTTTTTCATATCAATCAATAATGCTTTTCTATGATACAAATATATAAGACCTTTTTTTTTTTTTTTTTTTTAACATATCGTATGTCACTAATATCTTTTAGTATTGTTCAAATGAAAAAAGAAGAGGAAAAAAAAAAGTGTATCGCGTGTGTGGGGTAACCATGTAGGGTCTTGGGGTCGTGGTGCAATGATGCAAGTTTTGGCGTCTGCAATGTGAAAAGGGCAAAATGGTTGTTTTTCATATGATTTATAACTATATGCGGTTTTGTGTTTATAAAAGTTTCTACTAAACAAATTTTCTTTTCAATGATCATTCTCCTTTTTGCAAGTGAAGAGAACGGACAACTAATCTTTTTCACGATCAATCAGTATGCTTTCTATATTATAAATATTCAAAAATATAAAAAATGCTATTAATTAGTATGCTTTCTATATTATAAATATTCAAAAATATAAATAATATAATCAATTAGTATGCTTTCTATAATATAAATATTACAAAAATATAAAAAATATGTTTTAATTACATATATGAACTTAAATTTTTCATCATAATTTTTTATTTTTTAGTAAAAATTATATTTTATTTTAAAAAAATATATCAATTTTAATTTCAAAATTTAATCTTAAATCAGTATTCCAAATACCGATGCGAAATTGTGGACATGATAAACGGGACCTACATACGGCTGGTAGTAGCTGAGTTCCAAAAACTTTGGCTAGTGTAGTCGCTTCAAAGTTGAACTCTACTTTACCGAAAGTTACGTAATTTGGTAATTTTATGATATCTTTTTTTTAATCATATCTTTTTAATTTAGTTAATTATATTTCTGTACTTAAATAACATTTGGAGGTGACAACTCAAAATGACCATAGGTTGTCTTCGAAAAGATTTTTCAAGTTATTAATAACTGGAAAGAATAATTCGTACGTGCATCTATTTATATATGTATATATATATCTGTGTATATATATTCACAACACTATCTAGTACTTCCAATGTAGTAATGTACTCGACAACCACGAAAAAAAAAATGTTATAAAAGGAATAAACAGGAAGAAATAATAGGAGGATCACAAACCACAAGAATATTAAGAATCCCCTAATTTATTTTTATTATAAATTTGAAGATTTCAGTAATTGACATGTTTCTTGAGAACCAAAATAATACTTTACATCACAGAAATACAAACTAAAATTTTTATATTTCATATGTACTCATGTGAATGTCTATTTACATTTTATTCGGGATAATATAATATTAGAAACCTTTCTGTTTAAGTATGTACTCGCACAACCTGTGATAGTAAAATTTAATATTAGTAAAAAAATAGTCATAATATGTTGGTGTGAGTTCACGATAAATTATATGTATTTAATATCAATGGTTGAATGGCTAAAATAAATTATTTTTAATTGCTAAGTGACTATAAATTAAATTATTTGAGGGGTAACTCAAGATTATTTTCTTTCGTCATAGATCTAATAGTTTGATGTTTTTTTTTTTTTTTTTGTGGGTAAATCAGTGGTTGAGATTTTAATAGTATGGTACATCTCCAGTAATTTTTAATTGCAAATCAATCATAACTTGTGCCCCGATAAAGAATAATCATCACCCATCAGCACTGCCTCAGTTTTGTTGAAATATAAAAGGTGTTCATATCTATAGAAAGAAAAACGAAATTCGAAGTACAGAGTATAAAGATTGAGCAAAAAAGTACATAGTATAAAGACCTATTGAGAAAAAGAAGAGAAAAATCTGGTATTGCAGTGTCCCATTCTTCTTCATAATTGCATACACACACACACACACACACACACACATAAATATACATATGATGTATTGAATAATCCGGTCCATGCGCTACACATGTGGCTGCCTTGGGATGCGTCTAGTTATTAAGAAATTGAAAATTATTAGGCACATGTAACATAGATGAAAAGGAAGCTTCAACTGATGTCAGGTGAACATAGGATACTAATTAAGGGCCTGTTTTGAGGACTTTTTGGAGATGGGATTTTAGGAGCTGATTTGAAAATGTTTGTTGATTGAAATATAAATTAAAAATGAACGTGATACAGAAATAGCATAAAAATTTAATGTGTTCAGAAAATATATATATATATAATGGATCTTACTTCGTTTATCTCGTTGTTGTAAGTATTTTAGCATAAGAATAATCTCATTTCGATTTAAATAAGAAGATTAGAGACTTTAAAAGTTTTTTTAAATACAAAAAAGAGAGAAAGTGAGTTGCAGATTTAGAAATTCTGAAGTTAAGATGTTAAAATTCCGTTGGATACGGAACCTCAAATGCCCCCTAAAATGTATTTAGGGTACACTTACTTTAAAAACTAAACAAATATAATAAAAAAAAAGTATATTATGCAGTCGAACGACATTATAACACCCTGGAATGTAATAGAGGTGACATTGTGATAATTAGGATTTAATTATTAGTTATATTGAATGTAACACATGTGATTGGTAATATATATATATATATATATATATATATTAATATATGGTGGTTGGTTTAGTTAAAAATTTAATAACTTATATCCTAAATTATGAGCAGTACTAGATTAATGATAGAAGGAGGGATATGAGGTTTTGGTTGTTGAGGAGCAGGGGGACCTGGTTTTGGTTTTTATCTTCCCAATCTCCTAATTTTAAGTTTGTTTGCGCCATCGATCCCTAAACTTATACTTGTGTTGCACTTATCAACCATGTGTTTCTTTTTGTCTTACTTAAGCCCTCACTCTTTTGTTGCACATCAGTCATTTTCTTCTTCTTCCAATTTTCCCATTAAGTTATCATGTACTTTGCATCTTTACTCTTTGCTTACAGCAAAGACAAAAAGGCCTTATGTGAACTTGATGTTCTCTGTAACCTTTTACAAAAACATAATTATTTTGTTTAAGTTTTCTAAATGCACCATGCTACGGGTGTATGTGTACAGCACATGAAGACATAACGGCAAAATTTGTCGAAGTATTGAAATTAAAAGTGACTAATGTGCTATAAAAATGTAGTGACGTACACTGAAGACTTGTAAAAATAAATTAAAAAATAAAAACTAATTAGAAAAGACCATATAAGTATTAAAACAACGACAACAACAAAACATTCAAATTTTATCAAATTTCGATTCTTAGCTTCATCACTAGAAAATTCACATGCATGGATCCACATCACAGATTTGGTCTAAAAAGTTGTAACATGTACAACTATATAAATGAGTTAGTCTCGCCTTCTATAAAGTTTAGGATGCAATGTCCTAAGATTTTTTTTTTTTATAAGAGGTTTTTTACTAAATCTATTACTTATTAGAAGATTCAAATATTGTGGTTGCAAATATAGTCTAACGGTAGTACTACATGACTGAACTTCATTCAAAAGTACAGAGTTTTAATTCTCCAATCTCCAAGTTCAATGAAAAAAAAATCAATTATTGATTTTGTTTTAATTTTATCGGTACAAATTCACACTTTTACTAACTATTAGTATATAGATCAAAACAGTAGTAACAAAAAAAAAAGTAGAATAATACTAAAGAGCATCAGTTGTGAATCTCATTTTTTATTAGTTGTGATATTTAACATTACTAATAATCTAAAGTGTTTTTTTTAAAGTAATAATAAAACATAAAAAATAAAAAAAATACAAAGAAAAGCAAAAGCAAAAATTGTTTGGGAGTCGTGTTAAATATATCTACGTACGTATATAAAATTTTAAAGCGTGATGTTGATTTTTGTCTTTTAGCTCTTCCTTTTCACTGACTTCAATCTTATTTTAGTGTTGCTGTTATAATTTAATTTAAAAATTATTTAGACGTGTTAAACGTGTCCACATACATATTTATAATTTAAAAGCGAGTAGTTGATTTGTCTTTTTATCTCTTCCTTTTTCTTTCCTCTGTTCCATCTAATAATTAGTATTGTTGTTATTTTATTTTTCTTTCTTAATCCTTGTTGATTGTTATTTGTGAGAATTGGTAGGACTGCGTTTTCCTTCACCAACTTTACTCTGAATCTATCGGCCAAGAAAAATCCAAAATAACGAAAAAAAAAAGAACAGTAAGAGAGGATCTCCCTGTCACACCCCTCTACTACAAGATGGAGATTTACCCTAATTAAATATCTCCTTAATCCAAGCTCGGAATTGGTTAGAGAATATCGAATGCTAGCTTGTAAAACATGGATGATAATTAAATCCCATTTCATGGTATCAAAAGCCATTTTAATGTCAACTTTAAATTACATGTTGCCTCTGAAAGATATTTTGTCCAATGCATTGACACCATGCTGGAACAATTCAATCATGAATCTGCCTAGAGAAAGTAAAGCGAAATTAATTGCGAGAAACAATTCATTGAGCGATCCTCCCGTCCTTTTTTTTAATGTTTATTTTTAAAATAGATATGAAATAATTTAAACTTACATTTTAAATTTTAAATTTCAATTAAGCGAGTGATTGCCTATATTTCTATTAACGAACTCGCTACCGCAACTTCACATAAAAAAAATATTTTAGAATGATGGTTGCCAAAAGATATTAAAAAATTTTAGAATGGTAATGCGAAATGATTACATTTTAAATACAAAATTAACATGCTATTTCCCTAAACCTATACTTGTGTGAGTAATTATCAAATATTTCACTTGTTGAGGGTCTATATGTATAAAACATGAAGATATGACATCAAAATCATACGAAATTTGGATAATGGACGAATCATGAGCTACAAAAATGTAGTAACATTTAGGACGTAAAAGCACTAAAAAAAAAAAAGGAGAAGGACCAAAATGTAGTAAAGATAATATAAGTACAAAACTAGTGGCAACTACAAAATTTCACACGTCGAAATTGACTTAGCCAACACATCTATGATCAATGATAATCACTTAAGCATCATTGCAAAAAAAGGGGAAAAATCACTTAAATATCAGCAATACATAAATCACCAATTTAGCAAGGATATTTATTCATTTTGCAAAGGAAAGTTATTGAGAAAGTTTATTTAAGAAACCCAAAAAAAAAAAAAAAAAAACCGGGCAGAATAACAAACAAAATTTCCATTTGTCAGAGCAAAAATAATAATAATAATAATAATTTCATTGTTAACATGCTATAGTAGTGGAGGAGGGGGAACAAGATGGTCAGAGAAAAAACTTACTATGTTTTTATTTTCCTTCAATTGAAGATGATTGGTTGGATTTGCTTATGGTGCTCGATGGGTGGGAGAGAGAAAAAGTAGGCGATCACAAAGTATTGTTGTGTTTTTTTTCCCCCCTCCCTTCCTGAAAAAGATTAACATTACATAGAGACCACATCTAGACAATCTTTGTTTTTTAGAGACTCTAGACATCCGATCATAAATGATACCACTAAACTTTGTTTTTTAAAAAAGGTAAGTTATTGTAATAGTCCCTGAATTTCTAACGAGGAGATGAATTGGTCCCCAAACTTTTTTTTTCATTGGTTGATCCCTAATTTCTTAAAAGAGAATATAAGTTGGTCCTTTTTAGTAATGGATGTCAAAAAACTTCTAATTTGCATTAAAATACCAAACCACCCCTAATATATCAAGTAACCATTTTTCAGGGAAAAAAAAAAAAAACAAAGAAAGAAAAAAACACCCTTCTTTACCCTTTCGTCCTCACTATCATGCAAAAACATAGCAAACGAGCAAACGAAGAAAACCAAACTAAAACACAGCAAATTGTTGTTGAAAAAAAAAAAAATAGAAATAGAAATAAAAACTAAAAACTAGATATATACACCCCCCCCCCCCCCCAAAATCAAATCTAGACAAGGTGACAGTAAATAATATTAAAAACATGCTCATTTCTTTTTATAAACATCGATTTCTCTCTCTTTTTCTTTTCTTTTCTTTTTTTTTTTTGTGTGTGTGTAAATTGTTAGGTTAGTTCTCAAATTTTGAAGTTTGTGCAACTTTGGTTCCTATTTATTTTTTCGTTTTTTGAGTGACTCTAAACTATTAAATAGTCATTTCTAGTAATTTATGGATGAAATCAGTTAATTAGTATCACTTTTTGACAAAATTATTGACATATTTATTCTAAAAATTAACATAAAAAAAACTACAGTAGCAATATTTTAGTGGTTTAGGGTCACTCTAATAACTAAGAACAAACACAGAGAGAGAGAGAGAATAGGGACTAAAATTATACAAACTTAAAAATTTAAAAACTAAATAAACAATTTATCCTTTATTTCCTTTTTTGTTTTTTGAATGCTCTCTGAAAATGTACTACCAAGTACCAAAAGTCACCGATTCTGCTGTGAAAAAGACGATATCGCTGTGACCTATTTAATAGCACTATGAGACAATGATTTTGCCATTTTTGTGACAATTCGGTTTTTGAAACTCTTTGCAAATTGGGCATGGTAGTGGTGTGTTTGGGGACCACACGCATAGTTGTGTATGTTGCTTGTCAACGCTTGGCTGGCACTTAACTTTCCACCACCGCTTTTCGAAAAGTTTAAAAAAAAAAAAAATAGAGCCAATCATAAAACCCTCAATACTTTCTCTCCCTAGCCCCTCGCTACATCATCTGTCTAATTTTAGTGTCTTAAATAATATCTAATCAGTTATATATATTTTGACACATTATTAAATAAAATTAGATTTTAAGATATACAATTCTATTATAAAGTATTTCAAACTTTTCAAATGATTAATTTTATATAGACAAGTTCAAAAGAGAAAATTTTTTTAAAAATTACATAGAATTTCAAGATGAACGATACAAACTCTATATTGATTTTTTTTCCAAACACATTTTAAGTTTTTACACTTTCTAACTTAAGCAATTCAAACATCTGGATAAAACGCATAATCTGTAACGCCCCGACCATCCACGTAGGACCGACTATGTAAATGTGGGCCGTTACTTTACTTACTTAACTTACTTATTGCTTCACATACTTTAAACTTACCCCATATTCTAGAGTAATTTTTTTTTTTAAAACATACATACATAAAACATAAAACATAAACTTAAACTTAAACTTAAACATAAACATAAACTTAAACTTATTCTCATACATAAAACTTAACTTATTCATATGTACTCACTCGAGTAGTGAGCTTTCACACCTTATTCGAAAGCTATCATACTTAATCCGTGGACCAAACCCGACATAGTACGGATCGGTACAACACGAGGCAACTACTTTGCCTGCCATACATACATGAACTTTGCCATACATACTTAAAATATAATATAAACACCTTTTTCATTACAAACATATTTTATAAAACATATTTTCCAAAACCCGTGGCGGTGTCCATTCCACATTTCACAGTCCATAGCGCCATTCTCCACAGTCTCGCATCAAGTATTGTCGGTAGGTTGCTTCCCTACAGTATAGACGTAAGACGTGAGCTTTCGCTCAGTAAGTACAACTATTATATCCGCGACATAAATATATTATCATGCATGAATCAATTATGATTTCTTATGAATCAATTATGATTCCATAATTTAACTTAGTTTCGTTCCTTACATGTCATACGTGTACGTACCGTGGTACATAACCATGGAGTGGTTGAAGACAACTTGTCCAATCCAACTCAAACATGGAACATACCATTTAAACTCGCCCTCGCGGTAAGTCAGTACAACACACATCTTAACTTGTCTTATTTCATATTTTAAAAACTTGATCTTACTATGTGATTCAATATCAGTGAACATGCTTCATGATGTCACGACATTAAAACATATATCATAACATACATCATTCATAACATAACTTCATAACATAATACATCATAACATAACATACCATAACATACTACATCATACCATAACATACCATAACATAGTATAAAACATCATAACATAGCATAAAACATATTAGGCAAGTAGCACAACAAAAAGCTTATGCTGTAGGCGGAGTTGTACTTACCTATCGTCCACGCTCTTGGTTAATCGTTCCAACATGGCACGACAGCAGTTCATACTCCTCTTGAACTTGGAAGATGATTTTCAAGCTTGGATTCAAAAATTTCTTCTTGCTTTTCCTCTCCAAAATCCGACCAAAACTTATTCCCCTTACTCTCCACCACAACCGACCTCCCTAGGCTTGGTGGGTTTCCAAACTTTTTCAGCCACCTTTGCTTGGTTCTTCACCAAATCTGGTCACCCTTCAAGCTCTTTTCCTCTTCATTTTTTTTATTTTTCTTCTTTCTTCTCAAGCAAAACCGACCACTCTTGGTGTTTTGCTCTCACTAGGGTTCGGTTCTAATGGGAGGGAGAAGATAAAAGGAAGACTTAAAATAGAACAAAACTGTGGGAAGTTCACTTACAACCCAATTTATAGTGGAAATTTCCTAATTTCCATAATTATATTTAGCTCCATATTTCTTCTTGAATTTGCATAAGAGTCCTTGGTGAACAAAATAACTTTGCTCTTGGATCCTCCTAGGTGGTCGGCCATGCATGGGTTGTGAGCCAAAGATGGCTTGTTCAACAAGCTTGCTTGGTCACCAAGTGTTCCATGCTTACCTCACTTTGATGAAATCATTTTGCTTGCATCACGTGTTTACATCACTTGCTTACATCATATTTTCCAAAAAATACGCTTTAGCCCCTAAGAACAAAATATTTGCATAAAAGTCCCTGTGAGGTGGCGGCTAAGGTGGAGCCACTTGACTTCTAATTCATACATAATGGTCCACTTAATTCCCAAAAATCCCTAAATATAGAGATGCAGTCCATTTCCTTACTAACTTAATCAATACCAATACTGTTTTTCACCAAAACAGTACTATTATACTGGACTACAGTCCAGAATTCCTCTACATAAAATTGGACTGCGTATAAGATTTTCTTAGGACTTGAAACCATTTAGTGCTTCATGTCCTAAAAATCGTGCTTAATTTTTTTCTAGGGTCGTCTCAAACCCTATTCTTGATTAATCGTCCGTAACGACAGTTTTCTGCAGTATAGTTTCTATACCGATAACTACACTGCAGTACCATCTCAGTCAAACTTGGTCAACCTAAAGTCAACCTTGGTCAAACTTTGACCGTAATAAAAATTAAAATTCCTATTTTGCTATTTTTCTCCAAAAAAGGTCTCATACTTGTATTGAGTCTCGTAGTTAATTTACCGAGAATTCAAATATATACTGATATTCAACTCAGATTATGAGCTTCATATCATCATACATAGTTCAAATCTTAAATTTTCCTTGTCTCCAAGGAAATCATAGGTTCATTGAAATTCGGGTTCTTACATAATCAATTTAAACTCAAATTTTACAATCCAAATCTTAGCACCGATATATGTTAAAGGATTTTAAACTTGGTAAATTCAAGATTCAAGACTTGATTAAGAGAGAGATATATATATATATATATATATATAAGGGTGGTGGGTGTTTACCATTAAATTATAAAAAAAACCATATATATACAATAATACACCAAAAACTTTGGCCATTTCCCAGATGCATATGAACGCCAGGTCAACTTCAGATGGCAACACTCCTCCGAAACATGCGGAACACGTAATTGGACCCACCTGACGTGCACCAAATCCTTGCCTTTCCGAATTTGGTTGGGTTTCGATGTGCACTACTCGGCGTAATGTATGTGGTCCTCGTTTTGGAATTTGTGGGCAAAATCTTAATATAGTTTATATTACAATTGTGAATTATGGTTTTTATCATTTTTTGGTGACCCCTATAAGCCTCTAGGCTTTAGATACACTATGCTCGACCTACGTCAGCTCCATACTGCTACAATATGAGGCAAATAAAAGTCTTATGTTTTGTTCGCTAACAAAGTTTAACTCTAACTAAACTGTATTTTTTCATCTCAATTTTTATCTTTTTCTGAAAAATCAACAAAGTTTAGAAATATTTTTTAAAAAATCAACTCAATTTAAATTTAAAATTTTTAACTCAACTCAAACTCAACTCATTCACCAAACGGACCCTTAATTTTTAAGCTTTGTCGGCCCTTATCCCATTCCTTTAAGAGGAATGGTGGGAAGGAAAAGGAAGGGAAAAGAGGTCGTTAAACACTGTTCCTGAACTAAATTTTTTGATAATTGACTCCCTAAACTTATAAATCTTACACAGTTACTCTAATTGATAACAGCATTAAGAAACATGGACGGAATGATTAGGTGCCTTTCACGTGTTCCATTTATCAGGGGCAAGGTTGGAACTTACCTAGACAAGTTGGTTTTTTATTATAAATTTTTCATTTTTTCCAACTCTGATCATTGATTTAACCCAAAATAAAATAAAATATAAAAAGACAATCTTGTTGTATGGTATTGGTAATTTCATCTTCTTCATTTAAAATTTCTTTTGTCCTTTATTAAACGATAGTTAACATTGCAGTTTTTATAATTTTTTTCTTTAATCTTTCAAAATCATTTTTATTTTACTTATATTTGCCTATCTATAATTATTTTAATAGTTTTTAATATTATTAATTTTTTCTAAATACAATTTATAGAACACCAAATAATATTGAGTTGCCAATTATGGTTTTTCAGTCAAACACCACTTCAAAATTTTTCTCATTTTGAATCATAATTTTCGACAACTATCCAAATGTAAATGCAAATGTTTCCATCCAAATATTTTTTCCCTAAATGTTAAAATCTAAATATCTATTCAAATGACAATCTAAATATTTTCATCAAAGTGTGAAACTCTAGATGACTTCGTCAAACACACTTTAAATTATTAAAATCAAAACTAATTAGGAGGCAAAATACAACTATTTTTTCCCCCACCGTAGAGTATGATCTGCTTCAGCATAATCACCTCAATTATTGATGTGTCCTTGTCTGCAACGCTTAATCAACACTTGTACATGAGCCAGTTATAAGTATTAGCCGCATCACTACTCTTCCGCTACAATCGTGGACGTTGAATTCAATCTGAACGGCCTAAAAATTTTTCCAGATATAATCCTTTCTTGTTTTTTTCTTTTTCTTGAACCAGATATAATTCCAGTGGGAGGACGGTAAGTTCACTTCCCTGAGTACAATCATTTTTTGTAAACGGCAGTACGGTTTTCATGTGCTTCAAGGTGGCCCCTATTCACGTGTTGTGATCATGTTTGAATAGTGCGCTATTCATCATGCCAGAGCTGAAGTTGATCCCACACGTCTGGGAAAATGGCCAAGTTTTGGTTTTGTTTTGTCATGGCATGGAAAGATAAAAGGGACGAGAGTTTTGAAAAGAAATTTACCATGCATTTGGTATTAAGGTTTGAATCGTAAAATTTAAGTTTGCATTGAATTGTAAGTTTGATGAGAGGTGTTTGAATTGCTGGAATTAAAAAATATAAAAACTTAAAATGTATTCGGAAAAAAAAATATCAATATGAAGTTTATTTCATTCGTATCAAAATTCTACATAATTAAAAAAAAAAAAACATCTCATTTAGACTGTATATGTAAAGTTGTGGGCTTTTAAAAGTTTGATTTACAAAATTGTAATAATAACTGTAAATAGTGACTTTTCAAAAAAATATAAAAATTGGATTTTAATTTAGAATTAAGTATAACAAAAAGGCAATTTCATAACGTTTATAAAAACGCTATCATAAGATTCAATAACAATTTAGAAAAGGCTATTAATGCCCTTGTTAATAAGAGTCTGTATCTATAATAGCACTTTTTTGGTGCTCATTTGAACATTACGCAGCGTTTTTCTGGTGCAATGTTTGCCTTCTAGTATCATTTTCTGGCGCAATGTTTGCATTCATGTAGCATTTTTCTGGTGCAATTTTTTTCTTTACGTAGCATTTTTCTGGTGCTATGTTTGGGCAGCAAGACATAACTTCCGTAAACCTTAAGAATTGCTATTTTGATATTTATCAAATGATATATTAAAGCATTCCCCATCTCAATCATAATCCCTATTTTGAATAGACAATTAAATAATTTCAATGATTATTTTATTGGTATAAGTACAAAATCATTCTTAAGAACATATTACATATATGGAGACACATAGCTATTCCAGGCACTTATAAAGTTTAAAATTCACAACATAGGGTATAATTCATCAAAAGAAAAGCAACAATGGTTTAATTACAGAATATCCTAAATGAAGTAATTCAAATAAACAGGGGAAAAACACTTCTTATTGAGTCTTCCAAGGAAATTGTGAAGTCAACCAAAAGCTTTCAGACATGCTTGTCTTCTATCAACGGTTCATATCTTTCTCTAATCTCCAAGTTGTACCTTCTATCAATTGTTTGAACATTCTCACCCCTTCCTACATAAGCATGGGACAAAAAGTTTATTTGCATATGTCAGTGATAATAATAAACGTTACACGTAGCTACCAAAGGTCCAAATTGCAAATCATATAATTTTTGTTTTGCTCACACTTTCTCAGCATTTTATACAAATAGAGAACTAATAACTGTTTCAATTTATCTCCAAAAAATGCATTAGGCTTTCTTGCAAACTAGGTGAGAGAGATGCAAATTTGAACTTTTGGATTCAAAACATGCGCAAGTGTATAGTAATTTATTTTTATAATTTATGTAGGCCAAAAGTCCAACCTTTATGCCAATTTCAAGGGAACCAATTTCATCATCTCAACGTGTCAATTTTGCATCAATTTTGCACCATTAAACGAAGGATCGCCTTTATGTAACCTTTCTACCAAGTTCATTACCCCATTCTCCTGCAAGAAAGGTTAAATTCTTTGACAACACATGCATATTGCAAGAACAAAGCCAACTGATGGATACACAAACAATTGAATATATAAGTGCACCTAGGACCTTAAGTAACATAAAGTTATTAAACAAAGCCAACCGTGACAATGATAACTAGAAGACAAGTAGTAAGTAGCTTCATAAAAGAACTAGAGATATTAGTTAACTTACTGAATCTGTGTGGAGAGTGGAGCGTTTCCAAAATATTGTTTGTCTCCTGGATGATTCAATAGAACATATCACTATTCTCACAAGAGAAAGGATATAAAAAACAGAAAATTATATATAAAGCTTCATGGAAACCTTGTTACCAAATCAAATATTATATGTTTGTCTAGAATCTTGGCGAAGGAAGAGCTTCGAGATGAATTCACCTTTACAAATACAAGATAATTATATGTTAGTCTAGTCATAAGCATCCAATTGTTTCGTAGTGAGTTTTTTTTTATCTTGCATGATCAGCTTTTCGTCCCTTAACAAAATCTTGGTCCTAATAGGGTAGCTCTGCTGCAATATGCTAAACAATGAAAATGATTGGTGTACATCAAACATCAATATTTATTCTTGAAGTTCAGATTTTTCCCTGTTCATTAGACAGAGATCCGATTTTTTGTGTTCGAATTGTCAAAACTTGAAGAATCTACTAAAGATAGGTTTCTCTTGTCATATTTTTTCACTTTTGTGTTGTGTCCAGAAGCTTATTTCTAATATTCACTAAATATATTTTAAGTTTAGAGTGTTTAAGAAAAAGATGTAGAAAATTAAGATCAACTTTGTTAAAAAGATTAAGTTTATTTTTTTGAATTTTTTGTAACTTTTTATTCAATAACAAATGAAAATTTTCAATTCACTAAATTATTTCTAGAAGAATATATCAATTCAGTAGTTCTCTTCTAGTTATACAATGCAAATAAACATGCAATGATGTACATAAAAAAACAAACAAAGTCAATATATATACTGAATATTAAACTCTCTTTTCATAACTTAATTGCCAAATGCTAATCACAAATAGTGTTAGCAAACTTAGATCAAAGTTTGCCTAATTTTTTTGTTTGTTAAGGTTCTTTTACTTAGAAACGCCTCTATTTCCAATTAAATAATTGATGCATAAATGAAAGAACAAATAATTGAAGAAAATAACCCCAAAAAAAAAAAGTATGCATTATAGTCTCGAATGCCATTCAACAACATCTCTGCGTAAAACTCAAACATTTCATGTTGGATTATGAATTGTAAATTAAAAAAAAAAAAAAAAAAAAGAAAAAAGGCAAAGTCAATCAAACTAGACAGAAAACAAGATTTCTTCAAACAATCATTCCAACAAGACAGAATTTTACTCACTTCCAACAATCGTCTAAGGCAGTAACCAATTGATATGCGAGAGTTCTGTCCAGCGAAGGTGTTGTCACTTGATGAATTCCATCCCGTGAATGGTCGCACAACGATGTTCTGCGGAACAGGGCGACAAGGCGCAAGTCAGAGTTCAATTCGGCAAAGACAGGGTGGTGGGCCATTTATGCGATGAAGTTCAAAACAACGACCACTCATGGGTGAAAAGAAGAATCGTTAATAACTTAGGGGCAAATTTTGGGAGCTTAGGATTAATCCGGAATTTGGGTGAAATTTTAGGGATTTGAAGAGAGAGATTGTTAGAGATTTTAATTTGATCAGTTTTCATCCTTCTAGTTCAAGGGGATGCAGTTGCTCATTTTTCGATTATTTGGGAAAATGATTTTGATAACCATGTAGTTATCTTTCTTAGGTGTTCTCAGAAGTTCATGAGTTATCCTTTTCAAAAAAGGCAAAAATTTCATGGGTCATTGCCGCTAAAAAAATTCAAGCCTTTTTTTTCAAATTTATTTTCGTTGGTTGCCACCACATCAAGGAAGGTTTTTTGAAAAGTGCTATTACTTGATGTTATAAAAAGGCTTTATTGTTGTAGTTCAAACCTTAGTGTTTCAAACTTTTTAAAATCATGTGGCATAATATTATTGGTTAGATACTATTAGAGGCATAAAAAATTAGATAGAAAATTTCAATTCAAACATATATATATAAAGGAAATAGACGTATGATGAAGTGGTGGTTCGAATGTCAAAGTTGCTTGATCTTGTTGTATTGTTGTCTACAAAATTAACACTTGCCGAAGTATATTTTTGGCATGTACTCGAAGGATGATAACTGCTTGACCTTGTGGATTTGTTTTCTACAAAATTGACGCTTGCCAAGGTAGGATTTGGCTTAGAATTTTTAGTATAGTGTTGTATAGAATGTACTTTGGGGAAAGTTGGAATGCAAATGGCATGCATTTGAGTAGTAGGTTCAGCTATTTCGATGGTGATTATTTAGGTTTTTCTCATGGGAGCTTATGACTGTTTGAGAGTTAAAAGAGACAGAATTTTGTGATTACCAAAATTTCAATAATTTCAAAATGTATACTATATACTAGTTTACTATTCGACCTGAAAAGAACAAGTTATAAAAAGGACTATTTACTTATATGATTTTATTTGAAACCATACTCTAAAAATATATTTACAAATCAACTTATTTGCAATAATAAGCAAAACTTATAATTACTTAAATATACTGACAAAATTACCCCTTACTCAAAACTGGTGGGAAAATGAAAATCTAATTAGCTCCTAATTTCTAGGCACCATTTATGATCTTCAAAATTTAAAAATCCCCAAATCAGTGGGATTTATGCTTACAATTCAACACAAAATACAAACCATACCACCAAAAACTCATCCTCCTATCCCCCTTTCCCTCTCCATTCTTGATGACTCCTCTAAAACCCTACCGTTGTTCCTCTTCCTCCTCTTCTCCGGCATGGTGAACAAACTATTATCAACAATTGGCAAGAAAAATCCAGCACATGAGTTGCCCAAAAATGTTGAAAACCCCCTTGAAGTTGAGTCGGAGTCCCCCACATCGAGGCAATATTTGTGTCTTGGTTCAACATCCAACCATGCTTCATCATCTCGTGCTAATGGAAATCAACAAGTATGTAAGGTTTGGGTAATTGTCATATTGACGTCTATATGGTCATTTTAATGTTGTGATTCATTTTTTTTTTTAGGAAAATTCCATGATTCTATCCTTTTATCATTTTCATATTGACCACGTCTCTATGGTTTGTGTCCCTCTTTTTTTTTTTTTTTTTCAAGGTTTCGGTCATTATTTTCATTCATAAATCCATTGATAATTTTTGTTAGGGATTTGATAGTTTCATAGATATATTGTATCAAGTGATTTAATTGATAATGAAATGATTGGTCATTATTATATTGTTTGAGTGTTTATGGACTCCTTTATGAAAGTTTGATTGAAATTATTAATTGGTTTTGAGTAATAGATTTGAAGATAATTTAGAAGATGTTTATGGACTCTTTTCAAAAATTTTGATTTTATCATTCCCTCTTTTTTTTTTTTTTTTTCAGACGATGTTTTTGTAGAGCCTCGGTCCTTACAATATTGACAACATTTAGACTTTCGTTTCCATTTGCTAATGAGAAAATAGATTCGGGTCATTATATTTGGATCAAGAGATTTGATTGATATTTAAAGATTAAGTCATTTTTATATCGACTGAGTCTCTAAGATTTCATCCTATTTTGAACATTTGATCATGAAATGTAGACTTAGTCATTTGATATTGGTGATTATGTTTGAGTCAACATATTTGACTATTATGTAAGAATCGGGTCATTTGCGTAACCAAGGCTTTATGGTTTTCTACCCAAGTTTTTATTTCTATACTTTGTTAGAGTCAATCAAGGGTGTGTTGTGTTCAAATGGTTGAGGCTCATTTACTTTTTTCTTTGAAATGGTGACTTGTAGAATTGGATCATCATGCTAATTGTATTATTGTATCTTGTACATCTAAACACAACCTCATCATTATTGACCTGATCATTATGTCCATATATTGTCACTATTCTACTTGTAATACGAATCCAAATCAATAATACAATAAATAATGACATGGTTATTATGGTAATTATGGAATGTTATTTCAGGGTATAGTTTTGTAACATGTGATTATGATTGTCATTATCTTCTTTTAAATCATTCAATCATCATGCTTGCAAATTCTAACGAACACAACATACAGTTCGGGGATTCTCATAGTCATGCAACGTCACGACTTGGTCATTACATTGCTAGTTTAATCATCATTAAGATCACATGTACACATAACATTTGTATTCTGTTTCTGGGTTGCCTTTTCTTTATTTATTTATTTATTTTTGCTTATTCTAAAACTTTGCATTTAAGTCTTGAGTACACATATTGTTCATTGTTTGAGCAAGTTTCAATTGAGAACATACCCACAATAGAGAGAGAGTGAGTGGAATTTGTAAAGGGATATGAGATTTTTTTTTTTTTTTAATGACAAAGGATATGGGCAATTAATTTTTTATTTTTTATTTTAACTATAGAAGATGAAGAAAATGCATAATATGTTACTTGCTTTGATTTAAAAAAAAAAAAAAAGGATAAAACTACAAAGTATAGAAGCGCCTACGGCACTTCCTAAACTAGTACATACAAGAAAGATGATTAGTTGGTTTCTTCACTATTCTTTTGTCTTTCTTCTTCTTTTTATTTTATTTTATTTTATTTTTTAAACATGATGTAGACTTGACCTTTCTCCAGCACAGCAGGCTTTCTATTTTCTATTTTTTAGGTGAGCATAATATCTACCTTACTTTACAATTCTACCAGCAAACTGAGTAAATTTTTGAAACTTCAGCCAAAAAAAATGGTACAACTTTGAAATTATATCGAATCAATGTAAAGTTACGAGCTCAGAATTCCTATTTTGATATAGTTTTCGTTTGGTATTTTAGTTTAATTCTAATTAAATTATACATTTTCATCTTAATTTTTATCTTTTTTTGAAAAGTCAACAAAAATTATAATTAATTTTTGAAAAGTTAGTCAATTTTAGTATAAAAATTTCATCTTTAACTGACGAACCAAACTCAAACATAGTATCCTTTTTTTAAGGACATGTTTGTTTCATATGTTTGTCTCATTTTATTTTATAAATGAGATAAAAATGTTGTTTGCCTTGTAAGTTTGGTTCATCTCATTTTACAAATTAGATGAAAAACGATTGTCCATTCATAAAATCTGTAAAGGGTAAGAAGAAACCCAAATCGCACTTCGAAAACATATAACAACAATAACAGACATATAAAGATATTAGGTTACTCCACTTAATAGGTTAACCTTTTAAGATCAAGTCTAATTCCTTATCAGTCTAAAATTCATTCTCTTTTCTTTAACTTTTATATCAGAGCCCAACAAGCTCAAACGACCGGCTCAATTCATTCAATACAAGATTTGGTGACTCTAAAGAGAGCACTATCTTATGGGGACGTGTAAAGGATAAAAAGTAAATTAAGTCTCACATTGAAAATATATATCAACAATAACAGACAGATAAGGATATTAAGTCACTCCACTAAATAGGTTAACCTTTTAATGCAAGTCCAATTCCTTATCGGTCTCAAATTCCATCTTCTTCTCTCTAACTTTCATAGAACCAACCCTTTTCTCATTTTAATTTCAAACCTATTTTGCATAGTAACATTTTTGAATTAAAAAATTTTCTCTATTATGTTTCAAGTTTTAATATTTCATAACTATTTCATTTCATCTCTGATTAAAACAATTCTTTTTTCAACGTCTTCATGATGAAAAGAGAAACAAATTTATATCCATGCCTTGTTAAATTATGAAAAGATTTTATTAGATTTGTTAAAATAATTAATTTTTAAATGAATTTTTCTAAAATATATCCAAACGTCATATACTCTTTTTTTTTTTTATCATATCATTCATTTACTTTTCCTATCATCACTGTTTTTGCAGTAAATATATATTTGTATTTGAAAAGAAACTTTTTTTTTCTTCTCTTCAAAAAAACAAAAAAGTTCTGCACAATATCTTTCATTGTAGATTTGTGTTGGATTCAATCAACCTTTTTTTTCCCCCCTACATTTATGTTCTTCATATTTTTATTTATCATGGGAAAAGATTCAGGACTCACGATATTCTTTTGCTTGTTGGGAGATCAAACTTTCAATGTTGCCGAAATAGCATACTTTTTGTTAGTGGAATATTATTAATATTCTGGAAGGTTAATTCTTAATTAAGAGAAAATTTCAGATTGATTTTGTCTAATACTATGTTTAAATAAGATAGATGAAAAATAGAACGGAATGAAAAATAAAATGCCTAAGCAAGTAAAGGAAGAAGATTTCATTCACGTTATTTGATAGAGGAGAAATAAAAGAGAAGGAAAAAAAAAAAAGTCTAATAAATGTAGTGAGTTTTATAATTTTATCATAAAAAATAAATAGAGATTATATCAAAATATTTATTTTTCATATAAATTTTTGTTAAAAATTTTCTTTCATTTTTATTACGAAGTCGGAAGAATTAGAAATAGCGGATTCATGAATTTGTAACTTCGTTCCTTCCCAATTTCCTTTTTACTAAATAACCTAAAATTTCATTTTCCTTGTCAAAATCTTTCCTCCATCTTCCCTACCATCCCTTTTTCACTCTATCAAACAGAGGCTTAATTCTCAAACTTCACCGCTCAAATCTGATGGATATTTTTTTTTATTTTTTATTTTTGTACGTTGTAGATAGGAAAATAGTATCACCATTATTTTACTTATGCTTCAACGTGTAATTACTTTGGCAATGTTATATTTGTCTATATCAATATCATATTTGTTATAAAAAGTATGAAAATAACAATATCTTACTTTATGCTTGTATTATTGATGATATATCTACTTTTTGTCATCATTAGGCTTTTGAATTTAGGAAATGAACTTTTAAAATTTTAAAAACTTAAAAATAAAAAAAACTATAATGATTACATAAAAATGTGAAGATACTTTTTTTTTTTTTGGAAAGTTGAAAATGTGAAGATACTAATCAATAAGAATCAAATATTAAATTTGACATAGGTTATTCCTTTTAGAAAATTTATCCCAAAATTTAGCATATGATAAATTTGATATCAAATATAATTATAGCACTTTATTAGAGAGTATTTTTTTAATTCAAATATTAAATTTATCATTGACACGGTAATTTAGAGGGCGTTTGGGGGATGCAATTTGGATATGGTGTTTTGCCATTAGGGGGTGTTTCGGGTTTCCAATGAAACTTTTGTAGATGTCTACGATAAACTTAAACTTAAAAATCCATAACTTTATTATTTCATGAGATGATTTTTTATTAAATATAATTTTGATATGAATGCAACAAGATCCATATTAGTATTTTTTTTTTTCCGAACATATTTTAAATTTTTACTCTTTTTTGATTCCAAACAGTTTTTTTTTTTTTTTTTTTTTACTATATGCATATTGTCAAAACTTAACTTAATTCTAATTAAATATCTCTAAAATTTTGTCTTCAATCGTCCGCTCAAATGGTTCTTTAATAGTTTTATTGAAAATGCTCTGTCATTGTTAATAACTCGACGGAGAAAGAATCAAGAGAGATGATGCACATACGCTTTTGCACGTGGTCCCAGTTTAAATAAATGTAGAGTTTCATATCCAGTTTTAGTATTTTATAATGTATACTTTATTCTACAAAATCCAGTAAATGGGATGCTGTCTGTTCCAGGTAGAGCCAGGACGTCACACTCATAATTAAAGTTGGACAACGTCTTTCAATTGTAATTTTTAATTAAAATTACAAGAGATCTAAATTATTCCAATAAAGAAATTAAAAAGATCAAAATTATTGGATAATCGGGCGTGTAGTCATGTTCATAAGGTTTTTTTTTTTTTTTTTTCTTTGGTGTGGTTTCCATAAGTTTCATTTTTTTTTTTTGGCTAAAGAAATGTTGGAATGCTCAGATAATCCTGAAGAGGTGAATGTCCCTCGCATGATATGTAGATCCCTCACAAAGTAAATTGTTGTACCAATATTGAGCCCACTAGTCTTCATTATTTTGAGGACAGAAATACCAGTATTTAATTCTGATAAAATAAACCACCATGTAGTGCATCTTGTTTTAATAGAACCCGGTTTAAAATTAAAAATACTTTTAAAGAAATTCTTATATTTTCTTCTAAAGATTAAAAAACATGACTCAATCGTGAATATTGATATTCGATAATTTATGTGTAAGACCATTTTCACTGTAAATTTCAATAACAATGCTAATATTTGGTTATAAAAAGTATAAAAAAAAAAAAAAAGAAAGAAAGATATATTTGATATGTTATCTTATTTTGTACTCAAAGACATAATATTATCTATAATAATAGATATTATATCTATTCTTTGTCAACATTATTAAGCATTGAATTTCATCAAAGTATTTAGTATTTAAATAATTTAAAAATGACACTAGTATTGTATTGGAGAGCGATTTTTCCTACCAAAATGTAAAAATTTTGTTTTGACACATGGATTTGATATGGATTTGATATTGTATTTGAGATGCTAGGCATGGAGCCAGTGTAAGCTGAGCCCCAACATAATTTTTTTTTTTTTAAAAAAAATCTATTTATATATTGTTTTTATTGTAACGACCCGCCTTGCACAGGCCGTTACACTGCTGACTTACTTACTTACATACTTATAAATTAGCTTAAAACACAGCGGAATTTTTTTTTTTTTTTTATATATACACGAATCAAACGTGTTCTTAGAAAAGGTGTCAGCATAAAATCTAATTACATAATTATAAAAACTCAAAAAGGTCAAAACGCGTAGCAGCATAAAGTCCCACGATTTCACAGCTTGCCTCGCCACGCCTCGCCACCTTGCATCATGCATTGACGACAGGCTGCTTACCAACAGCATAGACGTAAGACAGTGAGCTTTCGCTCAGCAAGTACAACTGTCTCATCCGCGACTTACATATAACCATATCGAAAATACATTTCTAACTTAACATACATATCCATACATAACCATTCATAATCACATAACATCGTTCATAATAGCATAACTAACAATGTCTACACATGCATGGTCCAGTTATGCTCGTATTTACTTTCTTCGCTTATCTTTCTTTTAGGGCCCTTACCTTTGGTGTTCGTACCCGGCGCGCAACTATGGAGTGGTTGGGGCGGCCAGCCCTGTCCAACTCAAACCATAATTCTACCCGACCTCGGACGGGTGGTACTACACCGGCAAGCTCGCTTGCCTTCTTATGTTTTCTTATATTTTCTTAACTCAATCTTGAGTTTATTTATCTTGTAGGAATTTAGTGAACATGCAATCGTGATGTCACATAATCCTAACTCATACTGAACATTAATTCATATTTGATCATGCTTTCTATACATGGCATACTAGCACAATTGACATGGCAATTAACTTATAGCACAACATCGCATAGCATATCATGCATAGCATACAATATCATACACCCTTGGCATGCATCTAATTTTACTTTAGTAAGCATCAACTAGAGCCTATGCTGTAGGCGGAGTTGTACTTACCTCTAGCGCTAATTCCTTTACTGTCGCTGTCTTGTCTCGAAGCACAGCTACACGTCCTCTCCTGCTTGAAAAAGGACATACGTGAGATTCCGTTTCTAATTGTAGAACGTTGGTACCCTAACCAACATACCCACTATAACCTAGTTGTATGTCCCCGTCAGATTACTGACCTGTCCTAATTGGCCTTTTATTATTGGGGATAAATTTTGGACTTGATTAATCCCTTAAGAGGCTACGTTGGATAACCTCTTAATTTTCTCCTTTAACTTCTATTGGATTTTTCTTTACTACCTTGGGCTTACCATTCTATTATAGCATATGGGGTCAATGGCCTTGACCCATTTTGCTTGGTCCATTAACTTATGGTAGTCCTTAGGGTTACTTTGGATAACCCTTAAGATTACCTTTTTCTTATTGTGGGTCAACCAAAGTTGACAATTGGTCAACTACTGGTCAACCCTTGTCAATTTTGGGCTCTTTGGGCCTAAGCCCAATAACTCGGGTCCTATTCCCGGCTACGGCCCGTAATCAGCTTGATTACCAATTTTATTTTGAAAAATACATTTTCTTAAATTTTCTTAACTTAAAATTACATTTTCTTTCTTTTTACACTTTTACAAGATTTTTCTCAAAAATCCGTAAAACTCTTTATAAAATTCTGACTTTTGAAATAATTACTTATAAATGTCATTTAAGGTCGAAACCCGCCTTTAGAATGGTTTTCGCAGTTAAAATAACGGTTAGAACACTTTACAATTTTTTTGAAAACACTTTGTAAAACTTTGGTGAAGGAATTTTCGGTTTCCTTGCGCACCTCTCATTAAACACGTCTATTTTAAAAATCCGTCAGGAATTTGAAAAACTTGTCTTCACGAAAGTTATAGCTATCGAAAAATGTTAAAACTTTCGTGTTTTGCAAAAAATCAAATTCTGCCTAGATTGATACCAGTTTTTTTTTAAAACCGGCTGACTCCGAAAAATCCGGTGGGACTGCGCCCAGGGGTCAGCCACGGGTTTCATTGAAAACGAAGGCCTTTGGAGCCTTATTTTGGTATTCCGTCCGTGTTGTCCTCTAGAAAAACTTGTTCCGAGGAACTTTCGTGTTTCGAGTTTTAACCCATTCGGCCTCTAGAGGCCTTAAAATCTCACTTTTCCAAAACTGGTCAGGTTCAACCCGAATCTGGACAGTTTCGATTTCGTTTTCGGTTTGCGTCCTATTTCGCGCATCTAACTCGACCGAACACTTCGGGAGCCTAAGATTCAAACACACAACGTTTTCTAGCATGAAGTTCATACAAAAATTATCACAAACCAAGCAAGAATTTAAAGCCAAACCAACCCTAGAGCTAGAAATCAAGCACATACAAAAATCTAGAGCAAAATAGAAATTGGACTTATGTCCATACAACCCCATTGAAGACTTAATTTGAACCTAAAATCAAGCTCAAAATAAAGGATTTTAGGGTTATAAAATTTATCTCAACCAAAGCTAAGTTTGGTTGTGAAAATTTCTCCTTCTCCTTCTCACCACCTAGCTCACGGCCAACCTAGAACAAAGTGGATCCAAGAAAGTTTGTTGGCTCCTTTTTCCAACTCAAAACCGTGCACTTCAAGAAGACAAACCCAAGAAAATTTTTCAAAACCAACTCACCTCTTCTTCTCCTTCTCTTGGTCGGCTCCCCCCTTAGAAAACTCACAAAAAATCTCACAACTCTTTCTTGCTCTCACCCCTTGAAGAACCGGATTTCCAAGACCTCAAACTTCAAAATTTTTCTTTGATTTTCTCTCTTCTCTCTCCTCTCCCTTGGCTGCCGAAAATGTGAGTGGAATGCAAGGGTTTGGTTCATAAATTTTACTACAAAGAAAAGAGAGAGAATGGAGGGGATTTGATTAGACAAGTGGTTGGCTTCTATCCCTTAAATCTTGGCTTGTGTCTCCCTCTTTTTTTTCAAGCAAAACCGTGTATGTGTGTGAGTGGAAGGCTGTCGAAAATGTGGTGAGGGAGAGGGCTGAAAATTGCATTAAATGCATGGGAAGGTGATGGACAAGGGTAGGTGAAGACTTGCCTTAATTTAAGGCCTTTCTTTTCCATCTCTTTTTTTTTTTTGTTTCTCTTTGCTCCCATATCTGCTGCAGCCGGCTGGAAGGAGGGTGGAGGGCAGCTAATAGGTTGCTTTGGTTGGTGGAGAAAAGTTGACATGCAACTAAGGTGGTGGTTTAGTTTAGTTAGGTTCTAACTAGGCTAGTTACCTTCCAAAACTCATTTTTTCTTCCCCTTGTGTTACACAGATAATTTTAATATTGTGATTTTTCAAAACACAATATTTTTATCTCATATTGTAGTACAAGATTTATCTGTTGGAAAAAAAACGGATCCGGTATTGGAGTTACGGCGCAGCGGAAGTTTTAAAAATTTTATACCGTTTCCGGAAAAGAAGCTCATGATGCATATAACAATAAATTAATTCATGATCACGCGTACCTTATTTCTTGGATTCCGGAATTGCTAGAGCGTTTGTCCAACGTGTCTTCTCTACTATTCTCGAGTTCCACGTCTCAAAGTGTGTGTGGGCACACGTTCTATGAATCCAAGCGACCGGTATTTCTTTCCGAAGTCTAGATCCCTCCTTCTCAATTCCGATGATCCTCGTTGAGAATTTGATCCAACTTCTTTCTTCAAAACTACAAAACAGAAACCGGTTAACCTCCTATGAAAATAATCACTCGGTTTAACCTTTCTCGCAGTTTTGATTCAATGGAATTTTCTTTCTTTTTCTCTCTCACAAGAAAGTCGAATTTTTGATGTGGAAGAAAAAATTTTTTTTTTTTTTATTAAAAAAACGTTTTTTTTTCTTTTTAAAATTATCAAAAATTGGTTTTTCAAGAACTCCTAGCCTTTATATAGTATTACAATCCTTTTCAAAATTTATCTCCTACTTGAAAAATAATTTATAATTATTTTCCGGATAAATCTTGAACCAAAAGATCATACAACTTTAGGGCTAGATTCATTGAACCTAAAAACAAATTTCAAGAGGAAATCCCTTTTAAAATTCGGCCACAAAGTGAGAGAAATCTTGATTAGTGGTTTAAATTTTAAATCAAGAATCTAGACTAGTCAAAAGATCCTAGTCCTATCTAGATTCAAACTTCTTTTAAACCTTTTCGAATTTAAATAGGATTCACATATTTGAATAAATATTTTCCATAAACATTATCCATATTAATTAATTTAAATTAATGAAATATTTCAAATTTTCTTTCCTCACAAAAACCATGCACCTCTTTAATTAGGAAAGAAAAATTCATGAAATAATCTCCATTATTTAAACCAATTAATAATTAAATGTTAGGAATATATTTAAATAATTTTGAAACAAAATTTTCTTCCCTCCATACAATTAAAAAACGTGCACCACTTTTAATTAGGAGAGAAAAATTTTGTTTTCCAAAATTCAAATACAATCTTATTTTCAAAATTCAAATTAACCAATCACATGTTGACAAATCATTTGTCTACAAATTTCACATGTCCAATCCTTTCTGGATTGCATGTTAGAGAGTACCATGTCTTAATAGACATTACAAAATTCCATTTACAATTTACCGATCTCATTAGGAACAAATCCCGAGACGCTTCGTGGAACTATATGAGCTAATAGAGGGACCCGATGGAAATATGTAAAGAGGCTCCTATAATTGTGAAAAATTAATCCCAGATTAATTATCCATCAATTATTAACTTCAAAACTATTCCACTAAAAGTTTGAAGCTGAACTCCTGTTTACATACCGTATTACGAAAGCTCTCTCACGTAGTGCTTCTTCCATGATTTATTCATCGCTTGCTTAATCCCCATATGTTATCCATGATTGAATTAAGGACTTTTTCCGTTTTACCTTTTCAATCATTTTAACTTAAAGTTCAATTATTCTCCATTGAAAGAACCACCAATTGTAAAACCATATAATTGGAAAACCACCAGAGAACACAAAGTAAACCGATGGCCAAGATCTTGTTATACTATCTTTCAATCCCCGAATAATACCTTTAAGTAGATAACATTTACTATCATTAAGATAGCTATGGATTCCGTATCTATGAATCTTGATTTCTCCATCCATAAGTCATGCACCCAAAACACAAGTATGTTGACCATGAATTAACAGTGTCTCACCTTTAGTGCATCAAAGTACATAAGTCATGGATGCGAACTCAAGTAATCATTTCAGGATTAAGATTAATGCAGGATGATAATCAAAGTATCATTGATTCTTATAAACGGAATTATTAAACCGAATCAATTAACACTTTAGGTCCAGTCCAATGTCATACCTCAATACTGGTATACATTAAAGTTTCTACTCGGAACCTATCCGATGGTCAAGACAAACCATCCCTCCAAGGAAGTAGACAACCTTTACAATCTTATCATGAATAAGATCCCCAAATCTTATTCCGTTGATTGCGGACTATTTATTTAGACTGTTATCAAATTACCACGTCTTCTATGCATACCCCGTATACATATGGTAATTCGATATATTACCAACAGCCTAGGAGTATTTTATGTTTGCTCAAAATAATTATACAATCAACAAATGAAAGTAAATAGGACACAACTTATTAAACATGAATAATTTCCTCTTATTAATATCAAAATGTCATATTTACAGAAAATCCCTAAGATTTTCTATCCTTAGGGCACCTATAGATCCCAACAGGTGGAGGGCAGCTAATAGGTTGCTTTGGTTGGTGGAGAAAAGTTGACATGCAACTAAGGTGGTGGTTTAGTTTAGTTAGGTTCTAACTAGGCTAGTTACCTTCCAAAACTCATTTTTTCTTCCCCTTGTGTTACACAGATAATTTTAATATTGTGATTTTTCAAAACACAATATTTTTATCTCATATTGTAGTACAAGATTTATCTGTGTGAATTTTGGATCGAAAAATATTTTTTTCAAATTTTTCCGAACCCTTTTTGCCCTTAAACTCTAACTCGGTGTGCTTGATTTTCTAGGGACGTTTTACGGCTTATTCTTGTTATTTAGTTCACAAAACTCATTCTCGGAACTCGTTCCGCACTGAACTCGAAAAATCTCAAAAAGTCAAAGGGTTGACTTTTTGTCGGTCAAACTTTGACTTTTTCGGTCAAAGTTGACTTTTGTAAAATTTTGTACCGTTTCGACCGTTTCGACTTGAAAGGTCCGTTTCCGAGTTTAGAAATAAATTTTGAGTCTTCCCGACCCATCAGAATTCATAAAATCGATCAAAAGCTCGAAATTAAGCTTTTTCACGATTGTGAACATATTGTGAATTTAATTCCTTAAGAGAAAATATGGACATAGAAAATTCGGATATCACATTTATATTAGTACAATCAAAACACCAACTACTATAAAGATAATAAAATTTAATCGTATAGCCCCAATTCTACATACACATGTATTTTGTTTTTTTTTAATAAATGATGATCATAAAAATCATTAGATACATCGAGACATCCCAACTAGATCGACACTCCTCTAGTATCCTCATCTCTTATCCATGTCATAGAAATTGTATTAAAGAAAAGAAAAAGTATATCAACGATCAAAATCTGGAAAAGAAAAACAACTTCAAAAAAAAAAAAAAAAAAAAAAAAGGAAGAAGCTAAGCTATAATGCCCATGATTTTCCTGAAGATAGTCTCAGAGAATTGAACAAAAACTCTTTTCTCAAGAGTAGTCCACAAATTTCTCTTTGCTAGAAAACCCTCTAGTCAAATCTTGGGAGAAAAAATATAATGAAAAAAAAATACATAATTATCGTGAAGGTCAGCAAATTAAATGCAAAGCTAAAGATGAACGCATTTAAGATATTTTCATGACAAAGCAATAGAAACAGAAACTAGGTACAAAACCAATGGCCAGGAAGTCCAGATATGTCCAATAAATCTGTGAGGCCAATTTTTGTACCGTTAAACTATTTATTTTTCATTGAAATTTTGATTTTAGTTATTTGCCTATGACTAGAATTGTTTCTAGATAGCTCCATCACTAAAAGACGCTCTAATATTTGTAGTGGATGGATTGGTATAGGAAATGTTCTTGTGATATGCATATATGTGTATATGTATAACTAGTTTTGCCTATATCATATTTTTGAACGATCATTTGGAATAATTTTTTTTTTAATTGGATGTTCTTACCAAACGTGATTGTCAACTGCTTCGTATTTGATAAATATTTGATAATAATCACATTCAACACGAATGTCATTACAAGATTACTTCTGTTGCAAAGTATTTGATAAATAATTTTCAAAAACAACATTGGGAGCTCTAGAAAAATATCTTGAATCACTATCCAAAGTCAATCCTACCGATCTTTATGGAACATCACAATTACACCTTTAGTTGTGTCCATTAAAAAAAAAGGGTTTATTTCTATTCAACACAAAAATACAAAAATAATTTTAAAATTTAGAGCACTGAAGAAGCACAACTGGCCTCACACTGAAATTTTATTCAATTTAGTGGGAACAAATAATAAGTTGTCAAAATAGATAGTTAAAAAAAAAAATTCACTGAATTATTGCAGCATCAAAGAACTCATCAACGAAAAAAGAGTCGTTCCAAATATTTGCAGCCGCCAAGTCGCATTCAATATTGGCTTCCACAGGACTAGTACTTGCAGTAGTCATGAACACTTCATCCGAGTCATTCCCATTTAAGAAACTCTCCAACTGATCATATTCACAAACAACATTTTGATCATCTCTTTCTTTCTGATCATCATGATCATGATCATGATCATCAATATCCATAAGGAATGGCAGATCTCGGTCGCCTTGTATCACCAAATCTTGATGGCCATTATAAGATTGGTCCCCAGCACAAGTGCCTGAAGTAGCTCCATCAAAATGGGACAAGATTTGTTGTGGTGAATCCTGCATCAAAAGACTCGGTTCGGAAGGCAGGGACTCGGTTCTAATCTGCTCTTGATCCAGCGATTCGCTAGAAACGGTTTTCGAATCGACGAGTGGTAAATGCGGCCGATGATGAGTTAGAGCCAATTTTGAGGCCATTCTGTTGAGCAGCCTAGCAGAGGCGGAGAGAGTCCTTTGTTTTGAAACTTGCACTGCATTTTCGAGGGGTTGAGGAATACTTTCAACAGGACTATTATTGGAATTGTCAATTCCATTATTCTCAGAAATAAGATTATTTATACTACCAGTAGGAGTACTACTAACACCACCATCTAATGACTTGGAAAAAATTGCTCTAATCGCACTCAAAGAATGTGATTTTGGTGATGATGAACTAAGAGTTGTCGCCATTTTGTTGAGTAAACGAGCCGAACTTGCACTCGGAACAGAACTACCTTCCTGCAACTTGGATGTCCCGACTTGTTGGGATATCAATGAGGCAAGCGAACCCGACGCCCTGAGCTTCGCTGCGACCTCGTTGAGTAGCTTGGAGGACGTCGAAATTGAACCTTTGGACTTGCCAGAATTTTCAAGCTCTTGTGCTTGTGATGTTCTATTATCTGCCTCGATGTTAGTGTCGCCGTTCTCCGGCACCTCGGGAGAATTTTTCGCTGCGCTTCGATCGATTCGTCTTTCGGCGGCGAGTCTTTTGAGTCGGGTGTTCCAATGGTTCTTGATTTCGTTGTCTGTTCGTGCTGGCAATTGCTTGGCTATTGTTGACCACCTAAAATATCAGTTGTAAAGTTAGTGTCAAATGAGAAAAAAAACAACAAAGAGATACAAAAATCAATGCCAAACAGTAGTTGGAGATATAAATTTAGCGATAATACCATATTTAAACGAGTAAAGTTTGAATCCCTAACCTTAAAAGCTAAAAAAAATGGTGTCAAAAAAGGAATATTCACATCACCATAGTACTCACTTGTTTCCCAAAGTAGAATGTAATCTAATAACAGTCTCCTCTTCCTCGATACTAAATTCTCCTCTCTTAATACCCGGCTTCAAGTAATTAGCCCATCTCAATCTGCAACTCTTCCCACACCTCAAAAGGCCTAAAATCATAGTAAAAAAAAAAAAAAAAATTTCATAGTTAACAAAACAATAATCCAAACATATACAAACTTATCAATATTCAGTGCTGAACAACCTTTATAAAATTTCTAGAATCTTATAAAACCATTTTACCAGCTTTCTGAGGCAAACTTCGCCAGCCACCTTCGCCGTGTTCGGCGATGTAATTGACTAGCTTCTTGTCCTCGTCCTCCGTCCAGGCGCCTTTCTTCAGCCCTTCGCCGCTGCAGCAAGGGGTTCTTCCCATTTTTTGGAAGAACCCAAGTTAGTAGTGTAGTGGTGTGGGAGAATTTTATGACTTACATCAGTTGGCTCTCATTTACTAGGCTTTCATCTTGGAGACATAAATATCAGTGAAAAGTTTTTCTTTTTAATTTTTTTAATTGTATTTTTTGTCGTTGAACAATGGTGACAGTGGGGTAATTGTGAAGTCAAATTGCACTAGACTATGATTATTTTGATCTCTCTCTCTCTCTTTTTTTTTTTTTTTTTGGGCTTGAGAGCATGTGATGTTTGGTTTGATCGAAGCTACATGTTGCAGAAGGGTGAGGCCCTGAGCCATAAAAAATCGCCCACATCATCAGCACTCAGCTGATTCCATTCTTTTTATTTATTTTTTTTTTAGGGAATTCTATTCAATTATTGATGTGTCCTATTGTTTCTTTTCAACAATTGGTGGTAATTTATTTTTTCCAAATCTTTTTGTTGATTCAATGAAGATTTCTTGGCATCTGTTAGTTTTTTTATTTTTATTTTTCCTTCTTTTTTGTAACTGTTGAAAGAAAAGTGGTAATAGAAAATGAAGTTATCATCTGATTATAATTAGCTTGGAAACAAGCAAACAAGCAAACAAACAAACAATAGATATAAATATATATATATATATATATGTAAGGTTACTTGGTATGTAAAAGAAAACTCATATTAAACATTGCGATCTTAGCATTACTACTTAACATAAAGCGTAGTTTCCAGTGATACTGTACAAGAACATGCACTAGTCTTTGCTGGATTTTTGTGATCTAAGATTCAGTTTTCTGGACACGTGTTTTTTTTTTTTTTTTTTTTGGTATATCAACCTAATTAAGATGTGCTAAACATCTCTAATTAATATCGTAGTTGTTTCTCTGATCATTTTCTTATAGATAAAAAAAAATAAAAATAAGAAACACCAATTAAAATCTAGACAAGATTCATTCAAAAAAAAAAATTTCTAGACAAGATTACAACAAATAACATAAAGAAAAATGCTCCCACCAATCTGATAATTCTTTCTTCTTTCTTCTTTTTTTGTCTGATAGAGTTGTATAAATAAAAATTAAAAAAAATCTTCAAATGGTGGCAAGGTAAAAAAGGGAAATCAATGATGAATATAGTTTCTTTTAAAAACCACTAAGCTCACATTTGGTTTGCTGATCGGATATGAAATTTTTAAGTTGAAATTAATTGACTTTTAAAAAACTAGTTATAAAATTTTTGACTTTTCAAAAGAAAAACAAAAACTGAAATGAAAAAAATATAATATAATTTAATTTAAGTTAAACTTAAATATCAAATAAAATCTTAGTTTTCTCCTCTTTTTGTGGTTATTTTTTTTAATGTTTTCCATAAAATGACTATCAAGTGTAAGATACCTTTCCAAAAAAAGAAACGATATCATCTTGCTCTATTTAGTAGCACTGTGAGACAAATGATTTTCAATTTTGTGGTTTACTTTTTTGGCTTTTTTTTTTTTTTTTTTTGGCTAGAATGTCGGATTTTGCTTCAACTTGAGAGAGCAGAGACCCCATGATTAATTTGTGTTGGTTTTTATTTATTTATTTATTTTTTTTGGTAACTTTTGGTAAAGTCGTGGCAGTGATAAGATTGGGGACCACACACCTTTTGTTGGCCTTTGTTGATTGGCTAATTTGTCTTTTTGGTGCTCTTTGCGTTTGCATATTAGGGTTCGCCAATGGTTGGACCGTGTTGTCATTCCTTCCCTCTTTAGCGGCGGGGTGTGAATCGTGGGCAATATTAAAAGAATATGTGTGTGTGTGTGTGTGTGTGTGTGTGTGTGTGTGTGTGTGTGTGTGTGTGTAGGCTTAGCTTCTATCCGGTGGCGTTTATTAAACGGTGGTCAGCTGTCCATTAGGCATGTCAGGGCTAAAGTTAAAAAGTTGAAAAAAAAAAAAAAAACTGAGAACGAATAAGACGTTAGGTACCAGGCTGACGTTAGTGGGTCCCAGCATTGGACTTTCCCCTTATACGGCGAAGTGATCAGTGGTGTGTGGAGAAAATATTATTTTGTATATAAAGTGGTCGGTAGAATATTTAAAAAAGTTGAAATTATAAATATGAAGGGAATTCGCAAATGGTAAAGGGTAAGGTGATAAATCATCTTATTAAAGTAATGGTCATTGGATTATTTTCTCCTTGACCAGGACCATACATAAAAGTTATCAAGATTGTATGGTTGAATGATTGTAAAAAACTCGTGTATATCTGTAAATTTAAAAAGTAAATTGGTTTTAACTAATAATATGAGATAATGCTACATGAGTTAATTCACTCAGTTAAGAGTTTATTAAAAAAAATCAGTTAACTAAGACGACGATGATATTAATATTTCTTGAGTCGGTGTAAATATTAATGATCTAATCATCGTTATTGGTATTTCTTTTACTACATAAAATAATTTGCAAAATTTATTTTTACTATGTCTTTTTTTTTTTTTTTCATTTTGCCAGTTACAAATTAATTCTTTCGTGTACCATAGTAGTATGAAGGATTTGGTGACATATATTATGTGGCTTCATTTGCATATGGATGAAGAAAGCAATAATAAAAATTTCAGTTAAATGAAGAAGATTGTATTAAAACCAAAAATTAAAAAATTTAACCTATCTAAAAATTGAATTTCATATTTTAATATGATATTGAAAGTAAAATTTAGTAGTTATAATGATTCATAAAGTAATAGAATTAAATCATCGACTTATTTTTTCATAAGGACCTATACTTTTCAAAGACCTATATCCAATGAAAGAGATGATCTTCAATTTGTGATTTGAAAATTCAATGTTGATCTTTTTTCTTTTTCCTTTTTCTTTTTCTTTTTTTCAGAAATACGTTAATGGTTCCCCTCGAAATTGTGTATGCCAATTGCCACCCCTACCCTCCACATCAGTGCCGCACCACTGCTTGTGCACCTCACAATGATTTTTCTTTGTTTCTCTACCATCTATGATTCTCCGTTTCCAAAGCCGGAATACATTTTTTTTCTTCTCTGTCGCTGAAGAAGAGTTTAAATGTTTAATACTTGAGAAGAACAACTTAAGTATTATACTTTTTTTTTTTTTGATAAATAGTGTGTTTGGCTGGAGGGAGAGATGGAAGGAGGGAGAGAAGTGGAAGGACATGCCCGTTCAATCGTTTGGTTGGATGAAAGAATGAAGGGTACAGGAGATGTGGATACATCATTTTGCATCATTCTACTGGTAGAAGAATACAAGCTCTCATTTCTTTTTTTAGTTTTAAAAGACTGATTTACCTTTATTTTAAACTAGTAAAATATTTTAGAAAATAATAATAAAATAATTATATTTATAACTATCATCTATTATTTTAACTCTTCCTCTTTCATAAAACTATCGTATAATTATACTTATATTTATATTAGATTCAGGTTTTTAGTTTATATGTTTAGTTCTTGTTGATAAAGAAGAAGATAACTTTTTTCCCTTTTTCTTCCACTCCGAACGGAAGGATGAAGCTCCGGTGAGACTTAACGACAAAAAGGCGGAACATTTCCATTATGAGACGGAGATGGAATCCAATTCAGGCTGTTCCCAATTGAATTGATTATTATTTGTTATCTGTGTGTCCCTAAATTTTTAATAGAACTTTTTTCCTGCAACTTATGCTCTTCATGTGTCAGAATGTTCTAGCCTACCCTTGGCCTATTTTTACCATTTCCTCATTTGATCAGCACCATTTATTCACAATCCGACGGACACCATTCAAGTGTCGGATCTATCGTTGGACCGTGTGGGAAATACATTTTATATATATATATATATATATATATTTTTTTTTTCAGCAGAAAAAAAAATATACATATGAATAATTTATTTTTTAAAAAAATTCCAAAACTATTCTTGACCAGCTTGTTTTAAAAAAGTAATAAATGTTTCAACGAATTGGTTAGAATTCATCAATGCCGACATGATAAGAGGGGAAAGCAACAAAAAATATAATAAAAATAATAACAAAAAAATAATTTGGTGTGTACCTGTGTATGTACGTTTAATTATTGTATATATTTAGTTTAAGAGTAATATTAAGTTTTTCTTACTTTTAATCGAACACAAATATATATGATCACACAAGTACTAAAAAATTAATAAAAAAGTCGATTTAATGAATAGTACATTTAATTAAATGATTTCTTTTAATTAAATGATTTATTATCGAAATTGTAAATTCTTTTGAATGAATAGAAATTTAAAAAAAAATTAAATGCTAAAAGATTAGAATAAAACTAAAAAGTACTACAAATAAATAAATAAAGATGAAACAATCATATAATTAAAACAATATAACATCCCATTTCATCATAAATAATCCAAATTAATTACCTAAATCACATCACTAGAGATTATCACCGATATTTACTATTAGTTAACCCTGATTCATTTGAAATAATTCTCTATCAATCAACACCAAAAGTATTATTCTTAAATATCAACCCACTATGTCTTTATAATTTGAATTGTAATACCTAAAAATGAGCCTAGATCTGCTGTCTCATTTTCCTGTGTCAAAGGCTGTCATCTCAATAGGCTTTTGACAACTCATCAATTTATTCAAGAATTTTCGATGTTTAGCTTTTTTATGTGGCTAAATTTTTTAATTCAAATGATATTATATGACATTATTGGAGGGACAGCCAGTAAGACAGGATATGATATGATATGTTATTCAAGATGATATGATATATCATCTCAATAGGCTTGTGACAACTCATCAATTTATTCAAAAATTTTCGATGTTTAGCTTTTTTATGTGGCTAAATTTTTAAATTCAAATGATATGATGTGACATTATTGGAGGGACAGCCAGTAGGACAGGAAATCCGAGACAACAGATCTCAATTCCTTAAAGACCCTTTGTGATCTTAATTTGGTAATCTACAAAATAACTGCATGAATTAGGCCAGTACATCTTTGTCTCGCAAGTAATTCACGAAATTCATTACAAGAAGCAAACATCATACTTCACTTCTCTCAAGCTCAATATAATCATTAATCAAATATTGACCGATATTTAAAAGCATTAAGCACATTAATGAACATATACAATAATGAAACTTTGAGTAACAAAAAATTACAAAAATTGAATCTTCATAATTAGACTACATTATAGCCCTAGCAAAGCAAATTAATGCATGCCAAAACTAAGAAAAATCATAAATATAGACATAAGAGAAAATGTAGAAGATAAAAAACTTCTCAAGTTACTCTCTAAGTCCGTTTGGACAACGTTTCCAAATGAAAAAAAATGTTATATGCATCCAAAACTCTCAACTCTATATTAAATTTCTTCTCTCTTCTACTTTCAAAAAACTCAAACTTTGAAAGTATATAACTTTCTCATTTTAAATCGTAATAAAATGATTATTATGTCAAAATACTCGTACTGATGAGATGAACAAGACAAGATCTATTTTGCATTTTTTTTTCCAAACACATTTTCAATTTTTACACTCTTTTCTATATCACAGAACTTTTTCAAATATCTTTCCCTCAAACACATATTTTCAACCTAACCTCCCAAATACTATCTCTAGACGTCTCCAAACGGTCTGTATTTCTTCTCAAGTCTAGCTATTTCTTATATAGACTTGGACCATAGAGATGGGATTGATATTCCCTTCTCATAGATGCCTTTGCCACTTTTGATTCACGTGGGTTTCTTTCCCCTTTTATTTTTCTTTTTTCTTCTTATTTGATTCAACCTCTTTCCTTCTTGCTGTTCACACGTCGAAATTGATTGCTTCAGTCATTTTGTCATATTTTTTTCCCCCTTAACTCCAACAGCTGAGCATGAAAGCAAACTTAGTCAACACATCTATGATCAATGATAATCACTTAAGTATCATTGCAAAAAAAAAAAACCATTTAAATATCAGCAATGCATAAATCACCAATTTAGCAAGGGAAAGTTATTGAGAAAGTTTATGTAAGAAACCCAACCAAAAAACGAAAAAAAAAAAAAAAAAAAAAAAAAAAAAAAAAAAAAAAAAACCAGGCAGAATAACAAACAAAATTTTCATTTGTCCGAGCAAAATAATAATAATAATAATAATAATAATTCCACTGTTAACATGCTATAGTACTGGAGGAGGGGGAAAACGACAGTGAGCGAAAAAACTTGTTACTTATTATTATTATTATTATTATTATTATTATTATTATTATTCAATTGAAGATGATTGGTTGGATTTGCTTATGGTGCTCGATGGGTGGGAGAGAGAAAAAGTATAGGCGAGCAAAAAGTAAAGACTACAGGGTATAGTAGTGAAAATAAGTGTTACATTTAAATTATTAATGCGGTATATGATATGAATGTCATCCAAATTTTACACAAATATCATATAAGTTGATACTTAAGAATAAATATTAGAGTTAGTATCACTAGCATTATTCTTTTTTCAAATAAGATATAAAGGTATTGTTTTGTTTTTTGTTTTAATCGAGTCATTGCATATATCTTTTTTTTAAGGAAAAAAATTTACACTATAAGAATAATAGGTTTGTATAACGTCTTGTAATAGCGTTTTCCCAATTGAGTTATGTCCTTGAAAGGAAAAAAAGGCTTGGACGCCCACATTCAATAGTTAGCGGGAGGGCAGGCCCTATATTAGAGGGAATTTTCAACAAAAGCTAAAAAAGAGGGAAAATAAAAAATTAAAAAAAAAAAAAAAAAAGAATGGATAACTGTCAGCCCACGATCCCCGTCTCTATATTCTAATAATCCACTTTTCTTTTATTTTCCATTTTTTTAGATGAACCCACTTTTCAGTTCTAGTGCTTGCTTGTTTCCATCTGAAACCTAAAGCATTCGATGACCCAATAATCATCTTCCTCACGCGAGGCTTCAATCAACAACGTCATGTAAGTTTGATTGTTTTTTTTTTTTTAGCAGTTGGTTGTCATTTTCTGGGCAATTTTCTTATTTGATTTCTCATCTTTTTCTTTTTAATTTAGAGAGCGACACGCACTCTTAAAAATGGCAGAAAAGGCAATATGCATGGTTGGGTTTATTGTAATCCTTTATTGCTTTTCTCCCTTTCACTAAGTGTTCCGTCTCAGGTCTAAAGAAAAGAATCTCTCCGATTTTTTCTAACAGGTTATCTGCTTTGGTATGTTTCTCAAGGATCTGTTTTCTTGTCTATTTCCATTTAACTTTGATTCTGAAATTTTATTTTTCTATTTTTCTTTGCTACGCAGTCAGATTCTGAATGTGACTTTGGGTAACGGTTTTCGTGACCACATTTTACCCGTTGTTGGTGACAGATCCTGAGGAAGTTTGTGTTTAATTAGTTTTTCTTTTAATTATCTTACTTGACTCTTTCACATTAGTAAATGAGTTTTGATTTTTTTTTTTTCCTCTCTCGATGAAAAACAATATTACCTTGCTGTGATTTTTTTTTTTGGGGGGTTAAATTGGTGTTTGGTTTATTGTCTGTTTGGAAAAAGTCTCCACCTTTCAACCTAAAACTCATTTACTACGTGTTTGGTTTCCCCCAAGTTCTGCATTACTGGGTTTAGTGATCTCATGATTCTGAGGCTTTTTTTTTTTTTTTTTTTTTTCCTTTGTTTGCGGTTACAGAGGTTAAATTTCTCATAGATTAGGCATTTTTACCAAATACTAGAAAAAATTTCCCTCTTACACTCATTTTCCTTCCTATTAATTTCTAATTTCGGTGACTGGTTTTATGCATGAGATTTTTCTTTCTTTCTTTCCTTTCTGGATTTGGGCAGATTTAGATTTATTTTTCAATTATGATTTACATTTAGTTTTTTAGGAGAAAGAGAGATCTTTGGCTAATCTGGTTCTGTTTTCTTTTGGATCTCAAAACCATGTAGTGATTTCATAAAGTTCAGATCGGAGAGGGGAGGTGGAGGAGCTGAGAGACGGAAACTTTTAGGACTCATCGGTCTATTTTGGCCAAGGAAAAAAAATTGTTCCTAAAGATAAGGAATGTATATATTTATCGCCAGTATTTATGTCGTTACAATTTTTTGATCTAATTTTTCTCATTCGATTGTAGCATGGAACAGATATTTTTGTATCAGATATAAGTTAGCTGCTAGAGCTTAGCCAATTTCATGTTTAATTAACTTTAGAGCTGGTCTTCATAACTTTTTCGAAACTATTGAATTGCCAACCATAGTTGTTTCTCAGAAAACCAATAGAATTTGATTAAGCTTTGAGCTAGCAAACTGTGAACTATTTTAAGAATCTAATGTCTCTAAAAACATCCTCTTTTTGATTCAACGTTTTTGTTGGTGCTCAATATGTTCAGGGCGCGAATAAATCAATTGTCTGGAACAGTTTAATGTCACATTGTGGTGTTAAGTTGGATTTATAGATTTTCCTTGCATATGAATTATATAATCTATGACCTCATTTGGTGTCTAAACTCAAACTGTACTTTTTCATATTAGTTTTTGTCTTTTTCTGAAAAAGTTTGTCTTTTTTGAAAAGCAATAAAAATTTTTCACTCAAACTTAAAATTTTCAACTCAAACTCACTCACCAAACGGACCCTACATGTTCCTTTCCTTAGATTTGCCCAGCCAATTGATAAAAATGATGCCATTCGAGCACACATAAGCATTAGGAATTAACATTGTGAATTTTCTGGATATTACAATCTCCCCTTATAAAATTTTCGTCCTCAAAAATTAAAACAAGTCCACTAATTGACACTAATCACATTCTTACGTCTCTAGCCGCTTTGATGGCGCTAAGGTTTCATTGGTTCATTAATAAGTAATACTCTTATAGAAACTTCTACATTAAAGAAAATTAAACCAATTTGAAGCCTAAAAGGCGTATTTCACACCGTATCGTATCATAAAACATTACTATGTTATACATATCATGAGATTGCATAATATGTACAAGTATGTATCTCGTACTGTTTTCTAGTATAAGGGCATATAAACATGGGTTTTTTTTTTTAAAACGCATATCACCTCGCTAGACGTGATAATTAATGCTTAAATGGTTATAGACATGCTCCATGGTTACTCGTCAGAATCCTGTACCGAGTTTTGCACGGAGTCTTCATTAGAGTCATCATCTTTATCGACTCCTTCCATCAATATGCAGTGGTTTAACGGAAGTCCAATAATTATTGTCATCTTCTGTTATGACCAAAATTCTTGAAGGCGATGACAAATAAGCCCGATTAAAATATTTAAATTTTATCTAAAAAAATTGGGGGGTTTTACAGCAACATTTTAAACATTTCCCTTACAACCAAAACACATACCATAAATAATAATCTAATCATATGTGCAAATCATTTCACAACTCATGATTTGCATATTTTGCTTGTATCCAAGTCAAAAATTTCCCTTACAACCAAAACACATACCATAAATAATAATCTAATCGTATGTGCAAATCATTTCACAACTCATGATTTGCATATTTCGCTTGTATCCAAGTCAAAAATTTATTAACATAGTTTCATAGGACTTTTTAACATTTAAGAAAATAACTTATATGATCTCCCTTGACCTCTTAAAAAAAATCAAGAGGCTTTTGTTTTTGTTGAACTCTCTTTGAATACTAGAGTACTTAGACTTGTGAGAATATGGGTACGAAAGAAGGGTCGAGAAAAGCTTTTCTTTTGAATTTCATGAGTTAGTACTCACAGTTCTCTTAAAGAAAAAAGGTGGATGAATTTATTAATGCTTGTCAATTCATCCAGTCTTTCTCAACATGGATTACTTCTCTACATTGCCGTTCGAAATCATGTATTGTGAGCCATAATCATGGAACCCCTTGCATATAAATCCTACATATTAACTCATTACTTAATTCAAACAGCTCTAAAGAATGAGAAATTGAAATATCGATGTGTATAATTCTTCGTCTTGTTTGGATCGTGGTCCTATGCTTGCATCGAGTGACAAAATGCTTCATCCAGCTATGTAATCAATCAATCATCAATTGACATGAAGTTATAACTTCAAGTGATATCAAAACCTACACGTATCAACTTAACAATTTAAAGATAGCTACTATTTAACTAACAGAAACTAACTTACTTGGACTGTGCAGAAGCTGAGGCAAGACAACGTGAGGTAGGTTAGCAGGATACCTGCTCTGATACCAACTGTAACAACCTGACCTAATCGCAACCATTAATTAACTTCATAAACATAATTACTTGCTTTGACCTTAAACTTGATCCCCAAAATTTCAGAGGAACTTTTTTTTTTAACTTAAATATTTTATAGCTTACATGAATTCTATGATCATTTTAATTTTTAAAGATTCAATCAAACACAATACAACTTTTTCAAAAAGACTTACACCTTAGAGACACATTTTTTATTTAAGAGATCTAAACTTGATAAATTAATAAGTAAAAATTCAAACTGAAGTTTAAAACATCAACATGTCAAACTTACATAACTAAAATTTAGTATAGGCATATCTTAAGTTTGGTTTCTTGTAAACCAAACTACTTGGTCAAATAGAGGTCTATTCATCATTCAAATACTTATAAGCAAAAGAATAAAAAATACATTTTAAAATATTAAACTTTCCTAACCTTGCTTGGTTAAAATTAAACTAAGCATTCATTTCACATGGGTTTCTTAAAACCCAATTACTCGAAAATAATTATTCTATAAGGATACAAATCTTTTAAAGCTCATCATAATTTAAAAGAATTACTTATTGCAGAATATATATTGTGTGGTGGTATTCATAACCCATGCCTCCATTGTCTCGACACAGTTCACCAGTCCATCGAATCACCGTGTTGCCTACAGCATGAACAAATATTCATGAGCTTTCGCTCAGTAAGTACAAACATAAATCTCACATAAACAAAATGCATATAATAATGCGAGACATTTTATGAATCGTACAATTATGCCTTCTTGTTTCTTATTTTCTTGGTTCATACTTATTTTTACTTAACTTTTTACTTTGGCCCCCATATGTGTATGTATCCATATCGCAACTAATGAGAAGTTGGGAGGAGCGACCCCAAAATCCATCATACCCAAGGTCTTATTTAAAACATTCATAAAAATCCCCTCAGCTTATTGGGGTTTGGTACGACACTAAACTTTCTTTCACTTTCATTAGCCTTTTACTTTCTTAAGGTGAGCATGTAGTTATGATCATGAATCCATGAACATACATTCAAATCTCATGATGCACATAATAATACATTATATTTTATGCATAATTAAATTATGCTTATTATCTTCTTATCCTGGACCCCATAGTGTACGTACCCATTGCGCGCAACTAATGAGAAGTTGGGGGAGCGACCCCAATCCAACATACCCAAGGTCTTATTTAAAGCGTTTATAAAAATCCCCCTCAGCTTATTAGGGGTTGGTACGACACTTACTTGAACTTATCTTTCACTTTTATTAATCTCTTCCTTAGGATGAGCATGCAATTATGTTCGTAACTCATGAGCAGATATTGCAGTTTTACACAATATAGAGGCATCATCATCAATTCAAACATATTAAGGCATAAAAACATATGCTCACTAAAGCGTATCAAGCAACTATATAATCACATTGCATAAAAGCATCATTTTTCATGTTCAATCACAAGCACGGTATTCTAAACATGCACACATCAGTTCTTCAGAGATGTGCTCACATCGACAAACAAGTTTCATGCTGTAGGTAAGGTTTGTACTTACCTGGATTCCGCATTTAGCGTTTATCCTTTACTAATCCTCAACCTTATTAACACCGATGTTGTGTCCTAATTAAATTGACACCTAACAATTAGAACGTGGTCTTATCATATTTCTGATTAAACCACCCCTACCCTTTTTTTTTAATACTCGTTCTTAGTTCTTAAATCTCATTCCCCATTTAAAATGGTTCAAAGATTGTAAAGTCATGATTCTGTTACATTTAAACTTGAAAATCATATATCAACTACAGACGTCAAGACTTGACTTCAGAGTCAAGAACGAAACTAGGAAAACAATAACTTTTCCCCTCATTTAAAACATCATAATGTTAAAACCATGTAACAACTTAAAAACTGGGCAATCTTATAGATATCAGTTTAGAAATGCATCTTATTAATTAGTGGAGAATATGGAGGAGTGTCCATTATTACTACTCTCATATCATATGCAACAAAGTATATAATATGAAACTTATTGGTGAGAAAATAAACACCATAAAACATATTATTCCAGAGATCATTTCCACTTAAAATCAAGATATGAACTCTAGATTATTAAATTGTTCTAATAAGGTAACTTGTAAAACTAATTATAAATTCGATCGCCAATTATGATTGAATTTAATAAAAATCCGTCAACATAACGGTTTATTTTTCTTAATAATGAAAAATTAAACCTGAAATTAAATCAGTTTATAAAAAGTTTCGGCATGGCGTGCCATCCAGAACAATTTATCATATTAACATAAAACATTTCTCATTCTAATCTAACTTCACTTGATTAAATTGAACATCAAATATATATATATTTGTTTAAATATCGATATTCAATTCAAATCATATAAATAGGCAAGTAATCAATCCAGTAAATGACTTAAAGTAATCCAGATTACTACCGAGATCGTTCAACGACATTTGGGTGAGTAAAATAATTCCCAGTCCGCGTTCAAAACACCTTTTGATTTCGAGTGGCTGAACTTTAATCGTCATCCTTAACCTTCGAGATTCCATCTCGCAAATCCGAAGTCACAAACATGTCTCTCGCAAATCCGAAGTCACAAACATGTCTGGAACATCGAAAATAGATCGGAAAGGCGATCTTCTAAAACTTGTCGACGGGGTCCGACAGTTGACCGGCATTGACTGTCATTGACCATGGCGGCAAAAGGGATAGAGATGGGCACCACTTCGATCTCGACGAGAGGAACCCATTTCTGGTGTCGATTTCTTCAAACGACGTTCGGTTTTCTCGAAAATGTAAGAAAACGGACTAGAAGATGGCGGCGGACTGGGAAAATTTCCGGCTACGATCAGAGTGGTGATGGACTAGGTTTTGTTCCTCCCGACAAGTGGAACTCAACGAAACCAATAGCTCGCAAAATAGAGGTCGGATTGCACCGAAATCTTGCTTGAAAGCTTATGTGAACGAAACTTTCAAAGCATTTTTCCGACGAACAGCGGCGAGTGATACTGCCAAACTCCGACTATTGGACACTCGGATGATGGATTGCATGGATCACCGGCGTGTGCGACGGTGACTGGCCGGAGACAGGACTTCTTGCCAAGGCAGCAACGTGCGTGACGCAGAGAGAGAGAAGAGCGAAAAAGAAGAGAGAGAGAAAAGGAAGAGGTCTCATGTTTATTCTCTTCCGTTCCTAATGTATTCTTTATCCCCATCCTTGTCACCTGAAACCCTATACATGATAATATATATATATATATATATATATTGAGAAGTTCATTTGCTGTTTCTTCTTCCTTTTTTTTTCTTTTTTTTTTTAATATTTTAATTATTTCGTAAGGTGTGGACTGACCACACATATTATGTATATATACACATATATACATTTGTTGTTTCTTTTCGACTGCCTATCAGCCACAAATAATATATATATATATATATGTACATATATATATATATACTTGCATTCACCCGTTTGTCAAAGAAATATTTTGGCACCCTTGATTACAATAACTTCTCAAATATATGTGTATATACAGATATACATTTGTTGTGTGTACATTTCGAACTATGACTATATAATATGACCTTTAATTTACAAATTTTGCATGTCAATTAAATCGTTAAAGACAATAAACTCGATTGAAATTTTTAAGTTTGTTCTTAATTCATGTCGAGAGTATAATCTCTTTTTTTTTCCTCTTGTATAACTAATTCACTTGATCAGTTGTCACACTTTTCTGAATTAATTTTACAGTTCAGAATTATATTCTGTCACCAGTAAATTATCTCATAAATACTTATTTATAGTGTCATTCGTTATATTAACTCGTAAACTTGATAAGTTCAACAAAATTCAAAAATCACTTTGTGCAAGATCACACTTACTACTATTTTTTTTAATGGACTTTTCTTAATTTTTCACATTAATCGTGTAACATGAAAGATTACTCAAACATATTAACAAAAATACTGTAACATAAAAATTTGCTATTCACGGTATTATTATCATGAATAGTTAAACATTTATGTCTTGATTTATGTTTAATTCAGAAATTTGTAAATTTGACATGATTATTAAAATTATAAATCATGTCCTCCGTTTTTTTTTTAATGTGATTACATAATTGATGGAAACTTCAAAATTTTCCAATCAATTTCTTAGTACAAAACCATTCGCACCAATTTCTTCTAGCATAACATAACTTCATATTAATTATTCATAACTCTATAGTCTAAAATTACGATAACATTTTTTTTTTAAAAATCTTAATACAGAAAATTCACGACTTTATTCCTAATTAATTTAGGAATTAACATTGTAAATTTTCCGGATATTATAGTACATGAGTTACATCATTTGGCATTTTGTTACATAACAATTTCTCTGTTTTTGATGACACAGCTACATTAATGTATGATACATAATTTTCCTTTCATTTCCTTTTTTCATTTACTTACAAATACTTGATTTTGACCTTATTGGTGATTTTTCTATTCCTTAACTTTTGCTTTCTTGCTAAATGATATTGCCTTACAAATTGTCTGCTCATGGTAGAATGAACATTGATTTTTGGAATATTGATAGATCCTTTCATGTATGGCTAAAATTATGGATGTGGCGATTTTTCAACTTCAAGCCATCAACTCTATCTTGCCGATTCTCATTGATGCTAGCCTTCGTTACAGTCTCAGGAATTTTGGCATCGCCTCTTCAGATTTACTTCAAGCTTCAAGTGCATGTGTTTACTAGTGAAGGCCTGTCCTATTGAGACCTCATGAAGTTTTTTTTTTTTTCTTTTTTTGGTGAAAGTCTTCCTTTTTCTTTGGATGTTCAGTTAAATTCTTGTGAGAACTTGAATCAATTAAGGGGGTGTTTGGTATGTTAGTTTGAGTTGAAATATTTTAGTTGTAATAGTAAATTTTTTTGAATTTTCAGAAAAGATAAAAAACTTTTTGAGAAAAAGAAAAAAACTTTTTAGGAAAAAAACAAAAAAAAGTTTGAAATGAGTTTGAGTTGGATTGAAAGCCAAACTCCCCCTAATTATGGTTTACATGTTTTAGTCACAAATTCTATCACAATGAATTATGTGGCCTTATGGATTTGTATTGATGATATTATATTTAATCCCCACATTGATTTCAAGTTTCAATTAAAATTTCATAATGTCAAAATGGCTTCAAAATATTTGAAACATATATAAAGCACAGTACAAAGATAGAAGGCCTCAAAAGAAATCATATTAAAGGCAATTAAACAACTCAAAAATAAGTTAACATTTCATTTGTCATCATCTTAAATAGAATTTTTGAAGCATTGGTGAAAGTTGTACCATGTCAGCGAACATAGCACCAGGAAAATGCTAGCAACAGGAAAAATATAGCACCAGTAAAATGCTACTAGTAGGAAAATATAGCACTAGAAAAATGCTACTAGAACGAACTTATAGCACCAGTAAAATGCTACCAGAAGGAAAATATAGCACCAGAAAAATGCTACCGGAATGAACTTATAGCACCAGAAAAGTTCTACCAGAATGAACTTATAGCACCAGAAAAATGCTACCAAAAAGAAAAATATAGCACCAAAAAAATGCTATAGAAGATCCATATACTTTTAATAACATGGGCAGTGATAGTGTTTGTTCAAATGTTATGAAATACCTATGATAGCATTTTCTGAAGGCTATTAAATACCATTTTTGTTGCAGTGACAATCTATTATTTCAAAGCACAATAAAAAAAAAAAAAAAAAAAAAACTTGAGTCAGACAAAACAAGATAGTTATATATATATATATTTAAAATAGAATCTATTTTGTATCATCGTTATGTAATTTTTTAATAGAATCTTTTCATATCATCATTCTAAAATTTTTTATTATGATATTAAAGGCTTTTTCTTAATAAATGGTAGAGACATAAGTCAATAGTATATCAACACATCTCGAGTAGGTTGGTATTGTTTTAGCACCTTTAAATCATTGTGAAATTGTGGCATGAGTTAGTCAATTAATGAACTGTTGGAATCGTGGGGGCTGACGGGAGGATTTATCTTTTTAATATGATTATTCAATCTTTCTCACCACCAATAGAAATTGAATTTTTAATCGTTAGATAATCTCTTGACAATCTTATCTGTGAGTGAGAACAATTTTGTATCGTACGTTATAAAATTTAAATGTGAACATTTATAGATCAAAATTCTGAAAGTAAATCCAACGTCAACTGAAATTGATGTTCCTATAGATAATTAAAAAGGTTACTGTTCTTATGGTAGAAATATTTTTTTTATCATAAAACTATGCACATCCTAATTAGATTGGTACCCACTGGGACTCTAATCCTCTTATAATGCCCCACTCTAGTTTATTAAAACAAAAATTATAATAAAAGAGTACAAAAATAATAACGTAAAGCACGTCTCAAGAGATTACAAAATGACAAAATTACGTCAAAAGAAAACAAAAAAGTAATCTACCCACCAGCTGTAAAGAACCACAGCATCACACCATGATCTTTTGCAAATAACTCCATGATCTTTTTCTTATTTATTCATTGTTGATGGAAATATCTTTAATTATGAACCTTGTTTTTCGTTTTAAGAATAAAGTGAAAACAACTACATAAAATTATAAGCCTGTTCGGTATGTTTGTTGGAGGTTGTTTTCTACTTTTTGAGTCCAAAAGTCATCCTTGCTGGCAAGTAGATAATTTTTTACAAGAATCTTTTCTTTTAAGATTTCAAGTTGCAAATTACGCTTAATTCTTTGAACTTGGGATCCGGTTACATAGGGGATCTTTCACACTAGTTTCTTGATAGCCCTTGCAAGGGTCGTTTCTCTCTGTTTTGGATTCCTTTTTTGTTTAACATTTCAGTGATATCTTTTTTTTTTTTTTTAAATAATATAATGGGACGGATAATGAATGAGGATGTTAGAGGGATCAACCTAATTTGTCTTGATGCATCTATTGATATCTGTCATCTTTATTTGAAAACAAACAAACAAACAAAAAACAAAAACAAATCGGAGTTAGTTTTATCAATTTTATTCTAATTGAATAGAACTCATTTATTGATTATTAGAAGATTCAAATGATCATTTTTCAAGATGCATAAATACAATCGATGTGATATTATTCGATTGTTTTTGTTTGTCTTCTATGCAGTGTTTTTTTTTTTTTTATTTGGTCCTTTTTTTTAAATGAATCCTTAATTTTTTTTTTTTTTCCAGCAAAGTAAAGTGAAGGCTTGATTGAGTTATTCAGTTAGGTGTAACTTTGTTGATGTGTTACAATTCTCTAGTCTCTACTCATTCCTGTCGATTTACCTTTTAAAGCCATTAATCTCATTAATCGCTTTCTGAAAAAGTAGAGCTCAAACTCAAAGTACAAAACCGAATAAAAAAACTATAAAAAAAAACTTTTGCAATTCACTTTTTCTCCTTCTTCTGCCATAAAAACATAATTAGAAAAGCAAAGGCAAATGGCGTGAATCGAACATGTCCACACACACAAATGCAAAAAGCAAATTTCTTATTCTGCTCATAAAATTTTAATCTCGTACAATTTTGATTTATAAACTTTTTTTTTAATAGCTGAAATGCACCTTATAAATTATTAAAATTTTATCATAATTATTCCTTCTTTTACTTTTTGAATGTAATTTATTAGTAAATTGGTCAAAAAGTAGTATTTACTATAGATTTCGTCTAAAAATTAATAAAAAATATTGCTGTAATAATGTTTTTAATAGTTTATGGTCATTTCAGTTAGAAAATAAAGAACTAGAAAAATACACTTTTAAAATATTACTATAATAGTCATTTACATTAATTTTTAAATAAAATTTATTAGTTATTTGATCAAAAAGTAATTTTAACTAACTGATTCTGTCAAAAATTAACATAAATAACTATTATAATAATATTTTATTAATTTAAAGGTATTTAGATTATGAAAAATAAAGTTGAGACCAATCTAGTAATTTACCTTTAAATGTTTTGATGGAATATATATATTAAAAGCAAAAGATTGAATTTTTTTTATTTTTTATTTTGCTTTCACGCTCCCTGTTGTTTCACTTTATTTGCGTGACCATTGTTATTGATAGTATTTTAATTGTCAGGTCTGCCAACTTCCAAGATTGGGAAAGTGTGTTTCAATATTTTAATTGTCAGGTGTTTTAATTGTCAGGTACAGAATCACATTCTTGTCAGCGTCTAATTTTGGACTCAGTACGTATTGGAATTAGCCACATAGGCGTGGTCCAATTAACCCTAGAATATTCCGCGTTAAGACATTGGTAATGACTAAAGTTGGTCCCCCCCCTTTAATCGAAGTAATTTTTTAACCTTTGCACATGTATTTGTACTTCTTCCTTTGACCTTACTTTGTTTAGTAACAACCAAAGTTGGACGCCCCTTGATTTTACTTTTTTTGGTAACAACTAAAGTTGGACCCCTCCCCCCCCCCCCCCCCCCCTTCTCTCTCAGATTCTTGTGCTACTCTGCTAAACCTATTTTATGTCCCCTGAATTTTTAAGAAAATTTTTTACTCTTTATAATTTTTTCTCTTATAATAAAATATTTTACAATATCATCCCTTATCTGTCGCCTTGAAAATTTGAATTATTACTATATTTGCATAAATTTAGCATCTTAAATGAATTGAAATCAATTATACTGCTATATCAATTCACAATTTTTATAAATTTAGCATCTTATATGAATTGAAATCAATTATACTATTATATCAATTCACAATTTTTTTGAAGTAGGAACTTTAAAATTAAATTAAATTAAATTATGTTAGAAGCTTAGTTCATTTAGGAGAAAAAATTCCAAAGATACAAATTTGATAAGCAATGGAAAAAGATTTTACTATTGTAGTTTTGGTTCAAATTTTTAGTTTAATTCATGACCATCTGAAAAAGACGTCTGGCTCCATCACTGACTGCTATTTTCAATGTTAAATTAATTTTTCAACAATCTGCTCTATTATTTGGAATAGTTTGTGTCATGCACTGTAAATTATTATCATATATACTCATAAATCAGATTGTTAAAAAAATTAATCCAAATGATTAAAACAGAGTTTCTATTGATAATTCTTTTTTGAATTATGACTACTTTGTTTTTCTAAGTTATTTAAATTTGAACAATTAATCTTTTTTTTATGAGCGAAAGAGAGTAGAACAAACTTTAGTACATCTCAGTCAAATTAACACCCATTAAAAAAAGAAAGACTGTATATTAATGTATCTGCTTTTTTTTTTTTTTAAGTTTATTTAAATCTATTCTTTCTTCTCTGTCTAACACAATCTTGGACAGCTCTTTTGAGCCAACGCATTGCCTTTTTCTATTTTTCAGTAGCTACAAAAATCATCAAAGAAATTGAAACCTCGCAGCTAGAAAACACGCATGGATAGGAGAGATAAAAAAATGGAAACACACATAGACAAAGAGGGAGAAACACGCATGGATAGGAGAGATAAAAAAATGGAAACACACATAGACAAAGAGGGAGAAACACACAGTTGGGCCTCTTGAACTTGCTTCTGCAGTGAAACCAGTCGATCAGCAGACCCAGGATTTTCCGCCGGAATCTCCACACATAAGTCCCGATGGCGGCAATCAGGAAGAGAGAGAGATCTGACGAGGAGAGGAAGAGGGGAAAATAAAAACTATAGCGCTATATTTTAGGCAACGAAATTAATTTTTAATATTAATCTTTTGGCTGGTAGTGGTTAAAATGTGAGAGAAATGTAAATATGAACTAATCCTAATAAAAGAAATAATTTGGCCAAATTTTCATAATCATAGACATTTTTGGGGCATTATATTTAATTTTGTTAAAAAAAAAAGTAAATAGACAATTTTTGAATGCTTTACTTTAAAAAATGACTAAAATTTTTTTTTCTATTTAAGAAAATGATCTGTGACCATGGATATGTCGATTGACTATCAAATTTAACAAAATGATCATTTTCTTGGACCGATAAAAACATAATTTGATAGTTGATGCCCATTTAAAAAAATGGTCATTTTCCTATTGAAAAATCTTAAGAAAAAGGCCATTATTACCTGACATATCTCTCATATAATTTTCTCTTATTAAATAAAGAGAAAATTGTTGAAACACCTCTGAAATATATATGTTTTGGAATTTCGTCATTCCTTAATTTTTACATGGTATTTTGAACCTTCAAATATTTTTCTTCTTTTGACTTTTTTTTTTTAAATTATTATATATTACTATTATTTTCTGAAATTTTCGCCATTCCTTAATTTTTGCATGGTATTTTCCCCGGAAATTTTGGTGAAGAAGAAGACGGTTTTAACCCCTATTTATAGGATTGTAGGACTTGGAGGTCTCGACCCCCAACAGCTAGATTGGGAAATCCCCAATCCAACGGTGAAGACAAAGAGATGCTATCTTACGGCCGAATTTGGGCGGGAAAAGCGATGAAACTCATCGAACGATTGAGATCTAAAGTAGCATTAATGATGTGATTGTGAGCGACGTGATGGTTGGCTGGTACGACCTGACTGTTGCGCTTCTCGAGGCGATCTCTCCGTTCCCTCAACCATCAATTAGGCGATGGGAAGAATTGAGTCCCCTCGACAGCTCATAAGCTTGAAATGTCTTGACGTCGAGGCTCAAGACCTTCCCACCTGGGGGCAATTGCTACTCCTAGGATGAGCAAATGTTCCTTGCCCATGAGAAAACTCATCACCGACAAGACAATACGTCGAGGCTACTCCTTCAGCTGGAGTGTTGGTCATGCATCGAGGCTATAGAGAGCGAGGAGACAAGACCACGATCTCACTAAGCCTAAAATATGAAATTTTCCCATGAAAAAATAGCCTAAGATTTTGGAAACGTTGGGAGTTGCCAAGACACGTGTCAACAACGTATAGAATAGTCAAAACATGAAAAAATATGTAACTGTGATGTCATATTGGGGGTATAAACATAGGAAGAACCATAGAAAAGGAGTTAGACTCATTTTATGTGACTCTTCTATTGAGAGCCACCAACCTTGTATTTTTAAACATGTAGTGAAAATATCCCACAGCACATAGAGAAGACCTAACTTAAAAGTGAATTTTATAAATCTCTTTATGTTGTTTACTTTTTGTTAATTATTATATGAGAGAATATCCTAAGTATAATATGGTGAGGAAGACTTCGAGTGTGGATTTTCATCGCACTTCTTGTATTTCTTTTTTTCCTCAAGTATTTTTCCCAGTAGATTTTGACAAGCAGGTTTCAAAGAAAGAGTCTAGGTCTAATCCAATGGAACTGCCTTCCAGCTAACTTTTAATAGCTTGATTAGGCTTTTCTGCTTTGTTTTTCCTGTTTTATCCCCCTGACTATAGCATTTCTTTTATTTTCTTATCTATGATATTTTTGTGAGATGGAGATGTGAAATGAGTGCTAAAGAGGTACCGACCTAACTCAGGATGTTTGGGTGCATCAACTGATTTTGTTTTCACCATCCCTTAAAAAACAATAGGAGTTAAAATAACTAGGAAAAATGAAGGGAAAAACAATACTTATGCGCAATGAATATCTTTAGAATACAAAATTTACATAAATGAGAATCAGGAAAAACTTATATTTTTTTAATGTTAATTATATAAGAATAAGAAAAATAAATAAAACATTATAATAAAGAAGATCTAACAATATTTGACAGTTAATAATAACAACTATATTTAATAATAGATTTAGCTCCAACGAATATAGCTTTTGGTCATCATCATGACATTTATTGTTCTTGCAATGTTACAGGCTCGAAAGCAGCATTAAAAAAAGGATACATTATATTTTTTTCATCTCGAACTTTAGGTCTTATCATAAAATACCCATAGAATTTTAATTTATAATATTCTTTTTTTCTAAACTTTAAAAAATTTTGCGAATTTTCCCCTTCAATTAATTTTTTGATGAAAAAATACACATAATACTCGTTTGAAACATGAGTTGTGAGATATTAAGTGTAAAATACTTATAATTAACTTAAAAAATAAATATTTAGGGTTGATTGTTATTTTTTTTCTTATATTTCTCTCTTATACGTAACTTCATTATTTTACATTTAATAAGCATAATAGATACCAGGAGTGCTGTCAATATGTGCTAATTCATAATTTTATACTTAATACCTCCAATGGATGCTTCTAACGAGTGTTAGGTGTATTTTTTTTATCAAAAATGTAATTGAGGAGGAAAATTCTTAAACTTTTTCAAAATTCAGAAGGAAAGAATATAAAAAATTAAAGTTTGAGAGGTATTTTGTGACAATATCTAAAATTTAAGGGAAAAAAATGTAATTTGTCCTTAAAAATTTTTTCATTTCCGTCTTTTGGCACACGGAAAAGTACAATTTTTGCACACGGAAATCGTGCCCATCTTTACTATACGAAAACAACACAAAAAAAGTTCTCATATATCTGTCTTTTGACACATACGTTATTGGGACGACTTCCATTGGCTGCTTCGTTCCCTTTATTTTCTCATAAAATATCAGATACATTAAATATATATATATCCGCTGTAGAAAATTCTCCTACGCGATACCTGTTGGATATTCGTAACTTTGTTTTATTATAATAGCTATGTGCCATGTCTCTAAATTCTGGCGCCGTCCCTTATATAAATAAACCCAAAAAAAAAAAAAGAAATTAAAAAAAAACTAAAGTTCAACTTGCAAATGTAATGACTAGATCACGTATGGCCGTTACTGTGCTTACTTAACTTACCTAAACATACTCTTGCATTGCGTAAAAATACGGAAATATTTTTTCTTTCTTTATTCAATTAAAACTCATTTTTAAAACTTAACTTATTCTCATACTAATTTGTATATACTTAATTGAGTACAGAGTTGTAAAATCATTTTAACACATTTGATAAAGCATACTAATTACTATTATAATAAACTTCGAATAATATTCCGGTACTAAATATTTCTAGTACCGGAACCATTATATTATCATATCATAACATAAACATACTTTACAAAATATGTGATGGTGTCCAACCCAAATTTCACAGTTTGCAATGTCATTTCTTCATAGTCTTGCATCAAGCTTGTCCAGTAGTAGGTTGCTTACCTACAGTATAAATGTAAGTTTTGAGCTTTCGCTCAACAAGTATAACTTTTTATTCCCGCAAAATCATTTTAGCAAAAGAATGTATGAACCAATTATGCTTTCTTATGAATCAATTATGCTTTCTTATGTTAACTTAACATGAATCAATTACACTTTCTTGCTTTAACTTAGTTTTGGGCCCCTTACATAACATGAACATGAGTGTACATACCGTGGCACGCAGCCCCGAATTAAACCCGCCCTTGTGGCAGGTCGATACGACACAAGGCAACTTGCTTGCCTTCATTCTTGAAAACTTGTTCTTACTTTGATCATATTTGAAAACTTAAATCTTTATTATTTTTTACTTGAAAACTTGATCTTATTCTTGTCATGTGATTTATTATTAGTAAGGATACTTACGTGATGTCACAATAATAAAACATAAATCATATGCATCACATACATTAGCACATGATGCTTTGAAAAACATGCAAAGCAGTAAAAACATTTTGCCCATACTGTAGGCGGAGTTGTATTTATAAATTGTCCTATGCTATTGGTCTATCGTTCCAGTAAGGCACGAAAACAGGTTATATTCCTGTTTTCAAATAGGGTGTAAAATAAGAATCGTTTTATCTTACTACAAATCATAACATACTAGATCGGTATCCAATCGGATTACCATTGGTAACCGTAGAATACAAATTCTGACATAAGAAATTGGTATATATTCCGATTACCATCCGTCATAGGATTGCTACTTATATTCATAAGTAACTTCGGTTTAAAATTCTTTTTTTTCTTAAAAATACCTTATTTTCTTGAAAAATAACTTATTTACTTGGAAAATATGCTTATTCTATAAATCAAGTATTATCTTGATTTAATACTTGAAATTACCTTTTTAAAAATCACTTGTCAAATTTCAAATAGATTTAAAACCTCTTTTGAAACTATTTTTATAAAACCATAGCTCCTTTGCAAAATTGTAAAACCTTGAAAACTGCTTTCTAAACTGCCTTTTAATTTGCTTGAATGTATCTATACTGGAAATTTCCTGTACAATGCACAGTTTTGAAAATCTAGTTTTATCTTTAAACTGATTTAGAATTTGAAAAAGTTTTTTGCATGTAAGTTATAGATCCCATCGAATCCTACAACTTTTATGTTTTGCTTGAAGCTTAAATTTGCCTTTAACTTACTTGTTTTTCCCCTTGAAGTGTTCTAGCTGCATACAGTACTTGGATTGACCAATTTTGAAAACTGATAAAAACAGAGGCCTTTGAAAGCCCTTTTTTCAAAATCTGTCTACATTATCCGTTAGGGTTTTCTGTTTTCTACAACTTTGCAGTATAACTTTTTCCAAATTCAGCCTTTAACGGGCTCAAAATTGGGTTTTCAAAAAACTATTCAAATTATTTTTCAAAAACCGGTAGTTTGTATTTTGTGGCTTCTTAGCTTAAAAATCTATACACACTACCTCAAACGGTCAAAGCCGTGAGCCTACGCCAACATGCAACGCGTTGGTTTCGTTCTTAAATTTCAATTATTCACTTATCTCATGTTTTTGATAAACACAATATTGATAATTTACTTGTTTACCAAATTGTGCTTTAGGTTAATTTCTTAACCAACATACCCATAATAATCACATCATCATTATCATCATCATTCATAAAATTCCCTACTTAAACATGTAAAAGCATAATCACAAACACATGGTGAGCACACATAACATGTGAGAACATAATCGCAAACACATGGTGAGCACACATAAACTTAACACTCATCCTAGAGCACAAAATCCTCGAACCAAAGCCTAATAAAATTCTTAGTTAGGGGATCAAGAGTAATATCTCTAAGCTTGGAAAGGTTGCTCTAGACCTTGGGATGAGAGAAATTTCCTCCACCACCTCCACCATACCAACTGGCTATCACCCCCTCCCCGCCCCTCTCTCTATTTTTTTTTCTAAGGCTAAAGAGGAATAATTGAGAAAGAACTAAAAGTTGAGAGACTAACAAAAATGGTTTAATTCTCACAACCCACCTCTATTTATAGGTGGAACATTCATAATTTTTTCACAATTATTTTTTTAAATTCTCCTTGAATTGCATATTGGTCCTTAAAGACAAAATTTTTTGCCTTCCAAGTCCCTCAAAATGGCCAGCCATGCGGAGTGTTGGAGAAAAAATATCCTTCCATACTTATCTACAATTACTTGCCCTCCAAGTAGGGTCATGTTTGGCATTTCCTCCTAATACGCAGTTTATTTTCTTAATAATCTAGATAGTACCAATGCTGTTTTAACTATCAACAGTATAGCATTGCTGGACTGCAATTCATAATTTATCTGCACTTAACTGGATTGCGTATAGGTTTTTCTTAGGACTTGAAACTACTTAATCCTCCTTGCTTCAAATATTATTCCTGATTATTCTAGAATAATCTCAATCTTTATTCTCAATTATACATCTGTAATGACTGTTGGCCACAGTATAATTTCAATACTACTTATTATACAGTAGTACAGTTTTAATCATGTCGTAAATTATCCTGATCATTTATTGGCCAGAACAAAACCATAAATCATGATTCTGCTTTTATTACCATAAGGCCTCATCCTTGACGTAATATATCATCATTGAGTCTTATAACACTATAAGAACTCAAATATATTCTGATAATCAAATGAGATCACAAATTTCATAGTAACATATACAATACAAACTCAAATTTTCTTTACACCTAAGGAAATCACAGGTTCGTAACAAATTTCGGTTGGTACAGCAAAAATATATAAATAAATAACAAGCCAATTGTTTTAAACTATGCATAACACGTTTCGTATTCTTGTGGTGTTCTATGTACATGATGAACTACGTGTCAAAATGGTGGAAAAAGGTGAATCTGAAGTTGATAAGCATTCTGTGGCGAAACACTGTGCTGTCACTGCACTTGATTATCTAGATGAAATATTGTTCAGCAAAAAAGAAAGTTTACTCAAATTTGAAAAGAATCAGATAACCATTTACTCATTTTGTAAACTGATCATCTATCCTCTTTTACATCCTATGTATAAAACATATATATATATATATATGTGTGTGTGTGTGTGTGTGCAGATATTAGATAATAGAGATTATATATTCTTTCAAAGAATTATCTGAAAGATACAAAATCAACTGCAACTTTAAATGCTTTAAGTATTACTTCTTTCATAGGTAAAGGAAATTAGTGCTACAAACTTTTTCAATAAAATGAGAATTCTATAATAAAAAATGATTGTGGTGTTAAACATAAGAATATGTCTCATTTACAAACCTCATGAGACCCATTTTCTATTAAATTATCAAATATTACCAATTCTTTTAGTACGGTTCAAAAATGAAAAAAAAGAAAAAGGGTAAAAAAGTGTATTAACATGGGTTTAACCATGTAGGATCTTGGGGTGGTTGTGGTGCAATGATACAATTTTTGGAGCTTGTAGTGGGAAATGGGTAAAATTGTAGTTTTCCAGACGATTTATAAATGAACATGGTTCTGCGTTTTGAAAAGTTTCTACCAAACAAATTTTCTTTTCATTGATCATTCTTCTTCTTTAATTTTTATTTCAAGAGAACGGACAATTGGTATTTTCATAATCAATCAGGACCTTTTCCATCATATAAATATATGAGACTCATTTTTTTTAATATATCGTGTTATTGATATCTTTTTAGCACTGTTCAAATGAAAAAAAAAATGAAGAAAAAACAGGAAAAGAAAACGTGTATTGCGTGGGGGTAACGATGTAGGATATTGGGGTTGTGGTGCAATAATACAATTTTTGGAGTTTTGCAGTGTAACAAGGGTAAAATGGTTGTTTTCCATATGATTTATAATTGTGTACTGTTATGTGTTTTTGAAACGTTTTCACTAAACAAATTTTCTTTTCGTTGATCCTTCTTCTTTTTTATTTTTTATATTTTTTTTTTCAAGTTAAAAAAACAGATAACTAATATTTTTTTTCATATCAATCAATACGCTTTTCTATAATATAAATATATAAGACCTATTTTTTTTTTAATATATCGTATGGTACTAATATCTTTTAGTTGTTCCAATGAAAAAAAGAACAGGAAAAAAAAAAAAAAAAAGGTGTATAGCGTGTGTGTGGGTTAACCATGTAGGGTCTTGGGGTTGTGGTGCAATGATGCAAGTTTTGGAGTCTGCAATGTGAAAAGGGCAAAATGGTTGTTTTTCGTATGATTTATAACTATATGCGGTTTTGAGTTTATAAAAGTTTCTACTAAACAAATTTTCTTTTCATTGATCATTCTCCTTTTTACAAGTGAAGAGAACGGACAACTAATCTTTTTCACGATCAATCAGTATGCTTTCTATATTATAAATATTCAAAAATATAAAAAATGCTGTTAATTAGTATGCTTTCTATATTATAAATATTCAAAAATATAAAAGATGCAATCAATTAGTATGCTTTCTTAAATATAAATATTACAAAAATATAAAAAAATATATATGTTTGAATTGCAGATTTGAACTTAAATTTTTCATTTTAATTTTTTATTTTTTCTAAAAATAAAAAAAATTATAATTAATTTTTATAAGATATATCAATTTTAACTTAAAAATTTATAGGGTGTTTGGTGGAGTAGTTTGAGTTGAGATTTTTAAATTTTAATAGTAAATTTTTTTGAATTTTTAGAAAAGACAAAAAAAATTTTTGGGAAAAAGATAAAAACTTTTTTAAAAAAAGACAAAAAAAAGTTTGAACTGAGTGGTTTGAATGGGGATGCCAAACACCCATAATCTCAAAAAAGTATTCTAAGGGAGTGTTTGGTGAATGAATTTAGTTTAAGATTTTTAAATTTTAATAATAATTTATTAGAAAAGACAAAAAAAATTTTTCAAAAAAGATAAAAAAATTTTAAAAAAAAAATAATCATAATAAAAAAATATAATTTAATTTAAAATGTGATTGAAATCAAAATAACAACGTAAAATTGTGGACATGATAAACGGGACCTGCAGAAAACTTTGGCTAGAGCAGTCTCTTCAGAGTCAAACTTTACTTCACCGACAGGTACCTAATTTGGTAATTATATGATATCTTTTTTTAATCATATTTTTTTAATTTAGTTAATTACATTTTTGTACATAAAGTAACTTTTGGAGGTGACAACTCAAAATGACTGGATGGTGATGGCGAAAGGTTGTCTTGGGAAAGATTTTTCAAGTTATTAATAACTGGAAAGAATAATTCGTACGTGCATCTATATTTATATATATATATATATATATCTGTGCATATACAATCACAACACTATCTAGTACTTCCAATGTAGTAATGTACTTGACAACCACGAAAAAAAAATGACACAAAAGGAATGAACAAGAAGAAATAATAGGAGGATCACAAACCACAAGAATATTAAGAATCCCCTTATTTATTTTTATTATAAATTTGAAAATTTCAGTACTTTGACATGTTTCTTGAGAACCAAAATAATACTTTACATCACAGAAATACAAACTATAAAATTTTTATATTTCATATGTACTCATGTGAACGTCTATTTACATTTTATTTGGGATAATATAATATTAGAAACCTTTTTGTTTAAGTATGTGCCTGCCCAACCCGTGATAATAATATTTAATATTAGTAAAAAAAAAATAGTCATAATAAGTTGGTGTGAGTTCACGATAAATTATATGTATTTAATATTAATAGTTGAATGGCTAAAATAAATTATTACTAATTTTTAAGTGACTATAAAATAAATTATTTGAGGGGTAACTCAAGATTATTTCCTTTCGTCATGATCTAATAGTTGACTTTGGGGGGGGGGGGGGGTAAATCAATGTTGAGATTTTAATAGTATGGTACATCTCAAGTAATTTTTAATTGCAAATCAATCATAAATTGTGCCCCGATAAAGAGGAGTCACTAGTCATGAACACTTCACTGAATTCTTACCGCATCAAAGAACTCATCAACGAAAAAAGAGTCGTTCCAAATATTTGCAGCCGCCAAGTCGCATTCAATATTGGCTTCCACAGGACTAGTACTTGCAGTAGTCATGAACACTTCATCCGAGTCATTCCCATTTAAGAAACTCTCCAACTGATCATATTCACAAACAACATTTTGATCATCTCTTTCTTTCTGATCATCATGATCACGATCATGATCATCAATCTCCGTAAGAAAAGGCGGATCCCCATTGCCTTCTATCACCATATCCTGATGATGGCAAGTGCCTGAATTAGTTCCATCAAAATGGGACAAGAATTGTTGCGGTAAATCCCGCATCAAAAGACTCGGTTCGGACGCCAGAGACTCGGTTCTAATCCGCTCTTGATCTGGAGAATATCGCCGACTAGTAAATGCGGCCGATGGCGAGTTAGAGCCAATTTTGTGGCCATTCTGTTGAGCAGCCTAGCTGAGGCTGAGAGTGTCGTTTGTCTTGAAACTTGCACTGCAAATTCAGATTCAGGAGTATTGGAATTGCTAATTCCAATTTTCTGAGAATTAAGACTATTTATACCATCACTGGAAGTACAACTAATACCACCTTCCAATGACTTGGAAAACATGGCTTTAATTGCATCAAGAGAATGTGATTTTGGCGACGATGAACTAAGAGTTGTGGCCATTTTGTTGAGTAAACTACCTTTCGGCGACTTCGCCGCAACCTCGTTGAGTAGCTTGGAAGACATGGAAATTGAACCTTTGGACTTGCCGGTATTTTTTGAGTTCTTGTAGTTGTGAAGTAGTATTATCTGCCTCGGCATTAGTTCCACAGTTCTCCGGCAGCTCGGGAGAATTTCTCGCCTCGTTTCGTTTGATACGCCATTCGTCGGCGAGTCTCTTAAGCCGGGTGTTCCAATGGTTCTTGACTTGTTGTCTGTTCTTCCTCGCAATTGCTTGGCTATTTTTGACCACCTAGAAAATCAGTTGCATATTAAGTTAGCCTCAAAACAGAAAAACAAAGTCAAAAAGAAAAGAATATTCTCATCAACATTATTACTCACTTGTTTCCCAAAGTAGGATGCAGTCTAATAATAATTTCCTCTTCCTCGATACAAAACTCTCCTCTCTTAATTCCTGGCTTCAAGTAATTAGCCCATCTCAATCTGCAACTCTTCCCACACCTCAAAAGGCCTAAAAATATGATTAAAAAAAAAAAACATCTTTAACAAAACAATAATTTAAACGTATTCAAACATGAACATCCAGTACTGAAACAAACTTCTGCAATTTCGGGCATCTTCGTAAGCCACATTATTACCAGCTTTCCGAGGCAAATTTTGCCAGCCACCCTCGCCGTGCTCGGCGATGTAATCGACGAGCTTCTTGTCCTCATCATCCATCCATGTGCCTTTCTTCAGCCCTTCACCGCTGCAGAAAGGTGTTCTTCCCATTTTTTTTTTCTTTTTCTTTTATTTTTTATTTTTTATTTTGGAACAACCCAAGTAGTGAATGAAGTTGGGTGGGAGAACTTTTTGAGTTACTTCAGTTGGCTCCTAATTAATTATCTTCCTCTAGGAGGCATAAATATAAGAGAAAAAAAAATTTTCATTGTTTTAAAAATGGTGCGAGTAGGAGTAATTGTGATGTCAAATTGCATTAAACTAGGATTTATTTATTTATTTACTTACTTTTGCCTTGAAAGCATGTGAATATGTGATGTTTGGTCTGGTCGAAGTTATGTGGCACATTGATCAACCCTTGACAATTAAATAATTTCCCATATCACTGTATGATTTATTCTTTTTTTTTTTTTTTGATAAGTTATTATTCTATTCAATTATTAATATCTCCTTTTTTTGACAATCAACACTTGGCCGGCTTATATTGATCCAAATCTTTTTGCTGACTGAATGAAGATTTCTTGTTATGGTAATAAGTTTAACTTTTTTTTTTTAATTAAATTTTAAACCGTTGAAAGAAAAGTAGTATTTTGTAGAGGAGATGTCAACTGAATAATTAGGAAACAAACAATATGTAAGGTTACTTGCTCTATAAAAGAAATTTTAGATAAGTTTTACGATTCTCAGATACGACTACTGACATGATGCCTAGGAACCAGGGATAGTGTAGAAGAACAGTCTAGTCTTTGTTGGATTTTTGTGATCTACTATTCAGTTTCCTTCTATACACGTTTCCTTTTCCATGCATGATGAATTGGTTAGATAAAGCCGATTAATTAGGATATTCTAGATAAATATAATATATTAATTGTTTTCTCTTGTCATTTACTTAAAAAATAAATAAACACAATGCCAAAATTTAAATCTAGACGAGAGCTCATGAAATAACATTAAAAAAAAAATATATATATATATATATATGCCCCACCAATCGGATTCCTTTTTTTGCCTGATAGAGTTGTATAAATTATGAAAAGAAAAAAGTCTCCAAATTGTGGCAAGAAAAAAAAAATGGAAACCAACAATAAGTACTCATTTCTTTTTATAAATTTTTTCTTTCTTCGTTTCAGATACCTATCCATTGAAAGAAACGACTTGTACCGATAATATTATGTTTCACTTTTGTTGCGTTTTGCCCTTCAACTTTAGAGATTCGGCGTAAGAATCATCTTGTTTCAATTTTAAATAATAAGATTATAGACTTTAAAAGCTTGATTGGTTTTTTTTTTTTTTTTTTTTTTTTTTACGGAAGAGAGAGAAAGTGAATTGCAGATTTAGAAATTTTGAAGTTAAAATGTTAAAACTCCATTGGATACGGAACCTCAAATGCCCCCTAAAATGCATTTAGGGTATACTTACTTTAAAGGCTAATTAAATATAATAAAAAAAGTATATTATGCAGTCGAACGACATTATAACACCCTGGAATATAATAGAGGTGACATTGTGATAATTAGGATTGAATTATTAGTTATATTGCATGTAACACATGTGATTGGTAACAAAAATAATATATATGTATATATGTATATATTACTATATGGTGGTTGGTTTAGTTAAAAATTTAATAACTTATATCCCAAATTAAGAGCAGTTTTAGATTAATGATAGAACGTGGGATATGAGATTTTGGTTATCGAGAAGCAGGGGGAGCTGGTTTTGATTTTTATCTTCCCAATCTCCTTATTTTAAGTTTATTTGCGCCATCGATCCCTAAACTTATACTTGTGTTGCACTTATCAACCATGTGTTTCTTTTTGTCTTACTTAAGCCCTCATTATTTTGTTGCACATCAGTCATTTTCTTCTTCTTCCAATTTTGCCATTAAGTTATCATGTACTTTGCATGTTTACTCTTAGCTTACAGCAAAGTCAAAAAGGCCTTACGTGAACTTGATGTTCTCTAACCTTTTACAAAAACATATTTTTCTGAATGCACCATGCTATGGGTGTGTACAGCACGTGAAGACATAACTGCAAAATTAGTAGAAATACTGAAATTAAAAAGGGACTAATGTGCTATAAAAATGTAGTAACGTACACTGAAGACTTGTAAAAATAAATTAAAAAATAAAAACTTAATAGAAAAGACCATATAAGTATTAAAACAATGGCAACAACAAAAAGTCATTCAAATTTTATCAAATTTCAATTCTTAGCTTCATCACTAGAAAATTTACAGGCATGGATCCACATCACAGATTTGGTCTAAAAAGTTGTAACATTTACAACTATATAAATGAATTAGTCTCGCCTTCTATAAAGTTTAGGATGTAATGTGCTAAGATTTTTTTTTTTTTTTTATATAAGAGGTTTTTTACTAAATCTATTACTTATTAGAAGATTAAAATATTGTGCTTGCAAACATAGTCTAATGATAGTACTTAATGACTGAACTTTACCTAAAAATACAGAGTTTAAATCCTCCAATCTCCAAGTTCAAAAAAAAAAAAATCAATTACTGATTTTATTTTAATTTTAAAGTTTTAATTTTATTTATACAAATTCACACTTTTACTGTGAATTTCATTATTTATTAGTTGTGATATTTAACATTACTAATAATCTAAAGTATTTTTTTAAGTAAAAATAAAAAATAAAAAATAAAAAAAATACAAAGAAAAGCAAAAGCAAAAATTGTTTGGGAGTCGTGTTAAATATATCCACGTACATATATAGAATTTTAAAGCGTGATGTTGATTTTTGTCTTTTAGCTCTTGCTTTTCTCTGACTTCAATCTTATTTTAGTGTTGCTGTTACAATTTAATTTAAAAATTATTTAGACGTGTTAAACGTGTCCACATACATATTTATAATTTAAAAGCGAGTAGTTGATTTGTCTTTTTATCTCGTCCTTTTTCTTTCCTCTGTTCAATCTAATAATTATTATTGTTGTTATTTTATTTTTATTTTTATTTCTTAATCATTGTTAATTGTTATTCGTGCGGCCATTATTGCAAAAGAGGGAATTCATGAAACCATGAATCAAAAACGAAACAAAACCATGCCTCTGTGAGAATTGGTAGGAATGCGTTTTCCTTCACCAAATTTACTCTGAATCTATCGGCCAAGAAAAATCCAAACTAACGAAAAAAAGAATCTATCGTAAAACATGGATGATAATTAAATCCCATTTCATGGTATCAAAAGCCATTTTAATGTCATTTTCAAAAAAAAAAAGAAGCCATTTTAATGTCAACTTTAAGCTACATTTTGCCCCTGAAAGATATTTTGTCCAATGCATTGACACCATGCTAGAACAATTCAATCATGAATCTGCCTAGAGAAAGTAAAGCGAAATTAATTGCGAGAAACAATTCATTGAGCGATCCTACCGTCCTCTTTTTTTTTTTTTAATGTTTGTTTTTAAAATAGATATGAAATAATTTAAACTTACATTTCAAATGTTAAATTCCAATTAAGCGAGTGATTGCCTATATTTCTATTAACCAACTCGTTACTGCAACTTCACATAAAAAATATTTTAGAATGATGGTAGCCAAAAGATCGATATTGAAAAATTTTAGAATGGTAATGCGAAATGATTACATTTTAAATACAAAATTAACATGCTATTTCCCTAAACCTATACTTGTGTGAGTAATTATCAAATATACCACTTGTTAAGGGTATATATGTATAAAACATGAAGATATAACATCAAAATCATACGAAATTTGGATAATGGACTAATTATGTGCTACAAAAATGTAGCACCATTTAGGACGTAAATGCAGTAAAAGGGGGGAAAATGTAGAAGGACAATACAAGTACAAAACTAGTGGCAACTACAAAATTTCACACGTCGAAATTGACTTAGCCAACACATCTATGATCAATGATAATCACTTAAGTATCATTGCAAAAAAAGGGAAAAATCACTTAAATAGCAGCAGTACATAAATCACCAATTTAGCAAGGTTATTTATTCATTTTGCAAGGGCAAGTTATTGAGAAAGTTTAAGTATGAAACCCAAAAAAAAAAAAAAAAAACCAGTCGGAATAACAAACAAAATTTCCATTTGTCAGAGCAAAATAATAATAATAATAATAATAATTCCATTGTTAACATGCTATACTAGTGGAGGAGGGGGAATAAGACGGTGATCAGAGAAAAAACTTGCTATGTTTTTTTTTTCCTTCGATTGACGATGATTGGTTGGATTTGCTTATGGTGCTCGATGGGTGGGAGAGAGAAAAAGTAGGCGATCAAAAAGTAAAGACTAAAGGGTATGGTAGTCAAATAAGTGTTACATTAAAATTATTAATGCGGTATATGATATGAATGTCACGCAAATATTACGTAAATATCATATAAATTAGTACTCAAAAATAGATATTAGAATTGGTATCATTAGTATTATTCTTTGTTCAAATAGATATAAAGGTATTCTTTTGTGGAAAAGAAATGTAACTATACACAAAGAACACGTGCCATCCCTGATGGCTAATTGGTTTTTGGGTAGAAAAAGATGGTTGGACGGTTAGTATTTGTTGCTTTATTGTTCTTTTGCCTTCTTTTTTTTTTTTTTTTTTTTTTTTTTTTTTTTGAGGTTCGCTGAATATCCACCTCACTTTTCAATCATCCGAAAAATTATTTATCCATTCATCTAGCCACTTAATTTGCACCATAAAAAAAGCTTATTTATTTATTTATTTATTTTTGGATATAGAGAAAGAAATACAAAAATAATTACAAATTTACAATTAAGTATAACTTGCCTCAAACTTAATTTTTATTAAATTTAGTTGGAATTATTGACTTCTTAATATAGACAAAAATGTCACTGAATTATTGCAATATCAAAGAACTCATCATGAAATATGAGTCATTCGAAATATTTGCCGCCGCCAAGTCTCGTGCAATGTTGGCTTCCACAGGACTATTACTTGCACTAGTCATGAACACTTCATCCGAGTCCTTCCCTTTTAAGAAACTCTCCAACTTGTCAGATTCACAAATAACATTTTGATCATCTCTTTCTTTCTGATCATCAAGATCACGATCATGGTCATCAATCTCTGTAAGCAATGGCAGATATCGGTTGTCTTCTATCGCCAGATCTTGATTGCAATTATAAGATTGGTCACCACCACAAGCGCCTGAAGTAGTTCCATCAAAATGGGACAACATTTGTTGTGGCGAATCCCGCGTCAAAAGACCAGGTTCGGACGCCAGAGACTCGGTTCTAGTCCGCTCTGGATCCGGGGAGTTGCTATAAACGGTTCTCGAATCAACGACTAGTAAATGCGGCCGATGCTGAGTTAGAGCCAATTTTGAGGCCATTCTGTTGAGCAGCCTTGCCGAGGCTGAGGCAGTCATTTGTCTTGTAACAGGAGTACTTTCCACAGGACTGTTATTGGAATTTTCAATTCCATGATTCTCAGTATTAAGACTATTATTTATACAGTTACTACTAGTACCACTGACACCACCTTCTATTGACTTGGAAAATAATGCCTTAATTGCATCAAGAGAATGTGATTTTGGTGATAATGAACTAAGAGTTGTGGCCATTTTGTTGAGAAAACGAGCCGAACCTGCACTCGGAACAGAACTGCCTTCCAGTGACTTGGATGTCTCTATTTGTTGGGACATTAACGAGGCAAGCGAACCCGATGCCCTGAGCGTCGCTGCGACCTCGTTGAGTAGCTTGGAAGACGGAGAAATCGAACTTTTGGACTTGCCGGAATTTTCAATTTCTTCTAATTTTTCAGAACTATTATCTGCCTCGGTGTAAGTGTCGCTGTTCACCGCCGGCGCCTCGGGAGAATTTTGTGCTACGTTACGAATGACACGCCTTTCCGCAACGAGTCTCTTGAGTCGGGTGTTCCAGTGGTTCTTGATTTCATTTTCTGTTCGTCCTGGCAATTCCTTGGCCATGGTTGACCACCTAGAAAATCAGTTGTACATCAAGTTGGTCTCAAAATAGAAAAACAGAGTAAAGAAAGAAACAAAATTGGTAGCCAAAAACAAAACAATATTCTCATCAATATTAGTACTCACTTGTTTCCCAACGTAGATTGTAGTCTAATAACAGTCTCCTCTTCCTCGACACTAAATTCTCCTCTCTTAATACCTGGTCTCAAGTAATTAGCCCATCTCAATCTGCAACTCTTCCCACATCTCAAAAGCCCTAAAAACACAATTAAAAAAAAAAAAATCAATACTAGCTGAACAAATAGAAATATGAACATCCATGCACTAAAACAAACTAAATTAATTTCCAGCAAAAAAAAAAAAAAACTAACTACATTAATTTCTAGCATTCGTTAAAAATTTTTTTTTTTGGAAATGCTTCAAGATTGTAAGATCCTTTTTCTTTCTTCTTTTTTTTTTTTAATTTATTTTTGAGATAAAGTTTTTTTATTTAAAAAAAAAAAAAAAAAAAAAAAAAAAACTATTTCACACGTTACCGGCTTTCTGAGGCAAACTTCGCCAGCCGCCTTCGCCATGTTCGGCGATGTAATCGACGAGCTTCTTGTCCTCGTCCTCCATCCAGGCGCCTTTCTTCATCCCTTTGCCGCTGCAGCAAGGGGTTCTTCCCATTTTTTGGAACAACCCAAGTTAGTAGTGAAGCGGTGTGGAAGAACTTCGTGACTTACTTCAATTGGCTCTTAATTTCTAGAGCTTCCTTTTAGGAGACACAAATACTCGAAAAACGTCTTGCTTTTGTTTCCTTCCCCCCCCCCCCCCCCCCCCCCCCCGACGCAGTTTTTGCCTTTTTGGTAAGAAAAAATGGTGAGACTAGGAGTAATGGTGATGTCGAATTGCACTAGATTAACTAGGTTTTCTTTGTTTTTTTTTTTTTTTTATTGGGGGGGGGGGGGGGGGGGCCTTGAGAAGAAATGATTGGTTTGATCGAAGTTATGCAGCAGAATGACTAGTCCCTTGAGCCTTAAATAATTGCCCACGTCATCAGAACTGTTTAATTCTACTCAATTATTGTTGTTTCTTTTTTTTTTTTTTTTTTTTTTCCCTCCCTTCTTGAAAGTTCTTAACATAACCTAGGGACCACATCTGGACAATGAAATTTAGCAAGCAAACTCCTTAGAGACTCAATTTCCGATTGTAAAAAGATACCACTAAACTTTGTTTTTTAACAAGGATAAATTACTGTCATAGCCCCTGAATTTTTAATGAGGATATGTATTGGTCCTCAAACTTTTTTTTTTTTGATTGGTTGATCCCTGAATTCTTAAAAGAGAATATAATAAGTTGGTCCTTTTTAGTAATGGATGTCAAAAAACTTCTAATTTGCATTAAATAACAAACTACCCCTAATATATCAAGTAACCATTTTTCAAAAAAAAAAAAAAAAAAAAGACGCGTTTCTCTACCCTTTCGTCCTCACTGTCATGCAAAAACATGGCAAACGAGCAAACGAAGAAAACCAAACTAAAACACAGCCAAAAGTTCTTAAAAAAAAAAATAGAAATAGAAATAAAAACTACAAACTAAACATTAATTACCCCCCCCCCCCCTCCCGCGCCAAAAAAAAATCAAAGCTAGACAGGGTGACAGTAAACTTTTTGGTATGTTAGTTTGGTATGAAATATTTTAGTTGTAATAGTAAATTTTTTTGAATTTTTAGAAAAGACAAAAAACTTTTTGAGAAAAAGACAAAAGTTTTTTAGGAAAAAGACAAAAAAAAGTTTAAAATGAGATGGAGTTGGACCGGTTGCCAAACTCCCCCTAAATAATATTAAAAATATGCTCATTTCTTTTTATAAACATTGATTTCACTCTCTTTTTTTTTTCTTTTCTTTTCTTTTCTTTTTTTTTTTTTTAAATTGTTAGGTTAGTCCCCAAACTTTTAAGTTTGTATAATTTTGATTCCTATTTATTTTTTCGTATCTGGAGTGACTCTAAACTATTAAAAAAGTTGCTACATTAGTCATTTCTATTAATTTATGGATGGATTCAATTAGTTAGTATCACTTTTTGATAAAATTATTAACATATTTCTTAACGTAAAAAACTCCTGTAGTAATATTTTAGTAATTTAAGATCACTCTAACTAAAATAAAAGTAAAAAAAAAAAAGAATAAGGACAAATTGTACAAACTGAAAAATTTTAAAATTAAATAAGCAATTTATCCTTTATTGCCTTTTTTGTTTTTTGAATGCTTTCCGAAAATGTACTACCCACTACCAAGAATCACCTATTCTGCAGTGAAAAAGACGATATCGTTGTCACCTATTTAATAGCACTGTGAGACAATGATTTTGCCATTTTTGGGACAATTCGGTTTTTGAAACTTTATGCAAATTGGGTATGGTAGTAATTTGATTGGGGACCACACACATTAGTTGTGTATGTTGCTTGTCAACACTTGGCTGGCACTCAAGTTTCCACCACCGTTTTATATATATATATATATATATATATAGCCAATCCCGTTCTCTCCCTAGCCCCTTGCCATGTCATCTGTCTTATTTTGATGGCTTAAATAATATCAATCAGTTACATGTATTTTGACATATCATTAAATAAAATTAGATTTTAAAAAATAAAAATATGTTATAAGGTATTTCAAACTTTTCAAAATGATGTGTCGAAGTGAGTGGCTACTATGGTGAAGTGGCGTGGAAGAACTTTGTGATCGGCTCTTGATTAATAAAGCTTCCTTCCAAGAGACATTATATACATATACTAAAGGAGAAAGGGTTTTTACTGTTCAAAGAACAGTAGAAAACAATGTTTTTTGCTTTTTTTTTTTTTTTTTTGCTTTTCGGCGTTATGTTTATAGTGCCGCACAGTACGCACAATGAAACAGTGTTGCACAGTGAAATTACGCTCTTGCCTTTCTGTTTTCTTCTTCTTTTTGGGTCCGAACAGTGAACTGTCCATTTTGCCCCTACTGGGGCTGCTTAGCCACTGTCCCCTACATGTCACACTGTTCATGAACAGTGAATTACTGTTCATTGAACAGTTTTTTTTTTTGGCTTGCTTTTTTTTTTTTTTCACTTCTTTTTTTTTTTTTTTTTTACATTTGCTACTTTTTTTTTTTTTTTTTGTTGTTATTGTTTTTTTTTTTTTTTTTTTTTACTTTTTTCTAACGTTTGCTGATTTTTTTTCCTTTTTTTACTTTTGTTGTTGTTGTTGTATTTTTTTTTTTACTTTTGTTATTGTTGTATTTTTTTTTTTAAATTTTGGTGCTTTTTTACGTTTTTTTTTTACTTTTGCTGTTTTGCTTTATTGTTTAATAAATAGTTTTTTTTTAACTTTTATTGCTTTGCTACAGTTTTTTTTTTTTTTTGCTGCTTTGCTACGGTAAAAAAAAAATGTAATATTTCATTATTTAACAAACAGTGATTTTTGTTTTTGTTTTTTTTTTTTTTTTAATTTTGTTACTTTTGCTGTACGGTTCTTTTTTCCTACAGTAATGCACAGTAGCTGCTTTTTTTTTTATATTAAACTGCCAATTTTGCCCCTATCCTATATACTGATTTTGGCTTATCTACAGTGGAATGACAGTTTTGTTCTCACATATTTTGCCTTTTTTTTCCGTAAAATTTTAAACATTAGATTCTGATCTATTGTTGTATTGTGTTTTGCTCACTTTGTCTTTTTTTTATTTTTAAACAATTTTTTTACTTTAAATTTTTTATCTTTATTTCGGATTTTTTTGTGTGTATCTTTTTTGTTTCTTTTGTTCTATTTTTTAAAGACCCATTTTTTTAAGGATTCTGCATGCGTTTTTTTTTTCTTTTTTGTTTGTTTTGTTTTATATTTTAAAAATCATTTTTTTAGTTTTTGCATGTATATAACCTGATAAAAAATTTTTTTATTTTTTTTAAAACAGTAAAAAAAGAAGAAAATGAGTTATATATTTTATTTTATTATAATGTTTTTGTTAGGGTTAGTTTTTTCCGATTCTTTTGAGTTTAAAGATTTTTTTTCTTTTTTTTTTGTTTTCTGCTTTATTTTTCTTTAAATGAGTATAACTACATAAGATTTTTTTTTCTTTTTTGCTTTTGTTTTCATTTTTATTATTGTTAGTTCTATTGTTATTTTGATTTTGCATCTTTATTGTTGGGAGAGATCTTGAGAAAAATTATATTGATTATAATTATAATATTTATCTTAATCAACTGTTTTTATCATATAATATTTAGTTTTTTTATTTATTTTTTTCTTCATTCGGGTATTAAACTCGTAAGTACTAGAAAAATGGTTTGCTTTTGTTTGTTGTTTTTTTTTTTTCGTTTTTTTTTCCTGCAGTTTTTGGTAAGAAAAAAATGGTGAGACTGGGAGTAATGGTGATGTCAAATTGCACTCGACTAGGGATTTTTTTTTTTTTTTTTTTTGGGCCTTCAGAAGAAATGGTTGGTTTGATCGGAGATATGTAGCAGAATGATTAGTCCCTTGAGCCTTAAATAATTGCCACGTCATCAATACTGTTTAATTCTACTCAATTATTGTTGTGTCTTTTTTCTTCTTCTTTTTTTTTTTCTCCCTTCCTGAAAAAGATTAGCATTACATAGAGACCACATCTGGACAATGATATTTAGTGAGCAACCTCCTTAGAGACTCTAGATATCCGATTATAAAAGATACCACTAAACTTTGTTTTTTAATAAGGATAAATTACTATAAGAGTCCCTGAACTTCTAATGAGGATGCATATTGATCCTCAAACTGTTTAATTCTACTCAATTGTGGTTGATCTTCGACATTTATGTTTTGTCATTTGACATTTATACCATAAGGACCTTACCATTATATTATACATCCTTGATCAATAGCAATATGATCATGACCTATATGATAATTACCGTATTACTTGTAGAAGAACTTCAAATAGCATATTTTTAAGATTTACTACTTTTTGGATCACTTCTTTGTCGACCGGATTATTGAGGGGAAAAAATTATTCGTAAAACATAATATTATAGCATATTGATCACCTCATCAATATAATATTGACAACAAATATAAAAAATCAATAACGAGTAACAACAAAAATATATTTATAAAAAAAATTTAATTGTAATCCATAAACAAATTTGGATTCAGATTGGGGAATATTAAGGTGGAATGTTTTTAAAGATTTTTAAATTTATATTTTGGTTATTTTTAAAGAACAAAATCTAGCTTTTTTGCTTTTTAAATTAAATTTAAGGGTATTTTTGACATCACAATATGATCAATTTTATATTTTGTTTAATTATACAATTAAATTTATTTTTAGATTTTTTTTAAAATATGGTATTAATTTTATTATATATATAAATAGTCCTATTTTTAATTAACATTTTGGCCTCATGCGTTTTCGACCTCCCCTCATATAATTATTGGTAAAGAATATACTATAATGATAATATTCAAAAATAGGAAAAGGCTGCGGTAGAGTCTCTACTGGTAAAGTCTCTTTTTTAACCATTAAGATTTAATCGAACGGTTGAAATATTATTGGTGTATCATACTTACCATACACCTCATCTCATATTACTCTTCCCACCCCAAGTCTTTTCCGGCGCTGGCGACCTTTCCGTCACTATCAGTAATCGCCCCGGCCCCCCCACCCCGGCCGCCCCCCACCTCAGCCCTCCCCCACTCCCTGACCTCCGGCACCCCCTAACCCTCCCCCGCCGGCCCCCAGCCCGCCCTTCGGCCCCCCAACTTACCTGGTGCGCCCCCCACCCCAAGCCCCCCTCCCCCGGCCTCCCCTCACCCCCCGCTCCCCCGGCACCCCCCCTGACGACCCCCCCAACCCCATTTCTCTCTCTTTTCCTCTCTTTTCTCTCTCTCTCTTCCCCTCTATCTCTCTCTTCTCGGCCCTCGGCCCCCCACCCCTAGCCGCCCGGGGCCCCCCATCCCACCCCCACCCGCGACTCCCCCTCTCTTCCTCTCTTCTCACCGACAACGCCACTGTCCTACCCCTAACGTGAGAAGAAAAAGAGAAAGAGAGAGCGAGTCGCGGGTGGGGGTGGGCAGCCAGGGGTGGGGGCTGAGGGCCGGGAAGAGAGAGAAAGAGGGGAATAGAGAGAGAAGAGAGGAAAAGAAAGAGAAAGGGGAAGAGAAAGAGGGTTAGGGGGGGTCGTCGGGGGGGTGCCGGGGGTAGGGGTGGAGGGAGGTCAGGGGACGGGGGCCTGGGGTGGGGGCACACCGGGTAAGCTGGGGGGTCGAGGGGCCGGCTAGGGGCTGGCGGAGGAGGGCTGGGGGTGCCGGAGGTCAGGGAGTAGGGAAGGGCTGAGGTGGGGGCCGGCTAGGGCTGGGGGTTGGGGCTGGGTCACGGACGTCGGGGCGGTCGCTGGTGGCAATGGAAAGGTCACCGGCACTGGAGAAGATTTGGGGTGGGAAGAGTAATATGAAATGAGGTGTATGGTAAGTATAGTACACCAATAACATTTCAACCATTCGATTAAATCTTAACGGTTAAAAAAAAAGTTTTATTGGTAGAAACTTTAGGAGAGTGTCTATCACAGTTTTATCCAAATAAAATTATCAGAATTACTTTTTTGAAGAAAAAAAAAAAACTTTTAAAATGAGCGCTTAACTATATATGGTGGGCTGTAACGCTGAAGTCAATTTGCACCACAAAATTCCCACGTCAAAAGTCAATCTTTCCAAATTTCCAATGGTTTCCTCTTTTGAAAATCTCAACCATTCCCCCAAACATTTGTCTGGTCGTCTTATCCTTGTGCTGGAAACTACCAACCACGCAAAGTATATATGCTTTAACAATATCCCGCACAAAAAGGGAAAAAATAATAATAACTTTTTACGTACTTTACTTTCTCCGACAGATGTTTGATTACATGATCCAAATTTTAAGATTATAATTTAATTTTTATTATTATTTTTTTAATTTTATTATTTACACAATTTTATAATCAAATTTTAAAAATTCATACTTTTACATAGATAAGTTTAAATGAGATAATTTTTTTTTAAATTGCATAAAATTTTGAGATGAACGAAATAAGTTCTATATTGATATTTTTTTCCAAACACATTTTAAGTTTTTATACTTTTTAACTCAAACAATTCAAGTTTTTCAATAAATACATAATCAATTTAAACCTTAGCACCAAATATATGTTAAGGATTTTAAATTTGGTAAATTCAAGATTCAAAGACTTGCTTAATATATATATATATATATGGGTGGTGGGTGTTTACCATTAAATAAAAAAACCCATATATTTATATACACACACAATAATACACCAAAAACTTTGGCCATTTCCCCGATGGATATGGAGGCCAGGTCAACTTGAGATGGCAACACTCCTCCAAAACATGCGGAACACGTGATCGGACCCACCCGACGCGCACCAAATCCTTGCCTTTCCAAATTTGGTTGGGTTTCGATGTGCACTATTCGGCGTAATGGACTTGTGGTCCTCGTTTTGGAATTTGTGGGCAAAATCTTAATATATTACAATTGTGAATTATGGTTTTTATTATTTTTTGGTGACCCCTAGAAGCCTCTAGGCTTTCGATACACTATGCTCAACCGACGTCAGCTCCATACTGGTACAAGTGAGGCATAATGACAAAATCATTATCCCGTTTCTAAGCTTTGTCGGCCCTTATCCCGTTTCTTTTATAATTTTTTTTCTTTAATCTTTCAAAATCATTTTTATTTTACTTATATTTGCCTATCTATAATTATTTTTAATAGTTTTTAATATTATTAATTATTTTCTGAATACAATTTATAGAACACCAAATAATATTGAGTTGTAAATTATGGTTTTTCAGTCAAACACTAATTCAAAATTTTTCTCATTTCGAATGGTAATTTTCAACAACTATCTAAATGTAAATTTAAATATTTCCATCCAAATATTTTTTTCCCTAAATGTTAACACCTAAATATCTATTCAAATGACAATCTAAATATTTTCACAAAAATGTAAAAATCTAGATGTCTCGCTCAAACGCACATTAAATTATTAAAATCAAAACTAATTAGGAGGCAAAATACAACTATTTTTTTCCCCAACGTAGAGTATGATCTGCTTCAGCATAATGACCTCAATTATTGATGTGTCCTTGTCTGTCAACGCTTAATCAACATACATGAATCAGTTATAAGTATTTGTCGCATCACTACTCTTGCGCTACAATCGTGGACGTTGAATTCAATCTGAATGGCCTAAAAATTTTTCCAGATATAATCCTTTTTTGTTTTTTTTTTTCTTGAACCAGATATATAATTCCAATGGGAGGACCGCAAGTTCACTCCCCCGAGTACAATCCTTTTTTGGAAATGGCAATACGGTTTTCGTGTGCTTCAAGGTGTGCCCTATTCACGTGTTGTAATCGTGTTTGAATAGTGCGGTATTCATCATGCCAAAACTGAAGTTGACCCCTCTCGTCTGGGAAAATGGCCAAGTTTTGGTTTTGTTTTGTTTTGTTATGGCATGGGAAAGACAAAAGGGACGAGAGTTTTGAAAAGAAATTTTGTATGCCTTTGGTGTTAAGGTTTAGATGGTAAAATTTAAATTTGTATTGAATTGTAAGTTTAATGATGTATTTGAATTGTTGGAGTTAAAAAATATAAAAACTTAAAATGTATTAGGAAAAAAAAAATCAATATGGAGCTTATTTTGTTCGTATTAAAATTCTACATAATTAAAAAACCCATCTCATTTGGACTTGTATATGCAAAGTTGTGGGCTTTTAAAAGTTTGATTTACAAAATTATAATAATAACTGTAATTAGTGAAACTGATATTTACTTTTTAGAAAAACACAAAAATTGGATTTTAATTTAGGATTCAAACCTTAATGTTTCAAACTCTTTAAAATCATGTGACATAATATTATTAATTGGATACTATTTGAGACCAAAAAAAATAGACAGAAAATTTCAATCCATACATATGTATATATAAAGGATATGGACGTATGATGAAGTGGTGGTTCGAATGACAAAATTGCTTCATGGTGTTGTATTGTTGTCTACAACAGTAACACTTGCCGGAGTATGTTTTTGGCATGTACTCGAAGGATGATAACTGCTTGACCGTGTGGATTTGTTATCTACAAAATTGACACTTGCCAAGGTAGGATTTGGATTAGAATTTTGAGTATGGTGTTGTATAGAATGTATTTTGGGGAAAGTTGGAATGCAAACACTATTATAAAAGTTAGCTTAGACGATAGAGATTACACGACGGTTTATTGAAACCGTCGTGTAATCTCGGAGATTACACTATAAGAATACAAGATGGTTTTATAGAAACCGTCGTGTAATCCTCCAATTTTCATAAGATTACATGACGGTTTATGAAAACCGTCGTGTAATCTCGGAGATTACATGACGGTTCTTGAAAACCATTGTATAATCTTCCGAAAATCAAAATTTAAATTTTTTACTTTGTGAAATTCGCACGTAAACCCTTAACAAAATTTCATATTTTTAGAGTGATTTTCAGAAGATTACACCAAGGTTTCCATAAACCGTTGTGTAATCTTCCGAAAATCAAATTACAAATTTTTACTTCATGAAATTCTCATGTAAACCCTTGACAAAATTTCAAATTTTTAGAGTGATTTTCGGAGGATTACACGACGGTTTCCAAAAACCGTCATATAATCTTTCGAAAATCACTTTAAAATTTTGAAATTCGCAAGTAAACCTTAACTTAAATCCACTTTCCTCATTCTTTATCATCATTTTTATCTTTCTCCTTCTCGACCACTCAAAGATTTCTCTTGCTCACAATCTCCTTCACCCGCTTGCCGACAACGCCGTTGCCTTACCCTCTCTCTTATTTTCTCGGTGACGCCGCCCACCCTCCCCTCTTCCTCATTCGACCGTTGCCCCGCAGAGCTGCCATCCCCTCCCGTTCATTCTCCCATTGCCCTTCCCTCTTTCTCTTTTTTTCGCCGCCGCTGTCGCCACCTTCACTGCCACCCTATCTTCCCATCAAGGCTGTGAATTATTTTGCATCAAAGAAAGGCAAGGTGACTTCCATGTTGCTCAATTTCTTGTTTTGCAACAAAAATATGAACGCACAATTCTTTTATAACTTTTTTGGAATGTAATTTGTGTATTTATTGTTGTTCAATTTTTTTTTTTTATTGTTGCTCTTTATAGACGAATCTTTTGTGCAATTTTTTTGGCATTTTAAGATCTACGAACACACAATATTATACGCATTTTTTTCCACCCACCACATGCTCGATGAAATGTCAAAATGAAATTTTGTTTGATTTAATCGTAATGGTATGCATCTTAATTATTTTGAATTTTGCAAACATGCTATGGTCCTAATGGATTGGAAGCTTATATCTAGAGAAGGGACTAAAAGGAGACGAGACTATAAAATAAAAATTTTGGATCGTCCTTGTCCTCACCAAGAGGGAAGTTTTGAATGTGGTTGTTTTGTTGTAGGTTTTATGAGAGACATAGGGTTGAATGGAATTGACGTACTTGAAAGAAAATAATATTATACTAGGGATGCCATGGATTTGATTAGGGGAGATCATTAATTATGATATGTAAATTGGTGATTTTTTTTACCTTGATGTAATGTAGCTAATATTTTGCCAATCATATCCTGGGCCGTGTATTGATAACACACGGGTTAGGCCACCCATGAAAAATCACTAAAAAATGCCAAATTATTTTTTAATTCATGTTAGACTTTACACGACAGTTTCTGTTAAAAACCATCGTGTAAAGTGGTTTGTATTTAGTATAGGTTATTATAAGATTTGTATCCATGATTACCAATGATAATCAGATTAGATACCAACATTGTATGTTATGGTTCGTTGAGTTATGTGGTAGAATTATTTTTACGCCTGGTTTGAAAATAGGAGTACAACTTGTTGTCGTACCTTGTTGGGACAATAGACTGAAAGCGTAGGACAACTTATGGATACAACTCCGCCTACAGCATAAGCAAAATGTTTTACTGCTTTGCATATTTTTCAAAGCTCTTGCATTAATGTATGTGATGCATATGTTTTATGTTCTATGTTGTGGTATCATGAAAGCATATTCACTAATGATAAATCACATGGTAAGAATAAGATCAAGCTTTAAGAAAGAAACTGTTTTCAAGTATGATGGTAAGAAAGTTTTCTCATGTTGTACCAATCTGTCACAAGGGCGGGTTTGGTCCATGGTTTGTGTTAGACTGGGCTGTCCATCCCAATCACTCCACGGTTGCACGCCATGGTATATACACTCATGTTATGTAAGGGGCCCAAAAATATACTAACATAAGAAAGCATAATTAGTTCATGCATTCTTTTACTGAAAAGGTTTTGCGGAAGAAAAGTTGTACTTACTAGGTAAAAACTCATAATTTATATTTATGCCATAGGTAAGCAACCTACCAATGATGTATGATACAAGACTGTAGAGGATGGCACGGCAGACTATGAAATTTTGGGTCGGACACCGCCACATGTTTTGAAAAAATGTTTATATTATGTTATGTTAATTTAACAATACGAGTATCTAGTATTTAGTATAATTTGTAAATGTGTTAAGATGTTTTGAAACTTCAATGCTTGATTAAACATTTATACCTATATACAAGTATGAGGTTAGAATGGGTTTTAAAAAAAAATTCAGTATTTTCTAAGGTTAACTAATGCCTCGTTTGGTGAATGAGTTTAAACTCAAACTTTTCATCTCAGTTTTTATCTTTTTTTGAAAAGTCAACAAAAATTATAACTAGTTTTTAAAAAATCAACCAACTCAAACTTGAAAATTTCAACTCAAACCGTTTCACCAAACAGATCCTAAGTAAAGTAAATATGGTAATAGCTTACGTTAGGCGGGTCGCTATAGAAACAGAGATTCTAGAGTTCAAAATTTATTGAATTGTCTTTTTGTACAAATAGGAAAGTTCCTGGTGGAAGGGAAAAATAAAACATAATATAACTGGATCTCAACTAATTTTAAAGCAAGGAATGTCAAAGTTTAAAGCATGAGCCTAAATTCTTAACCTTGATGGAAGAGTTATGAATTGTAGAAATGTTGGTTCTCAAATCAAGGAATGAGCTAGCTAGCAGCATCACCACCTTGGAAAGAAAACACTACACAAATGGATTTGCAAAAAACTTTGAACTAAATTCTTCAATAAGATTTGCAACGTGAGGTGATAATAAACATACTTCAATTCTTATTAAAGATTGAAGATACATGTAAACATAAATGTGGATAATTCCAACTTCTATATAACTCATAAGTCAGAACAATAATGATCACAACCTTTATAGCAGCCATACAAACATCTTAACTGGCAAATATTATCCTCGCATAATTCAAACTTAAAGCCCCTTCCCTATATGAGATTTCATATGATCAATTAAAAGATTGTTCAACCATCAACCATCATTATAGGAATTGAAGAAAAAATTTGTTCTAGACATTTTGTTGAATAACTTGTGTGCTGTGAAACTGAATTCATTACTCAACCAAAATAAATCATTTCTTATTCAGTTGTTTTTGGTTCATTAACATACAAACAAATCCTAAAGATTGAAGAACTCTAGAGATGAACCTACAAAACCCACATGAGTAAAGAAAACACAAAGAAAGAATGGTTAAAAAGATTGAAGCAAATTCTAGGGTTTTAAGAAATGAGATTTCTCTGTAATTTAAGAGGGAGTCAAGCTGGAACAAACCCAAATAAAAATAAAACCAAGCAGCAGATCTGGAAGATAAAACTGTTTATTACTTGTCTTGTGACCGAATCCTTCTAGGCAATGATAGAAATTGTGCAATCTGAATAGAAAGAGGCTGGGTGGAGCAACAATGGTGGCGAAGCGAGGTGAAATTGTGTGAGCTTCTCGGTTTTAGGCGTAGCATCACGAGCAAGAAGTGTAATCGGCAGCATAGGGAGAGAGAGAAGAGCAAGGTTTGGGGTTAAAAAGAGAAAAGACTAAGGTTTTAAGGTCTAAGGGGCAGAGAGAGAGAGTGAGAAAGATGATTAGTTGGTTTCTTTATTTTTCTTTTGTCTTTCTTCTTCTTTTTTATTTTTTTATTTTTTTATTTTATTTTTTTAACATGATGTAGACTTTACCTTTCTCCAGCACAACAGGCTTTTTATTTTCTATTTTTTTGGTGAGCATAATATCTACCTTACTTTTCAATTCTACCCGCAAACTAAGTAAAAGTTTGAAACTTCAGCCAAAAAAAAGGTACAACTTTGAAATTATATCTAATCAATGTTAAGTTACGAGCTCAGAATTCCTCTTTCGATATAGACTTTGTTTGACATTTTAGTTTAATTTTAACTAAATTATATTTTTTTATCACAATTTTTATTTTTTTTCTGAAAAGTTAACAAAAATTATAACTAGTTTTTGAAAAGTCAGTCAACTTCAACTTCAAACTTTCATCTTTAACCGACGAACCAAATACGAACATAGTATCCTTTTTTTAAGGACATGTTTGTTTCATATGTTTGTCTCATTTTATTTTATAAATGAGATAAAAATATTGTTTGCCTTTGTAAGTTTGGTTCATCTCATTTTACAAATTAGATGAAAAAAGATTGTCCTTTCATAAAATCAATAAAGGGTAAAAAGAAATCCAAATCCTACTTCGAAAACATATAACAATAATAACAGACACATAAGAATATTGGGTCACTCCACTTAATAGGTTATCCTTTTAAAATAAAAGCTTAATTCTTTATCAGTCTAAAATTCCTTCTTTTTCTTTCTAACTTTCACATGGTATCAGAGCCCAAAAAGCTCAAACGAAAGCACCATCTTGCGGGAGCATGTAAAGGATAAAATGAAACTTAAGTCTCATATCGAAAACATATAATAATAATAATAATAATAGACAGATAAAGATATTGAGTCACTCCACTAAATAGGTTAACCTTTTAATGCAAGTCCAATTCCTTATCGGTCTCAAATTCCTTCTTCTTTTCTTCAACTTTCACAGAATCAACCCTTGTGTCTCATTTCAATTTCAAACCTATTTTGCATAGTAACATTTTTGAATTAAAAATTTTCTCTATTATGTTTCAAGTTTTAATATTTCATAACTGTTTCATTTTATCTCTGATTAAAACAATTCTTTTTTCAACTTCTTTGTGATGAAGAGGGAAACAAATTTATATCCATGCCCCATTAAATTATGATAAGATTTTATTCGATTTGTTAAAATAATTAATTTTTAAATGAATTTTTCTAATATATATCCAAACGTCATATACTGTATTTTTTTTTTTTTCATATCATTCATTTACTTTTCCTGCCATCACCTTTTTCCAGTAAATAAATATTTGTATTTTAAAAGAAACTTTTTTTTTTCTTTTCTTCAAAAAACCAAAAAAGTTCTGCACAATATCTTTCATTGTAGATTTGTGTTGGATTCAATCAACTTTTTTTTTTTTCCTATATTTATATTCTTCATATTTTTACTTATCATGGGAAAAGATTCAGGACTCAAGATATTCTTTTGCTTGTTGGGAGATCAAACTTTCAATGTTGCCGAAATAGCATACTTTTTGTTAGTGGAGTATTAGTAATATTCTGGAAGGTTAATCCTTAAGAGAAAATTTCAGATTGATTTTGTCTAATACAAAGTTTAAATAAGATGGATGAAAAATAGAACAGAAGGAAAAATAAAATGCCTAAGCAAGTAAACGAAGAAGATTTTATTCACGTTATTCGATAGAAGAGAAAGAAGAGAGTGAGAGAGAGAGAGAAAAGAGCATAATAAATGTAGTGTGTTTTATAATTATATCATTAAAAATAAATAGAGATTTATATCAAAATATTTATTTTTCATATCAATTTTTGTTAAAAATTTGTGTTCATTTTTATTACAAAGTTAGAAGAATTTGAAATCACAACAGAACTTGGATTTTTTTTTTTTACCAAAAATTTGGTAGCTAAAAGTCCTGTTTTTGGTAACAAAAAGTTTCTGCTACCAAAAAAATTTGATAGCAGAAAAGTCAGTCGCAGAATGTATTTGTTACCAAATTTTTGGTAGCAAAAATTTTTTGCTACCAAAATTCTTTTTGGTAACAATTATATTTAGTAGCAAAATGTATGATATTCCATGACCAAAAAATTTGGTAACAAAAGGTTTTTGGTAGCAAAACGTGTGACATTTCAGGGACAAAAATTTTGGGAGCAAAATTTATTTTGCTAGCAAAAGGTATGAGATTCAATTATCAAATATTCGGTAACAAAAGATATTTGGTAGCAACAAAATATGAGATTTAGGGACCAAATTGTTTGTTAGCAAAATATATTTGATAGCGACTTATACGAGATTCTGTGATCAAATTTTTTAGAGCAAAAAGTATGAGATTTAATGACCAAATATTCTGTTAGCAAAATGTATTTGGTAACCAATTATACAAGATTGTGTTACCAAATTTTTAGTAGTAAAAGATATTCAGTAACGAAAAATATGAGATTTAAATATCAAATTTTGGTAGCATAATGTATTTTGGTAACAAAATGTATGAGATTCAGATACCAAAATTTTGATAGCAAAATATGTTTGGTAGCAAATTCTTATGTTTTAGCCAGCAAATATTTGGTAACAAAAAAGGCAGAAAACTAAATTTCTACTACCAAATTTTTTTGGTCACCAAAACTAAAGCAGGATTTTTTCCCAATTGTGTGTGTGTATATATATATATATATATATATGAAAATCTACTTTAATAAGCAAAATATCAATTATTAACTCAAGAAAAATACTAAATATCTCTAAATATCTAAATACATACTAGAATCCAAACAAAATACTAAAATAATCATTTTTGAGCAAATCCAAACACTTGCAGTTTACTAAATATTGTACTAGTAAACACCTAGTCTTGCATGAATAAAAAGACCTAACAAACTAGGGCCAGAGGTGGCGGTGGCGGTAGACATGATCTGATGGCACATTAATCTACTGATTTAATGTATTGATTCAGTAAATGTTGCAATGGATCTTTTCCTTCCTTAATAAGGCCTAGGTATATATGGTGGCACCAATATCGATAACCTTTAGAGTGCTCGAAGAAATAGTGATGCACAATGTCTCTCAATTGTGGATGTTCATCAAAATCTACATCAAATAGATCCTGCAAGAATAAAGTTGCTAAATTTGTTTTTGAATAAAATCAAACGTTATAAAGAGCAAGTGAGAAAAGAAAAATATCTTCAAACGTTTTGTACTAATGATGTGTGCTTTATTTATCCTTAGTAAAAGGTATGCTTAAAACTAGATATGCTGTAATTTACCTTGGGTGTTGCTCGATCAACAACTACACTTGAGCCTCCCAATTTGTCAATATCAGCCGTCAAACTATCCAGACTCTGCAAATAGATGACACATTGTTGCTTAATGATACGTGCTCGAATATCAAACTTATCAAATCACTCCAAAGTCAAATACCCATAAATTCTATTTGTCAATAGTAATCAGAAGAGGTAATAATTAGTCAGTGTTGGTTTATTATAGTATCTAAAATAGAATATTAAGGAAACCAATCTATTGCCATATGTTACAGACAGGAAGGGAAGATACTATAAATTCTCAATGACATAATACGAATGCCCTAACCTGCACTTGCAAGGGTGATAAAACCAATTCCACGAGGTGTAGTCCAGCCTTGATCCTGAACCATATTTACAACAATTATATAATAGCTATTGTCTTTGCAGCCAAACTTCCAAAACGCTTACACATAAAGAATCGTGTGTAATCCTGTTTGGCTAAATTAGTTATGCATGTTCTATTTACATAAGTGCATGTAGACAGGTAGCCAACACATGCAGTCAAACACAATAATCAATGAAAATAAGTTCCAAATAAAAATGTAGGGTAAAACAACGAGACAAAAAAGATAAAGCACCTTTGGCATGTATAAATCAGTTATCTCGCCATATTTCTTAAAATGACTGCAACAGCAAAATGCAAAAACAATCAGGTTCATCACACATCTAGGGACACCAATAAAGATGAACCAATAAAGACAAAAGAAAACTTAAACTACCTCTGGAAAGTAGCTTTTGTCACTGATTCTATGCAAAAAAAAAAAACATAAATTCAGGTAATTCTCAGCCATAGTAGTCCAATCTTTTAATGCCGATACTTTCATCATATAAACCCTGTAACACTCTTTGGTAGCAAATATGTCTGCCACCCTGACGATCAACATTCAGATAAAGAACATCTAACCAATATTAAAGCGGAAAAAATATCAACCCTGTTCTACCTACCTATTCATGCATATACTATTACTCTGTTTACTACTTGATTGTTATCCATCAGCACTTGCACTCCGGTTGGAATTCCAAGAACTTTGCACAATACAAAATTAAATTTGTCATGGAAAAAAATACAATCACAAGCTAATCACTCATACAAATGCATATAATAATAAAGATACCTATGAAACTGATTAACTAGTAACACAATTTGCTCTGATGATTCATAGTAAAACAAATTAGAAAGAACATATAAGACAAAAGCTTTCTTGCATATACCGACACACATATATATATATATATATATATATAACAAAAAAGTTTGTTAGACAACCATGAAGCTATCAATTCATCTTGGATCTTGGCTAAATAACACAAACGATTTTATACAAAACAAATCAATAAGAAAAAACCAAATATATATATATATATTCTAAAATCGAAAAACTCAAGCAACATTGGTGTATCATGAAGCCATCAAAAATGAAGGAAAACCAGAAAGGGATCTCGCTTGGTTTAGCTTTGAGACTATTGCAGCAGCATGTTGCTGCAACAAGGGAGCTGGAATCACCGAGGACACGTTACCGGAGTTTGCCGAAAGCAGGTCCATTAAAAGAGACACAGGAGTTACACCAAGTACTGAAACCACTCAAGGGCACCTAATGAGACAACTCCAGACAGTGCAGGCCCAGCAGAAGCTAAGGACTCTGCAGGCTGATCCCATTTTCTCTTCTTCCTATAACAATTGCCAAAAAGTTTAGGGTTTCCATTTTCCTTTCCTCTCTTCTTCAACAAATCCCAAAATTAGGATTTCTTTTCTCGGCATAACTCATAAATTAGACAAATTCCCAGACATGGGCATCCAAGAAATAGCCAATTATCAACTAAAAAGCATTGCGAAAGCCCAGACACAAGAATCCAGGAATTGATTAGCGATTGCGTTTCTGAACTGTTGAGAATTAGGGTTTGGAAAAGAGAGGGAATTTGCGAAAAAAAAAAAAAAACCTTACTTTTGCCTTGTCTGAGAGGAGGAACCGTGGGAAGAAACAGAGTAGGTAGTTTCTGATTTCCGAAGCGAACGCCATTGTCGATTTCTCGTTGGTTTTCGATATGTCTGAGAATCAACCTCCTTTCCCTTACTCCTTTGAGAGAGGGTCCCGTCGTTGGTGACGGCGCGAAGGGCTGGTGACGGCGTGGCGAAGGGAGGGTGGTGAGGGTGTCCGAGTTGAAAGGGAGAGGTCACGAGACTTGGGGTACAGAAAGAGAATGGTTGAGTGTCAAGTTTTAAGGGTTTGTATACATTATATTTATACATCTTTCCGGTGAATGACTTTAAATTTAAATTTTTCAACTCAGTTTTTATCTTTTTTTTAAAAGTCAATAAAAATTATAATTAATTTTTAAAAAGTTAATCAACTCAAATTTAAAAGTTTCAACTCAAATCATTTAACCAAATAGACCCTTAATTACCATTGGCATTCAAAATGAACAATTTGATACCAAATTTTGACACCAAAAAACAAGTCAAAATGTCTTTTCGTCACCAAAACATATGTTTTGGTAATAAATACTTAATTTTTGTCACCAAAATTTAATAGTAAAAAAACATATATTTTGGTATCAAATTTTAATTTGATAGTCAAAAGATAAAATTTTAAAAAATAAAAAAAATTATAATTTGATAACGAAAGTTTATTTAAAACAATTATTAGTATTATAACAAAAAAAAATATAGGTTTAAAGATGAGATAGCTTATTCTGTATATTAAAGTAACAAAATATTACTAGGAGTATATTTTCTACTTTATGCATAACATACTTAGCAAATATCATGCAAACTAATGTGTCTTATTACACTCACAAGAAGGAGGTGAATCACTAAATATATTTATTATATAAAACATACTAGGATGATTGTTGCAAACTTTGTATTGATCATATTCATGAAAAAGTATATTATAAAAAAAAATAATTACAAGCATAAAATATGAAGCTATAAAGTTTCTTGAAGATTTGCTACCAAAGATAACTTTTGATAGCAAAAAATGTCTTTCCGCCACCAAAATATATGTTTGGTAGTAGATACTTTCTTTTTGCCACCAAAATTTGGTTGCAAAAAAACATATATTTTGCTGTCAAATTTTAGTTTGATAGTTCAAAACATATATTTTTGCTAACAAATTTTAGTTTGGTAGCCGAAAGATAAATTTTTAAAAAATGAAAAAAAAATTATAATTTGATAACAAAAGTTTGTTTAAAACTTTCTTTTTTTTGTCGCCACATTATAATATAGAAAATAGGTTTAAAAATAGTATACCTTAAGGTTATTCTATATATTAAAGTAATAAATGCTACCATAAGTACATTATCTACTTTATATATAACATACTTAGCAAATATCATACAAACATATATCTCTTGTTACACCTACAGGAAAGAACTAAATCACAAAACATATTTGTTATATAAAACATACTAGGATAATTGTGACAAACTTTGTATCGAACATAATTTTGAAAAACTATAAAAGAAAATTATAAAAAATTACAAGTATAAAAATATGAGGTTATAAAGTTTTTTGAAGATTTGCTATCAAACGTAACTTTTGATAGCAAAAAATGCCTTTCTGTTACCAAAATATAAATTTGGTAGCGGATTCATGCTTTTTCCCACCAAAATTTGGTAGCCAAAAACATGTATTTTGCTACCAAATTTTTGTTTTGGTAGTAGAAAGACAAATTTTTAAAAAATGAAAGAAAAAAATTATAATTTGATAACAAAAATTTATTTAAAACTATTTTTTATCCACACTATAATATAAAATATAGATTTCTAGATTACGTATCTTATTCTAGATATTAAAGTAATAAAATACTACTATAAGTATATTGTCTACTTTATGTATAGTATACTTAATACATATCATACAAACTTATATGTCCTATACAAGAAAGAGCTAAATCACCAAATATATTTATTTATATAAAAAAAAAATATTATTATTACAAACTTCATATCAAATATATTCATGAAAAAGAAAAAGAAAAAAAAAAGAAAAACTTACAAGTACAAAATATAAGGTTATAAAGTTAATTGAAGATTTGTTACCAAGTGTAACTATTGGTAGCAAAAATTGCCTTTTCACAACCAAATTATAAGTTTGATAGTGAATTCTTGTTTTTTACCATCAAAATTTGGTAACAAAAAATTATATATTTTGCGACCAAATATTAGTTTGATAGCCAAAAGCACGTATTTTGTTACCAAATTTTGATTTGTTGGCCGATAGAAAATTTTTTGAAAAAATGAAAAAAAAATTATAATTTGATAACAAAAGTTTAATTAAAACCATTTTTTAGTCACATTATGACATAAAATATGGATTTCAAGATGATATATTTTATTCTATATATTAAAGTAATAAAATACTACTAGAAGTATATTGTCTACTTTATATTTAACATACATACCATACAAACATATATGTCCTACAAAAAAGAGTTAAATCACCAAATATATTTGTTTATTGAAAACATATTATTGTTACAAACTTCGTATCGAGCATATTCATGTAAAACTATATAAAAAAATTACAAGCACAAAATATGAGGTTATAAAGTTTCTTGAAAATTTGTAACCAAACGTAGCTTTTGGTAGTAAAAAATAACTTTCTGCCATCATAATATAATTTTGGTAGCAGATTCTTACTTTCTGCTACTGAAATTTGAGAGTAAAAATTCATATATTTTGCTACCAAATTTTTGCTTGGCACCTAAAAACATATATTGTGCTACCACATATTGGTTTGGTAGTCAAAAAACAAATTTTCAGAAAATCAAAAATATTATAATTTGATAACAAAAGTTTAGTTAAAACCATTTTTTTAATCACATTATAACATAAAATATAGGTTTAAAAATGGTACACCTTATTCTATATAATAAAGTAATAAAATACTACTATAAATTCATTGTTTACTTTATGTATGACAAACTTAATACATACCAGATAAACCTATATGTCCTACAAGAAAGAACCTAATAACTAAATATATTTGTTTATAAAAAGCATATTATTGTTACAAACTTCGTATTGAACATATTTATGAAAAACTATTAAAAAAACTTATAAGCACAAAATATGAGGTTATAAAGTTTCTTGAAAATTTGTTACCAATCATAGCTTCTGATAGTAAAAAATGACTTTTCGTAGTCAAAATATAACTTTGGAAGTAGATTCTTACTTTTTGCTACCAAAATTTGGTAACAAAAAATCATATAATTTGTTGCAAAATTTTAATTTGGTACCCAAAAACATATATTTTGTCACCAAATTTAAGTTTGGTAGCCAAAAAACAAATTTTCAAAAAAAAAAAAATTGATAACAAAAGTTTAGTTAAAACCATTTTTTAGTCACATTATAACATAAAATATAGGTTTAAAAATGATACACCTTATTCTATGTGATAAAGTAATAAAATACTATAATAAGTAAATAGTCTATTTTATGTATAATAAACTTAATACATATAATATAAACCTATATGTCATATAAGAAAGAGCTAAATCACTAAATGTATTTGTTTATAGAAAATATATTATTGTCACAAACTTCATATCGAACAGATTCATGAAAAACTATTTAAAAAATTATAAGCACAAAATATGAGGTCATAAAGTTTCTTGGAGATTTGCTACCAAACATAGGTTTTAGTAGCAAAAAATGACTTTCCACCACCAAAGTATAAATTTGGTAACAGATTCTTACTTTCTACTACCAAAATTTGGTAGCAAAAACTCATATATTTTGCTACCAAATTATAGTTTAGTAGCCAAAAACTTATATTTTGCTACTAAATTTTGATAGCAAAAAATATTATTTTGTCACCAAATTTAATTTAGTAGTAAATACCATCTGCGAGAAAAATTTTCAATTCCTGCCAATATTTGTGCTACCAAAATAGGTTTGGTAACAAAATGTAATATTTCGCTACCAAAATTTGGTGGCAGAAATTCATATTCTGCTTCCAAATTTTGGTAGCAAAAGGTACCATTTTGCTACCAAACAAAATTTGGTAGTATGAGTTGAGCGGGAAAAATTTTCATTTCCCTCCAACGTTTTTGCTACCAAAACAAGTTTGGTAGCAGATGATATTAGTAGTAAAAATTTTAGCTTCCCATGAATGTTTTTGCTACCAAAATATTTTTGGTAGCAAAAGGTTATAATTCCCTACCAAATCTTGGTGGCGGAATGTTGAACTTTTGTTATTAAATAGTGTTTTGGTAGCCAAAGTTTTCAGCGGGAACCGAATTTTAATTCCATCTATGTCATTTGTTATCAAATTATATTTGGTAGCGGATTGTGTTGTTTTTGATACCAAATTTGGTAACAAAATGTTTATACTTTTCAGCTACCAAAATTTGATAACGAAAAGTCTATTTTCTGCTACCAAAATTGTTGTGGTACCAAAAAATTTGGTCTCTTAAAGTCATAATTCTTGTAGTGAATAGTGGGTTCATGAATTTATAACTTCATTCCTTCCCAATTTCCTTTACACTGAATAACCTAAAATTTCATTTTCCATATCAAAATCCGTCCCCCAACTTCCCTACCATCCCTTTTTCACTCTATCAAACATAGGCTTGATTCTCACACTTTGCTGCTCAAATCTGGTGGATTTTTTTTGAAATTTTATTTTGGTACGTTGTAGATAGGAAAATAGTATTACCATTATTTTACTTAATGCGTCAACGTGTAGAACGTGGATGATAAAATCCTATTTCATGGTATCAAAAGCCATTTTAATGTCCAAAGCATTGACACCATACTAGAACAATTCAATCATGTATCTACCGGGAGAGAGTAAAGCGAAATTAATTGCGAGAAACAATTAATTGAGCGATCCTCCTGTCTTTTTTTTTTTTTTTTAATGTTTATTTTTAAAATAGATATGAAAGAATTTAAACTTACATTTTAAATTTTAAATTCCAATTAAGCAAGTGATTGTCTATATTTCTATTAACCAACTCGTGCTGCAATTCCACATAAAAAAAAAAAAAAAATTTAGAATGATGGTTGCTAAAAGATTTTAAAAAATTTGAGAATGGTAATGCGAAATGATTACATTTTAAATACAAAATTAACATGCTATTTCCCTAAACTTATACTTGTGTGCGTAATTAGCAAATATACCACTTAATTGTTAAGTGTGTATATGCATAAAACATGAAGATATAACATCAAAATCATATGAAATTTGGATAAATGGACTAATTATGAGCTACAAAAATGTAGTAACATTTAGGACGTAAATGCAGTAAAAATAAAAATTAAAAAATGTAGAAGGACCTAAATGTAGTAAAGATAATATAAGTACAAAACTAGTGGCAACTACAAAATTCCGAATGCCAGAGTTAGTCCAAACTCTAGGAGGCAATGTGCAAAGATTGTCTTATAAGAGGCATTTTATCAAAAGACCCTATTCAGTCTAGGAGGTGAACTGCAATTAATAAACTTTTCTAAAATAAATATATATATTTTTCTCTAACTTGCCATCTTTTGCGTACGATTAAAAGCTGGAGATCATGCTCTCTGATATATTGCTAACTTTTATGAACATGGCCTCGTGGTGATATCTTCGTCTAACGTATGTGGATCAAACAACTATATTTCTTGCATTTTAGCAATTCATTTTTAAAATATCGGATAATAATGCAGCAAATGATGTATAGGGTGACATATGAACATTAATGGCACTGAATAGTGAACAAACTGTCTATGCCTCCGTTTGTTTCATTGGTTCATTTCAAACTTTTCATCTCAGGTTTTGTCTTTTTCTGAAAAAGTTTTGTCTTTTCTAAAAAGTCGACAAAAATTAGTATTTAAACTTAAAATTCCAACTCAAACTGGTGAACCAAACGGACTCTATATATAAATATATGTATGTATGTATATATTCGAATATGCAATGCACTTGAACATGTTTCAAATATTATCTGTTGGAAGGTCTAGCTGCATTATACAGTCGTCTCACATGAGTTCCAGCATTTATATCTGTGTTTTATATTATGTTGTGGGAAAACTAGGCAGTACCGTCTTTTCTCCATGAACTGTTGGAATCGTGGGGGCTGACAGGAGGATTATCTTTTTAATATGATTATTCAGTCTTTCTCATCACCGATAGAAATGTTAGAATAAATATATAGAACATAAACAACGAACAAGTGAATTCAAATAGAATATAACGAAAATTGATTATACCAAAACTCAACCTTAACTCGAAGGAAATCAAATAAATAAAATCGTTGAGGCACGTGAGTCACGCTTTCTTTAAAACAGATTCGTCCTCTCCGGTAAGTGCACGAGGATTTAACGGACGTCTATCTTCCAAGATACAATGACAAACAACGGTAGTCTAGCACGATCGAAAACTGCTTCCGGCGAACTTGAAACCAAAGTCTTCCCTTTATCACCAAAACTCAAAAACCCGATCACTACAAGAGAAAACCAAGAACAAGAAAACAACAGAAAGAAAACTTGTGCTCTAGGATTTTGTGTGTATCAAGTTTGTTTTCATACTTGTGGTGGCCTCCTTTTATAGGCTCAAGGATGGGATGTTACAAAACCAAAAAATCTTTAGTTTTTAATCTGAATTAATGTACCATTAGTGCAAAAACCAAAAATCTTTAGTTTAATCCGGATTAATGCACCATTAGTACTGCACATTTAAATCATTCAGATTAATGTTCATTTACCTCTTGGAATATGAACAATCATAACAGATGACTGTTAAAAACCGGAATTTATGTTGGAAAATAAACAAAAATTTCCAAAACAAAGCCTATATGGAACAAGCTCGACGAACCGACATTCGTGTCGCCCACGTCATGCGGGTACATACATTGGGCCCCTAACCCACTGGGGCTGTGATTTGCACCCCCTACGCGTAAGAGAGCATCTTGGGTTCACAATCTTACCTAAGTCCTAAAGTGCAAATCTTTATAAAAGTCCATCAAACTTTCATGTCTTAACAATGTGGGACTCCACATATATAAGTAATTTCCAACAAAATTCTTATTCCAATGAGTACACTTTGAGTATCAATTTCTTATTCACCCTAATACCATTTTGAGTGTGTAAATACATGATTTCGATCTACTCGTGACAGAGAACGTAAATCCACCAAGATCCATTAATTTTACCAAGTGGGTCTCACTCAAATTTGGACCTCAAAATGGCTCCTCAAAATGATTTAAAACCATTTTTTCCAATAAGAAATTGAATTTTTAATCGTAGGATAAACTCTCAACAGTCTTATCAATGAGTGAGAACAATTTCGTATCGTGTGTTATAAAATTTAAACGTGAACATTTATAGACCAAAATTTTGAAAGTAAATCCAACATCGACTGAAATTGATGTTCCTACATATAATTAAAAAGGTTACTGTTCTTATAGTAGAAATATTTTTTTATCATAAAACTATGCACATCTTAATTAGATTGGTACCCGCTAGGACTCCAATCCTCCTATAATCGCCCACTCTACTTTATTGAAAACAAAAATTATAATAAAAGAGTACAAAAATAATAACGTAAAGCACGTCTCAAGAGATTAAGAAATAACAAAATTACGTCAAAAGAAAACAAAAAACTAATCTATCCACCAGCTGTGAAGAACCACAGCATCACACTATGATCTTGTTCTTATTTATTCGTTGTTGGTGGAAATGTCTTTAATTATGAACCTTGTTTTTCGTTTTAAGAATAAAGTGAAAACAACTACATAAAATTATAAGCCTGTTCGGTATGTTTGTTGGAGGTTGTTTTCTGCTTTTTGAGTCCAAAAGTCATCCTCGCTAGTAAGTAGATAATTTTTTACAGGAATCTTTTCTTTTAAGATTTCAAGTTGCAAATTACGCTTAATTCTTTGAACTTGGGATCCAGTTACATAGGGGATCTTTACACTAGTTTCTTGATAGCCCTTGCAAGGGTTGTTTCTCTCTGTTTTGGACTCCTTTTTTGTTTAACATTTCAATAATATCTTTTTTTTTTTTCAAATAATATAATGGGACGGATAATGAATGAGGATGTTAGAGGGGGGTCAACCTAATCTGTCTTGATGCACTTAATAATATCTATCGCCATTATTTGAAAAAAAAAAAACAGAAAACAAATCAGAGTTAGTTTTATCAATTTTATTCTAATTGAATAGAACTCATATATTGATTATTAAAAGATTCAAATAATCATTAATTTCAAGATGCATAAATACAATCGATGTGATATTATTCGATTGTTTTTGTTTGTCTTCTCTGTAGTGGTTTTTTGTATTGTCCTTTTTTTTTTTTTTTAAATGACTTCAAATTTTTTTTTTCCAGTAAAGTAAAGTGAAGGCTTAATTGAGTTATTCAGTGAGGTGTAACTTAGTTGATGTGTTAAAATTCTCTAATCTCTATTCATTCCTGTCGATTTACTTTTTAAAGCCATTAATCTCATTAATCGCTTCAGAGCTCAAATTCAAAGTACAAAACCGAATTAAAAAAATAAGAAAACTTTTGCAATTCACCTTTTCTCCTTCTTGTGCCAAAAAACATAATTAGAAAAGCAAAAGCAAATGGCGTGAATCGAACATGTCCGCACACACATGCAAAAAGCAAATTTCTTATTTTGCTCTTAAATTTTTAATCTCGTACATCTTTGATTCGTAAACTTATTTTTAATAGCCAGAATATGCTTTATAAACTATTGAAATGTTATTATAATTATTCTTTCATTTACTTTTTGGATGTAATTTATTAGTAAATTGGTCAAAAAGTCGTGTTTACTACGGATTCCGTCTAAAAATTAATGAAAATAATTATTGTAACAATATTTTTAATAGTTTATGATTATTCTAGTTATGGAAAATAAAGAACAAGGAAGATGCATTTTTATAATGTTATTACAATAGTCATTTACATTAATTTTTGAACAGTATTTATAAGTTATTTAATCAAAAAGTGATGCTAACTAACAGATTCTATTCAAAATTAACATAAAGAACTATTGTAATAATATTTTAATAATTTAAAGATATTTAAGTTATGAAAGAAGTTCACATATCAATCTAATAATTTATCCATATATATTTTGACCGAATATATATAAGGTAAAAGCAAAGGATAGAAAATTTTTTTTTTATTTTTTATTTTGCTTTCACACTCACTGTTGTTTTACGTTCTTTGCGTGACCATTATTATTGATAGTATTTTAATTGTTGGGTACGTCAACTTCCAAGATTGGGAAAGTGTGTTTCAATATTTTAATTGTCAGGTGTTTTAATTGTCAGGTACAGAATCACATTCTTGTCAGCGTCTAATTTTGTACTGAGTACGTATTGGAATTAGCCACATAGATGTGGTCCAATCAACCCTAGAATATTCCGCGTTAAGACATTGATTAATTTTACTTTTCTTGGTAATAACTAAAGTTGGTCCCCCCTCCGGCCCTCCCTCTCCCTCTCTCTCTCTCTCTCTCTCTCTAATCGAAGTAATTTTTTAACCTTTGCACATGTATTTGTACTTCTTCCTTTGACTTTTCTTTTTTTTGGTAACAACTGTAGTTGAACCCCCCCTTGATTTTACTTTTTTTGGTCACAACTAAAGTTGGACCACCCTACCCTCCTCTCTCCCTCTCAGATTCTTGTGTTACTCTCAACAAAGCTGCTAATCCTATTTTATGTCCCCTGAATTTTTAAGAAAATTTTTTACTCTTTATAATTTTTTTTTCTCTTATGATAAAATATTTTACAATATCATCCCTTATCTGTCCCCTTGAAATTTTGAATTATTACTATATTTGCATAAATTTAGCATCTTAAATGAATTGAAATCAATATACTACTATATCAATTCACAATTTTTTTGAATTATGAACTTTAAAATTAAATTAAATTAAATTATGTTAGAAGCTTAGTTCATTTAGGATAAAAAAATTCCAAAGAAACAAATTTGATAAACAATGGAAAAAGATTTTACTGTTGTAGTTTTGGTTCAAATTTTTAGTTTAATTCATGTCCACTTGAAAAAAGCTTCTGGCTCTGCCACTGACTGCTATTTTCAATGTTAGATTAATTTTTCAACAGTCTGCTATATTATTTGTAGTAGTTTGTGTCATGTACTGTAAATTATTATCTTATATACTCTTAAATTAGACTGTTAAAAAAATTAATCCAAATGATTAAAATAGAGTTTCTGTTGATAGTTCTTTTTTGAATTATGACTATTTAGTTTTTCTAAGTTATTTAAATTTGTACAATTAATCTTTTTTTACGAGCGAAAGGGAGTAGAACAAACTTTAGTACAACTCAATCATATTAACACCCATTAAAAAAAGAAAGACTGTATATTTACGTGTCTGCTTTTTTTTTTTTTTTTAGTTCATTTAATCTATTCTTTCTTCTCTGTTTAACACAATATTGGACAGCTCTTTTGAGCCAACGCATTGCCTTTCTATTTTTCAGTAGCTATAAAAATCATCAAAGAAATTGAAACCTCGCAGCAAGAAAACACGCATGGATAGGAGAGATAAAAAAATGGAAACACACATAGACAAAGAGGGAGAAACGCACAGTTGGGCCTCTTGAACTTGCTTCTGCAGTGAAACCAGTTGATCAGCAGACCCAGGATTTTCCGCCTGAATCTCCACGCATAAGTCCCGACGGCGGCAATTAGGAAGAGAGAGAGATCTGATGAGGAGAGGAAGAGAGGGGGAAAAAAAAACTATAGCGCTATATTTTAGGTAACGAAATTAATTTTAAATATTAATCTTTTAGCTGGTAGTGGTTAAAATGTGAGAGAAATGTAAATATGAACTAATCCTAATAAAATAAATAATTTGGGGCCATTATATTTAATTTTGTAAAAAAAAAAAGTAAATAGACAATTTTTGAACGCTTTACTTTAAAAAATGACTAAATTTTTTTACTATTTAAGAAAATGATCCGTGACCATAGATATGTTGATTGACTGTCAAATTTAACAAAACGATCATTTTCTTGGACCGATAAAAACATAATTTGATATTTGATGACCATTTAAAAAAATGATAATTTTCCTAATCAACAAGCTTTAGTTATCTATTGAAAAAGCTTAAGAAAAAGGGGAAAAATATATATATATATATATATAGCTTATATCATATTAAATATACCGAGAGCTCCTTATTAAAGTGTGCTAGCAGCAGTTTTGTTACTAAGATTTTATATGGATGCGGAGACTATAACTGAGAGCCAAAAAATGTAAATTTTATATAACGGCTTTTTTGATGTAGCATTTGGATATTTGTTGATTTTCTTTTCGATGACAAACCTGAAAGGTTTTCATCGGGTCTTGAGTGTTAGTTTTGTCATTCTTTACTTTGATTAACAAAATCTATCTATAATTTGATCATGTCGTTGTAGATAGGTACGGAAATATGTATTAAGTCCGAGTTTATATGAAACTTCTTTAGCAAAAAAGAAGTATAATATTGATTCTAGTTAATCATGACGCAGTTTTTTTTTTAATTAAAAAAAAAAAACGCAATTGCCAAAAGTGTCAGCGTCATCAAAAGCTGTCTCTCTATTATTAAGAACTTTGTGTGTGTGTCTTATGAGTTTAAAAAAAAAAAAAACATAGCAAAAAGAAAGAAAAGAAATCCAATTTCATTGTCCTTGATTGTTGACAAAATCTCAAATTCCTTTTACAAAATTGCCAAACCCAATATCTTTTTTTTTTTTTTTTTTTTTTTATAAATTGAGAGGAGAAACTAACTCCCCCACTTAATTTTATTAAAATGAAAAAAAAATAGAATAAACAAAATAGAAAATTCAGAATCCAACCTTAAAGACAAACCAAATAATAAATAACAGAAAATAAAAGCAATAAAATAACACCTCAGAAAGGTTAACGGACTCTACCAAAAAGAGGCTTGATTTGTACATCTTGAAATCTTTTCCTTTTTCGAACTAGAAGTTTATTGTCACTTTTCTTTCATAATCATCAATTTTATCCATTTGCAATTGAGTTTTGCCAATTTCACTCAAAAACTTGAAATCACAATCTACATTTCTTTATGAGCAAGTGTATAATTGACATTTTTCTTTGTAAATGTGAGGTTTTTGGGAGTCGGAACCTCTTAATCATCGTGGGCCTACTTGAAGATGGCTAGTGTTTAAACGATGGCAAAGCCTACGTTAAACCCAAATTTGTTTAGTTTAAGAACATTTTATGTTTTTATTTACTTTTTATGGGGAAGGAACATGGATTTTTAATTTCAAGTAGACTAAAATATCATTCTCACCAAAACCAGTGAATTTTTCTTTTTTTTTTTTTTTTTTTTTTTTTTTTGGCAGTGATGCTAATCCTGTGAGTATTCATATAATCTCCATCTTTTAATATATAAATAATGGTGATAGAAATCAGTAAGTGCACTTTGACATTCTGATTAGATTGACATTTCTCTAGTACATTTATCATCTGTCCATTTAACTATGTTTTATTAAAGAAAAGAACAATTGCAAAAATCTGTTCTGTAAAAAAAAATATGTGTTACTTTTTTTCAAATAAATAGTGCAGATTAATCAATAAATGCATCCAGAAATAATTTACATTTTTGAAGGAATTTAAACAGTATAAAACTTATATTGATGTTAGATACAATTATCGTTATATTATTCTTGCAGCTACACATAACTATATGCATTAGTGAACAAAGTATTTATTATATTATGTAATTATTTGATTATTTTCAATCATGAGTTTCAAATTACATAGGATGCAAAAAGATGTCACGATCGAGGTCATATAAATAGCTCGTCCCACTTGGGGATACTTCTATAATAGAGATGTGGTTCTAGTCTAGAAAAATAAAATAAGATATAGATCTATACTTTGTATAGAAATGCGGATTTAACATTAATCGCCTTTCTTGGACATAATTAGTTAGTACGTATATATAAATTTATAGGATTATAGGATAAGTATGTTATCTGTGGCGCGGGACTCCAGAAGATGATACAACCTTCTTTTTAATCATTATTACTATTCATTTTCACATCCAACAACCTCAAAGAGTGTGACCATTCTTGTTTGGCAAAATTAGGATGCCAGATAAGCAACCCTAGATATATCTACTTTTTTGACACCATTCAAAAACTTGATCCCTCTATTTTGTCTTTCTGTGCTTTTTATCTTTTATCTTTTATCTTTTATCTTTTTTTGTTGAGTTTGTCTCATTCTTTGTTTTATTTTTGTTTTTATGTTTTCTTCCCAAAAGTTTTACATATTTATAAAGTATAAGAATAGTGAAAATAAAAAAGAAAGGTAATAGTGATGTTTTTTATATGGGTGAATCACATGCATTGAGGGTTTCACTGCAGTAAAATAATAATTAATTCATGCTAGACATTTTTGTAAGACATAGGAAAAAAAAGAGATTGAAAAAAGAAAACAAACAGATTTTTTACACTCTCAAAAATTCAGATAGATGATATTATGATGATTTAATTTATCAACAATATATGCTTTGTTTAATATAAAAATGTAAAGGTTGTGAAATATTGTTTAAAATGACGAGATGAAAATCTCGTATACTCTTGGATGTTGATTAATTTTAGAGAGTGAAGAGCAATTTGATAATATTCATACTATTGGATTACGATTTTTTTTTTCTTTATGTTTATTTATTTTACAATTTCTTTTCCTTTAAAACAGTTTGAAGATATTTCTTATCAAGATAAATAATAGTTGTAGGTTTACATATATAGTTGATGTACAAGGCACTGAAAAAGTTAAAAGACAAAATAAATTGGCATAAGAGTGTGAGGTGTGAGCAAATGTGAGAACATAGAATAGCCAAGTGGACTTTTATAATCCGTTAGATCTAAAATAAGTCGAAGAAAGAGTAGTTTGAACCATCGGATTGAAAAGTTGAAGTGCAAAAAATGCAACTTTTATGCCACTTCTATATAATATTATAGATATGATGTAGATGTTACCTTTCTCCAACACATGGCAGGCTTTTTTTTAATTATTATTTTTATTAGGTAAGCATAATATCCACGTTATTTTTTAATATTCCCGCAAAACAAGTGGTCAACAATGACAGTCATCGGTATCTAAAAGGAAAAAAGTAAGTTGAGTAGTTTCATATCATTAAAAAAATGAATATATGTGATAATTTATAAGTAAATAGATCATCTTCAAATAATATGAGGGCTTTTGAGATGAACCCAACAGCAAAACCGTAAAGACACGAGGCCCAAATAAACAATATTGTATCAAAGATAGAGACGGTTCTTTACATGAACCTACTATTTTCCTATATTTGTATTTCTTCAATTTTTTTTTTTTAATGTTGGAAAAAGAATCAGGACTCAAGATATCCTTTCTTTAATTTAGTAGAAGGACTCAAGAAATCCTTTTCTTTGAAAGATCAAGCTTTCAATGTTGCCAAAATAGCATATTTTTTGCTAGTGGAATAAGAGTAATATCTGCAAGGTTAATTCTTGAGAGCAAATTCAGATTGATTTTGTCAGCTTATACTATGTTTGAATAATATATAGAAGAAAAATAGAACGGAATGAAAAGTAAAATGCCTAAATGAGAAAAGGAAGAAGATTTTATTTCATGTTGTTTTTGTAGAAAGAAAGAAAGGAAAAAAAAAAAAAAGTTCTAATCTAATGCATTTTTATACTTAAGTCTTTAAAAAATAGAAAGGAATTCATATTAATGTAACGACCCGCCTAGCACAGGCCGTTACCATACTTATATACATCCATGAATTACATATACGAAACTTACTTACTTATTAGAGCGAAAACAGCGGAATTTTTTTTTTATATGGTGCATACTAGCGAATAGTATGGTATAAGAACGAACGTATAGTAATATTAGTGCGTACGAGCCTTAGCGATAAGTAAATAGCGGTTGCTTAAACATTCCATAATATACATATTAATTCAAAACGCGTAGCGGCTTCCATTCCCCACGATTCACAGTGCCCGACCACGCTCCTCCATCTTGTATCATCAATTGCTGGCAGGTTGCTTACCTACAGCATAAACTTAAGACAATGAACTTTCGCTCAATAAGTACAACTCCTATACCGCGACATACAACCTAACATACATCTTAATTTAACCTTATCATAACATAGCAATTCATTCCATCCCTTAGCACATCATTACATAATGTATGCATGAACCAATTATATTCATATTATGCTTTCTTATTCAATCTTAGCTTACTTTCATTTCTTATCTTACTTAGCGGCCCTTAACATGAGTGTCCGTACCCAGCACGCAACTATAGAGCGGTTGGGGCGGCCAGTCCAAGTCCAACTCAAACCATAGTCCAACCCGACCTCGGACAGGTGGTATGACACAGGCGACTTGTCGCTTAGGCAACTTGTTGCCCTTATTTTTTTTTTCTCATCATGTCATTCTTGAACCCGTTATTCTTTTTAGAATTAGTGAGCATGCATCGTGATACCACCTATTCTTGCTTCATAATCATACCACATTCTTAACTTAATATGCATTTCTTACTTAGCATACTTCATAACATAAGTTTGTCATATTGCATATAACATGGCATCCAGCATAGCATATAGCACATAGCACATAGCGCATAACACATAACACATAACACATCAGTCATACATAGGTAAGTATATAACTAATAGCCCATGCTGTAGGCGGCGTTGTACTTACCTCTTCTACTATGTCCGAGTTATTGCTGTTCTACTTCGGGGTACAGCTGTAGGGTACTTCCTGCTTAAACGAAGGACATAGGTAAGATCTCTAATCTTGACCATAATATGTTGGTTCTCAACCAACATTCATGCAATACTTTGGTTATACGTCCCCATAATCCATAAACCATAAACCATAAACCATATTATGTCTGGTTACACTAAGTAACCTTATCCCATTGGGTTACACTAAGTAACCCTATTAACGCAAATCATAACTTAGTAGGTTACGTTGGATAACCTTATGTGCTAAACCCACATACAACTCATAGGGTTAGGTCATCTCCTAACCTTGGACTCATATCTAAACTTCATAATCCATAACCTAATGGGTTATATTGGGTAACCCATTAGATTACCAGTCTAGGTCATACTAGGTTAACCAAAGTTAACCTCTAGGTTTTCTAAAGTTAACCCTCTATGAGTTATTGGGCTTTGGGGCTAAGCCCAGTAACTCGGGTGTCTTTTCCCGGTTACCATCCATCGTTGATTGTCTTATAAAACTTTGGCTTGAACATCTTATTTTTGAGAAGTTTGGCAATTAAGTTCAAAACTTATTTAATTTCTTATAAAAATTCTTGATTCTTGAAATATGATTTTATAAAATGTTTGAGGGTTGAAAACTGCCTTTGGAACAGTTTTCTTAGTCAAAACAGTGTTTTTGAAGTAAAATACAGTTTTTCTAAATAATTTGTAGAAAATCCTGTGCAGGAATTTTTTGTTCCCTACACAGTTTTTAGAAATCAGTTTTTAGTTAAAAATCCGGATTAAATCAAAAAATTTTGTCTTCACAAAAGTTTTATCTCTCGAAAAATTCTAAAACTTTCATGTTTTAAGAAAAACTCAGTTCAGACGTTAAAGCAACCTTATTCTGTGTTGAAGTCACCTGGCCGTGAAAAAATATTGGGCACGGCCAGGGTCGGTTTTTGCTCAAAACCGTGGCCATTGGAGCCTCATTTTGAGAAACGATCCATGTTTTCCCCTAGGAAAAACCCTATTCTACAACTTTCATGTTTTACATTTTTCCCAATTCGGCCTCTAAAGGCCTCAAATTTCACTTTCCAGAAACTGGTCAGTTTTGAATTCGAACTGGCAGTTTTGGTTTTTAAGTCCGGTTTACGTCCTATTTCGTGGAGTCTAACTCGACCGACCACTTCGGAAGCCTAAACAGCAAGCATGCAGCGTTTCTAACATCCCACTTTATCATTCATGTCAACCCAACGTGTCCATGCAGCCCCTAAACCGATTACCCTAATCCTAGGGTTACATGGTTCTAATCTTGCATACAATCAAACCATTCATACCAAAACTTAATTCTAGCAATCCATACAATCCTTCTAGCACATACTTGAACATATTTAGGGGACATATAACTCATCAATCAATCTAGCATGCAATCCTAGCATCCAAATAAACATATGCATAATAAATCAAGAACTTGAACCAAACCACCCTTAAAATCTAATCAAGTACCATAAACTAAACTAAGGGCACTAAAGATAAAAACTTGAGCTTATGTTCTTACAAACCTTGACTTCAAATACAATTAAAATTTAATTTGAAAACTTGAATGGAAAAAGTTAGGGTTTGAGAAAAATACCTTGAACAAAGCAAGGGTTTGGCTAGGGTTAGCACCAAAATCTCACCCTTTCTCCCTAGGCGCCACAACCGGCCTTACTACTAACCAAGGCACCAAAATTTTCTTTTGCTCTCTTGATTGGTCCTTCACCGAGGCTTGGCCACACCAAGCACCTTTCACCAAAATTTTCAGTTTTTCCACTGCTTTTCTTCACCCTAAACCGACGGCTGCACTAACCAAAATTTGGCCCCAAATTTTGTTTTTCAAACTTGTTCTTGGTTCTAGATGGAATCCGAATTCCACCCTAGGATTTCCCTTTAAAAATTTTTGGATTTCCTCTTGTTTTCCTTTTCTCCCACAGTCGGCAGCTCACCCAAAATGGTGCTAGAAAAATTTTCCAAACTTTCCCTCTTGGTTCCACTTGAAAACCGAACACTGCCCTAGAATTTGCCCTATGAAAATTTTTGTTTTTCTTTCTTCACTCACTCACTCTAAGGGTCGGTTTTTGTGGAGAAAAATTGCCAAAGTTTAGCTAGATTTTTCAATTAAAATGAATAACCCTACACCCCTATTTATAGGTGAAGGAAAGTCTTGAAAATTGCTAAAAAAAGTTCTTGAAAAGTCAAAAATTTGCACATTTGGCATGCTAGGTGGCCGGCCATGGAAGAGCTAGAAAATTCTAGAATAAGACACTTGTCTTTCAATGCTTGGTTCAAAGAATTATGATGTCATAATTTAAAAATGGATGATGTCATAAATATAAGGCCTTGTTTGACACTTTTTTCCAAAAAGCAGTCTAATTTTAAACTAACACAGATAAATCCAATACTGTGTTTACTAATACACAGTACTGTTATTTTATACTGCAGTCAAAAATTTATCTGTGTAAAAACAGACTGTAAAAATTTTCTTTATTTTTTTTTCGAGCCCTTTTTGCCCTTTACCCTAACTTAGTATGCTTGATTTTTCTATGGCGGTTTTAGTTCTAATTTATGCTATCTTACCCGAAAAATGGGTTTTCGCAGTATTTTTTCCATACTGCTTGTCACAAAATTACACAGTCGTCACTTTGACCATTTTAGTCAAACTTTGACTTTCTTGGGTCAAAATTGACTTTTTCGGTCAAACATTTGACCGACCTAAAATCATTCAATTTTCATCCTTTTTCATTCGAAAAGGCTATTTGCTTATCTAAGCAATCATTTTTGAGTCTTATAAAGCCATAAAAACTCATAACACATAATAAAGCTTTATATTAAGCTTTTTCGTAAATGCCTTCACGGCATACATTTAATTCCTTTAAAAAAAAAGGAAACAGTAACATAGAAAAATTTAGGTATCACAATTAAAATAGTTATTTTCATAAAATTTTTTGTCAAAATTTTTCTCTTATTTTTCTTTTATTTTTCTTTCTAAAGTTTGGAATGATTAAAAATAGTGGTCTAATATATTTATAACTTCTTTTTGTGCCAATTTTCTCTCTACTAAACAACTTAAAATTTTCATTTTTCTCTTCAAAATCCGTCCTCCAATCTCCTCACCCTCCCTTTTTCACTCTATCAATTATAGACTTAATGCTCACACTCTGCAGCTCAAATCTGGTGGTTTTTAATTACGGTTGCAGATTAAAAAATGATATTACCTTACATGCTCCAATATATAATTATTTTTGTCAATATTATATTTGTTACAAAAAAATAAAAATTACAATATCTATTTATGCTCTTATTTTAATACAATATCTATTTTTTGTCATGTCATTATGTTTTGGAATACTTAGAATAAACTAGTTATATTACACCTGCAAATGGAATAGACAAACAAAGCAAAAGCAAAAGAATAAAAATGAAATTTTAATTTTTTTAAAAATAATTTTTTATGTAAAATTACCACATGGCGGGCTTAGTGTCCATTACATGGCGAGCTTGGAGACAAGGATGAAAGACACTGTTCTCTAGTGCCTTTCGTCCTTTTAAAAAGAGTTAATAGATTAGTAGTATTTAAAACATAAAAATAAAAATATTATAATGATTATATTAAAAAAAAGTAAAAGTACCAATCAATAAAAAATAAATGATAAATTTTTTATGGGTTATATTTTTAGTAAATTTATCATAAAAAATTTAGCGTATAATAAATTTAACATCATATACAACACTTTATTCAAGAGTACTTTTTTAATTTAAATGCTCAATTTATCAGCGACATAGTATTTTAATAGTTGTATAGGAGATTTTCTTAAATTGTTGATAATTTGACGGAGAAAGAACTAAGAGATGATACAGGTGCGCATTTTCACATGGTCCCAGTGTATATATATGTAATAATAATCTACATCAATACTTAATAATGAAAGAGCTAATGCGCACTATGAATAGAATTTTTTGAAATTCCGCTCTTTAGTGGTTATGTGACAGTCATATCATCGATTACATAATAATCCAATCACTGCTACATGTGTTTTTTGTATTATTTTATTTGTTCGCACATGTAATTACAACTAATATTATGTATATGTAAAATTTCATATGTAATTTTAGGATTTCATAATGAATTTTATTTCATGTTCTAGCAAAAAAAAAAAAAAAAAGTACTTTATTTCATGTCTTATCCACAAAATCCCATAAATGGGATATTGTCCACTCCATGTAGAACCCGGACCTCACATTCCATTAAAGGAAAGCATAGTACAATGAGTAAAGATATTTGGATCCGCATTATTTAACTCCGTCGTACGTGGAAATCCACTTTTTCAATCGTGGAAATATGCAAAAAAGAGAGTTGCAGCCAAGTGGGTCCCACACTCCCAGTTTTGTTGTAAATATGAGTGAGAGTGAAAGATGGAAATTGCAAGTTAAACACTGAAAAGTGGAACTCCAGAAGGACGGAGTTATGTGGAGCCAAAAAAAATGGGGATCCAAGTAGCTCTGCTCTAAATATAATTTGACGGTTTCGTTTCTATATCCTTTAAATAGTAAAATTTTACGTTGATGCATGAATTTAACATTTAATAGGAACGAAGCTCACACTGAATCAAAAAGAAAAGAAAAAAAAAAACCTTTATATATGTTTTTGTTGTATTATTATAATCGTAACCCCCACTAAAAAATTAAAATATTTTAATCTTATAGCTCCAATTATACAGATATCAATTTCTTCTAAGCCTAACATTCAATGAATTTGTAAGGCACCGTTAGGACAGAGTTAACTTGTTTTCTGCTAAATTTTTTTTTTAACTTTGGTTTTAATTATTAGCCTATATTGACAAGAATTATTTCTATCTCCGTTGCTGGATATTAAAATTGGTTTATTAAATTTCTTGTGATATACATTAATATTAATGTATATAATTAGTTTTGTCCATATCTTATTTTAAAACAACAAATTATGAGCAAATAGTGATAGATTAGGTAGCTCAGGCTCTTAATTAAATAAAGATGTTTCAAGTACTTCAAAAAAAAAAAAAAAAAAGTACTTCAAGTCAATAATACTCTATCGTATCTCATGTGACTAATATTATCGTATCTACTGGATATATTCCTTATGTATTTAACACCAAGATGGAATTTTTAGGCTGAAGTTGGTTTATCTTTCAGAACTAATTAAGAAATTAATTGATTTTTTAGAAAAAATACAAAAACTGAGTTGAAATTTTTAGATTATTATCCGGCGTTCCAAACAAATCAGAAACGAGGTGTATGGCTTTGGTTCGTACATTTGGGAGTTGCAAGCCATTTGGGAATTTCCATTTTTTCTCCTAATTAATAAATTAAGGAAGAAGCTAGAGTACTACTACTAGTGTCGACGGAGCTAGCTAAGCTAGCTTGGGGGTTTTATTTTTTAATGAAACAAAAAATTTGTTTTATCCATTTTTTTTTTCTTATTTAGCATTTGTCTTGATCACCCTGTATTGAAATGTTTGTTTCAGTTGAATGTTTGTATTCAATTGTAAAATTTTAATTTTCAAATGAAATATATATTTAATATATATTTGGATAGTTGTTGTTCATTTGAATAATGTAAAGTAAAAAAAAAAATAGCGTAAAACATATTTGAAAAAATAAAAATTTGATATATTTGTATTTGAGTTGAATTGTTATGAATAATAAAACATCAAAATATTTGAATTAGAATAATTGTATTACCAAATGCATATTAAAATAGAAATTTGCATTTGAATCAAATACTAAATGGAATAAGTAATTCAAACGAAAGATCTTTTCTATATAATATTTTTTATTTTTTGGGATACATTCTGCATTTAATATCAACCTTTTATTATTATTATTATTATTATTATTATTATTATTATTATTATTGGTGAATATGCCGCATTTAACATCAACCGTTGAATGACTGAAACAAATATTTGAGCGGTTGGAGTTGATCTTTAGATGAAAGTTGATAAATTTAAGATTATTTCCTTTCATCATAGATCTAATTGTTGAGATTTTAATTATATGGTACATCCCATTTAATTTTTAATTGCAAGTCAATATTATTGCATAAGTCCAAATCAATCGCACAAAGCTATTCATATCTATGGGAAAGATGAACGAATTTTGAAGCACAGCGTACTATGGCCTGTTGAAGAGAGAGAGAGAGAGAGAGAGAGAGAGAGAGACCTGGTAAAGTTGTTGCAGTGTGGACTTATCTTTTCATAATTGCATTAGTCCAAAAACACTTTTTTTGTTACGCATATATTGTAAAACAATAAAATACTGATGGTATTTTAAAAGTTAGAGATAATTAAGTTTTATAAATGTATTTTTGATAAAATTAAATTGTTTGAAATGAAAAAATATAAAATCTTGAAATGTATTTTAACAAAATTAACAACATAGATCTTGTTTCATTTCTCTTGAAATTTTATATAATTTTAAAAAAATTATCTCATTTCGACTTAAAATAATAAAGTTATCGATTTTTAAAGTTTGAGTTTTTTAAAAATGTTTAAAAATGTAAATAATAAAATTGGAGGAAAATGACAAAAAAATATGGAAAATATTGTTTTCAATTGCGATCCCAAACACCCTCCTTAAATTTTGAACCTACGAGTTCTTGTCGAAATCCTATTACTGTTCGCAAAATTTAAAGAACGAACAGGAAAATTTTTTATATTCAACCCGAACGACGTTATTATGAGATCCCTTCCGGTTCAAATGTACGATATATTTTCAGCAACATCACTAGGAGCTCTAGAAAATATTCTGAATCACTATCCAATGTTAGCTCTATCAATCTTTATTTGTTGTTATTATCATTATTGTCATTACTATTTTGATTTCATAGCATTCAAGCCCTGACAACCTTTATTGAACACCATTATTACATCATGAGTTATGCCAGAAATTGTTTGTCGATGCCTCTAGCCACATAGCACAAATATATATATATATATATATATGGAAAGAAAAACAAGAATAATTGCAAATTTACAGAACCGAAGAAGCATAACTTGCCTCAAACTTAATTTTTAATTAAATCTCACTGAATTATTGCAGCATCAAAGAACTCATCAAAGAAAAAAGAGTCGTCCCAAATATTTGCAGCCGCCAAGTCGCATGCAATATCGGCCTGCACAGGACTAGTACTTGCGCTAGTCATGATCACTTCATCCGAGACATTCCCATTTAAGAAACTTTCCAACTGATCATATTCACAAATAACATTTTGATCATCTTTTTCTTTCTGATCATCATGATCACGATCATGATCATCAATCTGCGAAAGGAGTAGCAGATCTCGGTCGTCTTCTATCGCCAAATCTTGATTGCAATTATAAGATTTTTCCCCACCACAAGTGCCTGAAGTAGTTCCATCAGAATGGGACAATATTAGTTGTGGTGAATCCCGCGTCAAAAGACTCGGTTCGGACACCAGAGACTCGGTTCTAGTCCGCTCTGGATCCGGGGATTCCCCAGAAACGGTTCTCGAATCGACGACTAGTAAATGCGGCCGATGCTGAGTTAGAGCCAATTTTGAGGCCATTCTGTTGAGCAGCCCTGCTGAGGCTGATACAGTCATTTGTCTTGAAACTTGCACTGCATTTTCGGGGGGTTGAGGAGCACTTTCCATAGGACTATTAATGGAATTTTTAATTCCATTATTCTCAGTATGAAGATTATTTATACTACTAACCCCACCTTCTAATGACTTGGAAAAAATTGCTTTGATCGCACTCAAGGAATGTGATTTTGGTGATGATGAACTCAGAGTTGTCGCCAATTTGTTGAGTAAGCGAGCCGAACTTGCACTCGGAACAACCGGCGACTTGGATGTCCCGACTTGTCGGGACATGAACGACGAAAGCGAGCCCGACGTCCTGAGCTTCGCCGCGACCTCGTTGACTAGCCTGCAAGACGTGGATATCTCGCCGAAATTTTCAACTTCTTTTAATTTTTCAGAACTATTATCTCCCTTGGTGTTAGTGTTGCTGTTCACCGCCGGTACGTCGGGAGAATTTGTCGCCTCGTTTCGTTTGATACGCCTCTCGGCGGCGAGTCTCTTAAGCCGGGTGTTCCAGTGATTCTTGATTTCATTGTCTGTTCGTCCATACAATTGTTTGGCTATCGTAGACCACCTCGAAAATTAGTTGCATTTTAAGTTAGTGTCAAAACGAAAAAGAGTAAAGAGAGACACAAAATTGAAGCCAACAAAAAGGGAATATTCACATAACTATATCACTCACTTGTTTCCCAAAGTTGAATGTAGTCTAATAATAATTTCCTCTTCCTCAATACTAAACTCTCCTCTCTTAATACCCGGCTTCAAGTAATTAGCCCATCTCAATCTGCAACTCTTCCCACACCTCAAAAGGCCTAAAAACATAATTAAATTAAAAAAAAATCATTTACGAAACAATAATCCAAACATATACAAACATGAATATGAAGAAGTAAAACAAACTTATACAATTTGTAGCAGTTTCATAAACCACATTATTACCTGCTTTCTGAGGCAAACTTCGCCAACTGCCTTCGCCGTGTTCGGCGATGTAATCAACGAGCTTTTTGTCCTCGTCCTCCGTCCAGGCGCCTTTCTTCAGCCCTTCGCCATTGCAGCAAGGGGTTCTTCCCATATTTTGGAACAACCCAAGTTAGTAGTGAAGTGGTGTGGAAGAACTTCGTGACTTACTTCACTTGTCTCTTAATTACTAAGATTCCTTCTGGAAGATATCAATATTAGTTAAAAGTTTTGCCTTTTTTTTTTTTTTTTTAATTTATTTGAACATGAGAAATATTTGGTTTGATCGAAGTTAAATATAGCAGAACATGAAGCCTCCTTTTTTTTTTTTTTTTGGGTAGGAAAAAAAAGGTCTTTCATGTGGTTCCGTCATTTTCATGTTACAAGTAGGGCCTTAAATAATTTCCCATTTCATCAATACTATTCAATTATTCATGCTCACGTTTGTTTGTTTGTTTGATTTTTTTTTTTTTCCTGAAAATACTATTTTATATATGAAACAACAATACATACGAAACACAAGACATCAATCATAATCACACATGACGCTACAAACCAAAGTTGGCAGGTGCGGATTTAGGTGGTGCAAGTGGAAACCCCAACTAAAATTTTTTGTTATTTTATTTTTTCTCCAAAATTTTAATAATTTTAATAATTTATCTCATTGAAATTAAAAAATTCTCACACAGTCCTTACTTTACCCTTATTAAAATTAAAATTCTTACATAACTCCTTTTAAAAATTATTTTATCCTGAAAATTTTTTTTGATATATGTCCCTATCGAAATATATTTCTAGATCCACCCATGTTATATATTACAACAAGAAAATCTTCAATGACATTTAAAAAATGTTGTCAATCAGATTCGACGACATTTCTACAAAGTCGTTGAATGGGGATACCGTGAAAAGTCTAACATTTTTAATGACATTTGATGGCATTTTTAAAATGTCGTAAAGGATGTTGTTAAATCTCTTTTCATGACACTTGGGTAGTGTCTTTAAATATTTTCCTTTTTTTGTAAACATATCTTCCATAGCGGCCAAAAAACGTCGTGAGTAAATGTTCTCACCACACTTAATTGTTGTCGTGAATTTGAATTTTATTTTGGTTTTTTTTTAGATTTTAATTTTCAGAAGAAAATCTGGATTAAATACAATTATTATACTATTTAATATTAGAATTCTAAAAAAATTTAATCTTATTTAAAAAAAAATATATATATATATATATATATTGAAATTCAAAAGAAGAACATTTCAAAATTATTTCTATGCAGTTATACGGATACAAATTAATTCTTGTTTCGGCGTCCTCTTCGGCCTTCTCCCATGTACCCATAATTCAGATGTATAAAAGATAAAAATAAAAACCCTCCCTAAAAATAAAAAATAAAAATAAAAATAAAACAGAAAAAGAAGGAAGAGAGAGAGAGAGCGTCATTGTTTTTGTTCATCATCTTCCATTTGATATGAAATGGCACATCTCGGACGGATGGAAGAGGATTGAGCATCACCGGAATCATCAAGATCAAAATCTTCGGGATATGTTCAAGGCTTACAAAGCTGAAGTTGAGAACCAACTCAGTTTGGTGAGTTCTTGCTGTCAACTCTCCATCTGCTTGGTTACTAAGAAAATGCTAGAAAATGTTTTGAATTAGTTTTGAACTTCTAGTGTCACGAGATTTGGAGACTTTCAGTAGATTGGAATCGGATTTTGTTTTGAATGAAGGGCTTTCCTTACTTTGACTAAATTTTTATACTTTGCAATTTTCTTGGTTATTCTATAACTTCTGAGGACTACATTTAACTCATTGTCGTAGTTTTTGGTTTGTTGGTCCAAATAGAAATAAGAAGATGAGGCTAGGTTAGAAATAAGGAAAGGGAGAGAAATTGGAAAAGCTCAACTCTAATTACAGAGTAAGGAGAGCTTGAGGTATTTATATTACATTTGGTATTATACAAAGAATATTCTCTATAGCTATACATGTGGCAAAGTCCAAAAAGGAAAGGGCATACAGCTATACAAAAAAAATCTAATATCCCCCTTAAGCGAATGGGGTGAGGCACCACATTAAGCTTAGAACGCAAAACTAGGAAACGTGTAGAGGAACAGCGGTTTGGTCATAATATCTGCTAACTGATCACAGGATGGAGTAAATTCAACCAGTAGTGACTTGTCTAAGACACATTCATGAACAAAATGATAATCAATCTCAATGTGCTTAGTTCGAGCATGTAAAATAGGGTTGGCTGCAAGATGAATTGCACTAATGTTGTCACAGATCAGCAATGGAGGAGAAGTAGTAGGGATGCATAGTTTGCAAAGAAGAGTTTGAAGCCACAAGACCTCCGTAACTGTATTTGCTAGTCTTCGGTATTCAAATTCGGTGCTACTTCGCGCGACAACACGTTGCTTTGTGGAAGACAAGGAGATGATATTAGGACCAAGAAAGGCACAACATCCACTGGTGCTTACAATGATCATCAGAACTAGAAGCCCAATTAGCATCTGTAAAGTAGGATAAAGAGAAGTCTGTAGAGGCATGAAGGATAATGCCATGTGACAAAGTACCGCGAATGTAACGTAAGACTCTATTTACGGCACACCAATGAGAGGTTGTTGGAGTGTGCATGTATTGACACACTTTATTGACAGCAAAGCTTAGGTCCAGTCAAGTAATCGTGCAATATTGTAACGCTCCAACAATCTTTCTATAGGAAGTAGGATCAGGAAGAGCTTCACCATCGTAAAGAGAAAGAGTAATGTCAGAGGCCATTGGTGTGAAGGCTGGTTTGACATCAAGCATTTCAGCCCGAGTTAACAAATCTATCATATACTTTTGTTGGCAAAGATGAATGGAGTTAGAAGTGCGAGAAACTTGGATGCCAAGAAAGTAATTCAAATCATCAAGATCCTTTAGAGCAAACTGAAGATTGACTTGGTCTATCAGTTGTTGAACACGAGAAGGACAGTTGCCGGTGACAATGATATCATCAACGTAGATCAGAACAATCAATATGTAGCTGGCAGTGTGAAGTAAGAACATAGAGGAATCGGCCTTGGAATTGAAGAACCCCAAGATAACAGAGTGTTGCTTAGCTTAGTGAACCAAGCTCGTGGACTTTGCTTGAGGCCATAAAGAGATTTGTGCAATCGGCAAACATGAGTTGGCTTTGAAGAATCAATGACTCCTTGAGGTTGAGACATATAGACTTCCTCTATCAAATCACTATTTAAGAAGGCATTGTGTACATCTAATTGCTTAATAATACAATTTTTACCAAGGGCAAGACAAAGGACAGTTCAGATTGTGGTAGGTTTCACAATGGGACTAAACGTGTCAAAATAGTCAAGACCGAGAGTTTGGAGAAAACCTTTGGCAACCAAGCGGGCTTTACATCTCTCGACAGAGCCATCCGGTTTGAGTTTGAGGCGCTAAACCCATTTGCAACGAATAACTTTTTGTTCTGGAGAAGGAGGAACCAAGGACCAGATCGAGTTTTGCAGTAAGGCATCCATCTCAGTTTGCATAGCTTGTTGCCATTGTGGATGAGAAGAAGCTTGTTTGTAAGTGACCGGTTCAAAGAGCTTCATGTTGGGGACGTGATCAATAGCAGTTGTAAGCAGTTTAGGCTTGTAAACACCAACTTTGGACCTGGTACTCATAGAATGAACATTAATAGCATCTGGGGGTTTGTGAATCACAAGACCAGATGTTGAAGAAGGTAAAATAATTGAAACACCAGGCATAGAAGCAAAATTATGATTATTCTCAGAGGGTGAGGGAGTTGTTGGGAAAAATGGGGTGGTGGGAGAGGTTGAGGACGGAGAAAGAGTGGAGTCAAGGGTATGGGGTATGGAAAGAGAGGAAGATGAAGAAGAGGAAGATTTTGGTGATGCAGTAAGTGATGTGGGAGGGATGAAACGATAAGAGAATAAAGAAGAAGAAATAAGAATGAAAGCAGGTTGGGAAAATAAGGAAGAGGTTGAGTTGGAGTTAGAAGAAATTTTGGAGAATGGAATGTAATACCTAGTTTTTCAATGTTTCTATTTCCTTTTTTAAGAAATTAAATATATGCCATGAAGATATTCATGAAAAAGCTCGGTTTAGAGCTTTTGTTAGATTTTGTGGGTTCTTGTGGTTCAATAAGACTCAAAATGGATTGCTTAGATTAGCAACGGACCTTTTGAGCTAAAAGGGACGAAAAAGTACATGATTCAGAGTTGGTCAAAGTTTGACCGAAAAATTCAACTTTGACCGATAAAGTCAAAGTTTAACTAAAATGGTCAAAGTGATGACCGAGCAGTGATGTGGCAAAGCAGTATGAAAAGTATACTGCGAAAACCGTCTTTACGATTAAGATAGCATGAATAGGCTTTAAAACCACCTTAGAAAATCAAGCACACATAGTAGGAATTAAAGGCGAAAAGGGCTCGGAAAAATAAGAAAAATTTTATATTGTCCGTTTTTACACAGACAAATTTTGGACTGCAGTGCAGTATAAAAATACTGTGTATAAGTGAACACAGTATTAGAAATATCTGTGTAGCTCAAAAATGGACTGCATTTTGAAGAAAATAGCCAAACAAGGCCTAAAGTGAATGACATCACCTTATCCTTTATTTATGACATCATAATTCTCTAATTAAAGCTTGGAAAGAAAGCTGGTGTGTTCTAGACCATTCATGGCCGGCCACTTTGCATGGTTTTTGTGCAAATTTTAATTTTTCATGGGGTTTTTTTTTAGAATTTTTAGAAAATTTCCCACCTCTATAAATAGGTGAGTGGTATTGTTCATTTTATTAGAAATCTTAGGCAAACTCTTGCCATTTTGCTTCTCAAAAACCGACCCTTAGAGTGAGAAGAAAGAATAGAGAAAATCAAAAATTTCAAGAGGGAAATTGTAGGGGAGAGTTCGGATTTGCTAATAGGAAGCCAAGAAAAAAGGTTTGAAAATTTTTGGAGCCATTTTGGCCAAAGTGGTCGAGTGTGGGGGAAAGAGAAAAGGAAGAGAAAAACTGAAATTTTTTTAGGGGAAAAGCTTGGTGGAGTGGCCGAAGGTTGCTAGGACCAACCAAGTGACCAAAAGAAATTTTTGGTGCCCTAAGAAGGTGTGAGGCCGGTTAAGGGATGAAGGAGTTTTGTGCCCCAAACCCTAACCTTACTTTGAATCAAGGTAATCTCCATAGCCCTAACCTTTTCAATTTAGTGTCAAGTTGAAATTTTACGTGTATTTCAAGTTGAGAGGATGTAAGAGCATAAGCTCAAATTTTCCTTGCCCTAGTTTGATTAGGTGTGGTGCTTGATTTAGGTTTTAAGGGTGGTTTGATGTTTAGTTTTGTTATGAGCTTTAATTTTGTGCTTATGCTTGATTGAATGCTAGGGTTACATGCTAGATGGATGATGGATTGTATGTCCCCTGTTTTTATGTGCAAGCCGGTTCTAAAATTGCATGCTAGGTTGCTAGTTTTGATTGTGGAATGGTATGTGAATGAATGGAATGGTGAGACAATATAGAACCATGCAAACCTAGGCTAGGTCAGTTTGGTTTTTGGTTTGCATGGGTGCGTTTGAGTTATATGATTGTTCATGTGGGATGTTAGAAAATGCTGCATGTATGCTATCTAGGCTCCCGCGTGTTCGGTTAAGTTAGATTCCGCGCAATAGGAAGTAAAATGAAATTAATAATGGAAACTGCCAGTTCGGATTGGAACTGGCCAGTTTTCTGGTAAGTGAAATTTAAGGCCTTTAGAGGCCGAATTGGGAAAAACGTAAAACATAAAAGTTGTAGAGAACGATTTTCCTAGGGGGCAACGCTGACGGATTTCAAAAATAAGGCTCCAACGGCCTCCATTTTCACAAAAACCCGAGCTGACCGTGCCCAGGATTTATGCACGGCCAGGTGAGTTCAAACGGCAATATGAACCTGTTAGAGTCCGAATTAAATTTTTCGTAAAACATGAAAGTTTTAGGATTTTTCGAGAGCTAGAACTTTCATGAAGATAACTTTTTCAAATTCGAAATGGATTTTTAAACTGACACGGTTTTATAAAGACTGTGCAGGGAACATGAAATTCCTGCATAGGATTTTCTAAAACAGTTCAGAAAAACTGTATTTTTCCCAAAAACCACTGTTTTGACTATGAAAACTATTCCAATGGCAGTTTTCAGCCCTTAACAAATTTTATAAGACTCAACTTCAAAAGCCATAAATTTTATAAGGTTAATTTAAGGTTTTTAATTTAAATTTCCAAATTTTCTATAAGAAAAGGAAATAGGATTTTAAGCTAAAGTATAGTAAAACGAACATAACGGATGGTAACCGGGAGGGATACCCGAGTTACTGGGTCACCATAGTTGACCAAAGTTAACTTAGGTTGACTACCTTAAGGGTTATCCAATATAACCATAAAGGATACCAAAACTTATAATTAGGCTAAGATATAGGGTTAATGGAAATAACCCAATGGTTTATGATATAATAATAAGGCCCAAGGTTGGAAAGAGAACCTAACTCTAAAAGTATGTTTGAAGGCTCAGCACATAAGGTTATCCAACGTAACCTCTTAAGAAATAATCCATGTTTGGTTATTCTTAAACAATAGGGTTACTATTTGTAACCAAGTAAGACATCTAGTATTGGGGACATACAACTAGGATTATGTAGGCATGTTGGTTAGGTCACCAACATTCCACAGTATTAATTAGACCCTTACCTATGTCCTTCATCAAGCAGGAGGAAACCTGCAGCTGTACCCGGAAAAGGAGCAGCATTACTTGGGACATAGCAAGAGAGGTAAGTACAACTCCGCCTACAGCATAAGCTTTGTAATGGTACTTGCCTAAATATGTTAGATGTATGCTAGGGATGTATGCCTTATTGTTGCTATGTTATGTGTTACTATGCTTTGCTGTTTACTATGTGGTATGTTAGATTGATTGCAATATGTTATGTTGTTATATGCAGTGTGCTATGTGATATGCTATGTAGTGTGATAAGGGACGATATGCTTATGTATAAAGAATGATATGTAAGAAATGCATGTTATGATATGGAAGTGGTATGAGTATAAATTAAGAATAGGTGATATCACGATGCATGCTCACTAATTCTTATAAGAATAATGAGTTCAAGAATGACAAGATAGAAAGAAAGCAAGATGGCAAGCGAGCTTGCCTGTGTCATACCGACCCGCTCGTAGGTCGGGTTGGACTATGGTTTGAGTTGGAAATGGACTGGCCGCCCCAACTACTCCATAGTCGCGCGCCTGGTACGTACACTCAAGTAAGGGGCCCATAAGTAAGATAAGACATGAAAGTAAGTTAAGAATGAATAAGGAAAGCATAATACGAGTATAAACGGATCATGCATATATTATGCGATGTTATGTTAAGTGATGATGTGAAATATTATGTTATGATGAATGCAGTTATGATACGATATGATATGCCATGCTAAGTTAAGTTAGGATGTGTATGATAGGCTAGGATGCTATGTTGCGGTATAGGAAGTTGTACTTGCTGAGCGAAAGCTCACTGTCTTACGTAGTAGCCTGTCAGCAATATTTGATACAAGATGGAGGAGCGTGGCGGGGCAAACTGTGAAATGTGGGAGATCAAGCCGCTACGCGTTTTGTTCCTTACGTATTTATTTTATGTTGAATATTTTATTTAAGACACGTTTTATACGTTTGCTCGTTATATGCCCCGTATAAAAAAAATTTTCCGCTATTTTTCATTAAGTATGTAAGTATGTAAGTATGTACGAGAAGTCAGTATGTATGTATGATAACGGCCTGTGCTAGGCGAGTCGTTACATGGAAAAATGGTTTCATTAAAGACTACATGTCTAGAGATGTAAATTCGGCCAGTTTGGATATGTAAGCATAAATAACCCTTGTGAGAGTTGCTAAAACCCAAAAGAACACATTTAGTTAAGTGGTATTGCAGCTTGTGATTATTGTATGGTCGTAGAAAAGGAAAGCAAGCACATCCAAAAACTTTAATGAAGTCATAGGAAGGGAGTTTCTTGTAGAGAGCTTTATAGGGTGACAATAGATTCAAAACAGGTGTAAGCAAGCGGTTGATTAAATAAACAGCAGTTTGAAAAGCATAAGGCCAGTAAGAGAGAGGTACAGAAGAGTGTTCAAGAAGGGATAGGTCAACTTCAACCACATGCCTATTCTTATGTTCAACTCTACCATTTTGTTAAGGGGTTATAGGACAAGGATGTCTGTGATAAACTCTAAGTTTTTCCAAAAAGGTTTTGATATGACGAAATTCACCTCCCCAATCCGTTTGTAGTGTTTTAATTTTTGTATCAAATTGGGTTTCAACAAGGGCTTTAAACTTTTGGAAAACACCAAATGTTTCATGCTTGGCATTTAAGAAATAAATCCATGTGAATCTAGAGTAATCATCAATAAAAAACAAAAATATTTCACACCGGTAATAGAGGGTACAGGGGAAGCTCCCCAAAGATCAGAATAAACAATCTCAAAAGGTTTTGAAGCACAAGAAGAAGAATTCATAAACGGTAAACGATGGCTTTTAGCCATTTGATAGGAGACACAAAAATCCATAAAGTCAATATTTAAGGTTTTTACATTACAAAGCTGCATAACTCTATTAACTATATTGGACGAAGGATGGTCAAATCTATTATGCCATAAAGTGGCATTTTGTAAGTAGGTATGATAGACTTGGACAGGAGCAAAACTTGAACACGAAAAAGAGACTGGGCTGGAACAAGAAGATAGGGAGGTGGTGGTTGATGCAGGGAGCAATTTGTAAAGACCATCTTCAAGATTTCCCCGCAGAAGGGTTTTCTTTGAAGAGAGATCCTTCAAAAGAAAGAATGCAGGGTAAAACTCAACAAACGCTTTGTTATCATGAAAAAGTTTGCTAACACTAAGAAGTTGTTTTGAAATGGCTAGAGTGTGAAAAACATGGCTTAATTTGATAGGTTTGATAGGAGAAGAATTAATCATAACATTGCCAATATGAGAGATGTCAATTTTCTTACCATTCCCTACCATCACTTGATCATCACCAAGGAAGGGCAGTTGATTGTCGAGAGAACTAAGGTCTGGAGTGAAGTGGTGTGTGGCTCCTGAATCCAAAAACCAAGGATTCTCACTAGTAGAGCCAGTGGAACTGTGACTGGATGTGCCAAGCATGGCTGTGATGGCATTTGGTTGATATGGTTGCCAAAAAGAGGCCTAGCTAGCATTGCCACAGTTGAATCCATGATAAAGTGGTTGAGGTTGATAGTTAGAATCCCCCCTATGGTAACAAACATCTGCAGCGTGCCCAATCTTGTGGCAAATTTGACAAACAGTTCTTCGCTTATTTTTTGGCTTGTAAGTTGGGTTGGAGGATGGTGGGAAATTTGGTTTGCCAAGGATTCCCATGGAAGGATTGGGAGAAGGAGATTGTGGTATGTTTTGGTGTTTGTCTTGTGAGAAATTCGTGAAACGGGATTGGTTATTGGAAAATGAGTGTTGAGGCTTGAAGTTGTTTGGGAAATTGGATGAGTAAAATTTTGGTGAGTTGTTGTTTTTGGAAAAATACGTTAGGTTCATTTGGGCAAGTTGAGCTTTAACAAGGTTAAGGTGATCAACAGCCTGTTGTTCTTCCAATCGGTATTCATGGTTAATCAAGAGGTTGTGAATTTCATCCATGGATGGACGATCAGGTCTAGCACTAAGGGACGAAACAATGGCATTATAATCAGGTTCTAGGCCTCTAAAGGTGTGAATCAGCTTGTCCCTGTAAGACAAGGACTCTCCAATGGCAACAAACTTATCAAAGATGGTTTTTAAGCGATCAAGATACTTTGTTATAGTGAGATCATCTTTCTTGGTGTTCATGAGTTGCGTTTTCCAAGTTCAAAATGGTGGAAATAGAGGCTGTCTGGTATACCTGATTCAAAGAGTCCTAAGTTTCTTGTGCAGTGGTTAAGCCACCAATCCTACCCATCATTCCTCCAATAAGGGATGAATAGATCCAACTCGTAACTAGCCTATCGAGTCTCCTCTAGTGGGTATACTCTGGATTTTGTTGCTGCTGCTGATCGTCCAGGAACTGAGGTGGGCTAGGCGTGGAGCCATCAATATGGCCTTCGAGACTGTTGGCTATGATGATATTCATCATCTGGGTTTGCCAGAGAAGATGGTTGGTATTATCTAACCTCACTGTGATGTTTTGATGCAGAGGAGGAAGAGGGTTTTGGTTTTGAAAAGGATTTGTGTTTTGAGGAGGTTGTTCTCGTGGAGCTTGAGCTTGGATGATTGGATTAGCATTTCTTGGTTGATGAACAATTTGTGGGTTATCATCCATGGTTGTGGGACTGAAGGAAGCTAAAGTGGCTCTGATTCGAAAATAGAAATAAGAAAATGAGGCTAGGTTAGAAATAAGGAAAGGGCGAGAAATTGGAAAAGCTCAGCTCTAATTACAGAGCAAGGAGAGCTTGAGGTATTTATATTACATTTGGTATTGTGCAAAGAATATTCTCTATAGCCATACACGTGGCAAAGGCCAAAAAGGAAAGGGCATATAGCTGTACAAAAAAAATTTTACAGTCTAATAGATCCAATTTTCTTACAAGAAATCGGGAAATATAGAAATCTTGAACTGTGGAGCCTTTTGAGATCTCGAGTAAAGATCGAGGAAACTCCCTCGGTTCGATTAGGAATGAAAAAAAGGTAAGAATTTTTTTTTCCTCATTTCATGTAGAATTTGAAATTTGCTGAGCTGTTGGAGAATAACGAGTGGAAAGAGATTTTTCTTCATCTGCTGATTGTTTTGATCTAACATTAGATCCTTTTGGATTCGTTCAGTATTCGAAATCAATCAAACAACTAGTTTCTAGTTTCATATAGTACGGGTTTGGAAACGATGCTCTATTAGCAATATGGCATTCATTAGTTGTATGGGCTATATCTTACTTCAAATAATCATATGAGACGTTAAATTATAGTTGGCTGGCTAGAATTTCATCAAATCATCCCAATTATAGGTAAGAAAGATGGAAATTTCATTTCATATACTTTAGTTTAGTTTGCAAACAGTGAGGTGCTGGTTAATTTGGTTCTAGTAATAGTTCGCCTGCTGAGATCAAGTCCATGATGGACTGAAGTCCAAATTTGAAGAGGATATGCAAATCAAGAGTCATTCATTCACTTATTGTGCCTACAGCTTATTTGGAGATTGTTTTCTTATTGTGCCTCAGAGGTAGAGTCCAAAAAATACTGTCAAACAAATTTGTTCTTTTGTAGAACACGTTTTTACATGTTTAACATTGAAATCTATTGCTTGCATGCTCCTACGTATTAGTCAAATGGACATGCATTTTACGGCAAAAGCTTCTCCAAGCTATTTAATTTACTTTTATTGTAATAACCAAACTTTTTGACTGACTTGTGATTTCCTTATATATAAAGAAATTTAAGTTTGTACTATTTGTTTATGTGATGTTTCATGGAAATTATGGATATCAATGTGAAATTCATAATTTTATTGTCACAATATGTTTGAGCACTTGTAATGCAATAAGACTCGATGACAGTTAATCAAATCAAATAAGAGGCCTTGTAGCGAAAAAGGCAAAATCATTATTTATGATGTTGTTCTGGTCAATGAATGACCAGACTAGCTTATAACATGATTAAGGTGGTATTGTAATTTTTTTTAGCAGTATTGAAATTATTCTGTGACTAACCGTCATTGTGGATATATAATTAAGAATAAGGACTAGGGACATTCTAGAATAGTCTAGAATAATATTTCGAGCAATAAAAATTAAGTGGTAAACAAATCCTAAGAAAAACCTATACACGGTTCAGTTATGTGCAAATAAATTCTAGACTACAATTTAGCATCATTAGACTGTTGGCAGGTAGGACAGTATTTGTATTATCAGGATTATTAAGAAAATGGACTATCTATTAGGAAGTAAGGTCAAACATCACATTACTTGGAGGCTTAGTAATTGAGGATAATTACACAATTATGTGATTTATTGAAATTATGAAAAGAATTCAAGAGACAAACATAAGAAGATTTTTTTGCACAAAAATCTCATATGGCCAATTTTCATGGTGACAAGGGAGTCAAAAAAATTATGCTTTTCGGCCAATTATGTAAACTAAGGAAACTAGAAGATAAAAATTTAATTTAGGAAAATTCAAAAATTCAACCTATAAATAGGTGGAAATGGTGGAAATTAGATCATTTGCTATCTTCTCTCCTTTTTCTCTAGTTCTTAGACTCAAAATATATATATATATATATATATATATATATAAGATCACAAAGCATCTTGGTGCCCAGTTTTCATAGAGAAGTAGGACAAGGATGTTTTCTTAAATCCAAAATCTAGACCCATTTTCTTCAAGCTTTAGAGTTGTAATAACCCGAAATTTTGATGACTTGTGATTTCCGTAGATACAAGGAGAATCTAAGTCTGAATCATGATTTGAGTTGAATCTCAATATATGTTTGAGTTCTCGTTTAATTAGATACGAGACTAAATAGTAGTTTGCTTAGTCAAATATGAAGCCTTTTGAGAAAAGGACAAAATAGGAATTTATGATTTTTATTCCGGTCAAAGTTTGACCAGGTTGACTTTAGGTTTGACTAAGATGATACTGTAGTGTAATCAACAGTATGGAAATTATACTGCGAAAAACCATCATCACGGATGGAATATCAAGAGTAAGCTATGAGACCACTCTAGAAAAATCAAGCACAATATTTGGAGTAATAAGGACTAAGTAGCTCTAAGTCAGGGGAAAAATTTATACGTAGTTCAATTTTATGCAGATGAATTTTGGACTACAATCCAGTATGATAATATTGTTTTAGTGAAAAACAGTATTGATATTATCTAAATTAGAAGGAAAATGGATTGCATAATTATATTAAGGGATTTTTGGAATTAAGTAGATAATTATGCAAGAATTGGAAGCCAAGTGGCTCTACCCTAGCCGGTCACCCGCAGGGACTAAATTGTAAATATTTTGTCCTTATGGGTCAAAGTGCAATTTTTAGAAAAGCAAGTGATGATGATGTCATGATGATGTAAGCTTGATAATGATGTAAGCATGATGATGTAAGCCTTGCTTGGTGAGCAAGTAAACTTGAACTCCAAGGCTTCAATAGTGGCCGGCCACCTAGAGGGGTATTTGAGCAAATATTGTACTCTTAAGGACTATAATTCAATTTTAGAAATAAAAATAAATCCAAAAAAGAAATTATTTTTCACCTATAAATAGGTGAAGGGGGGTGCCTTTTTGGTTCACAAAAATATGGAAATGCCCCAAAATTATGGTAAAATTTTCCCTCACCCTTTCCCCCTTAGAAAGCCGAGCCATATGAGAAGAAAAAAAAATGAGAGGGTCGGAATTTTTGGTGAAGGAAGCAAAGAGGAGAATTTTGATTCATAGTCTACAATCAACCTTCCATTGTTAAGGTAATCCTCCTAGATCCCCTAAGCCTTTCCATTAAGTTTTGATTCAAGTTTAAGTGTATTTCTATGTAGGTATGTAAGAGCATAAGCTCACTTTTACTTCCATGTAATAGGAATAGCCTAGATTGCTTGAATATGCTTGATTAGGTTTTGTTGGTCCAATTGATGTTTTTGGTGCATGTTTTATTAGGGTTTACTTGCATGCTTTTAAAGTGTTTGTTATATGTCCCCAATATGCCTAATAAGTTATAGGCTATGCATGATGTTGAATGAGCTAGATTAGAAGCTTAAATGATGTATGGTTATGCAAACCCATTTACAAACCCTAGTTTGGTACAAGAACACTCAAGGGTTTGCATGAGAATGTTTAGATGATGTATGGATGTATGTTTTATGTTAGAAAGCGCTGCATGATTGATGTAGGCTCCCGGGTAAGGCCGGTTGAGTTAGTGTGCACGTGTTAGGACGTAAAATGAACTTAAGCAAGAAAACTGCCAGTTCGGGTAAAACTGGCCAGTTTTCTAAAAAGTTGGATTTGAGGCCCTTAGAGGCCGAATTTGGAAAAACTTAAAACATGAAAGTTGTAGAGAAAGAGATTTTCCTAGGGGGCAGCGTGAACAATTTTCAAAAATAAGGCTCCAAAAGCCTCTGTTTTTATAGAAACCCGAGCCTAGTTGGCCAGACCCAATATGCACGGCCAGACAGGTTCAACAAGGGATAAGGTTAGGTTAGAGGCAAAATTAGATTTCGAGTAAAACATGAAAGTTGCAGGAATTTTTGAGGTCTACAACTTTAATGAAGAAAATTTTTTCAAAATCCAAACTAATTTTTAAGATAAAACAGATTTCCAAAAGCTGTGCATGGTAAACAACTATTGGACAAATAATAACCGAGAAGGTTACCAACTTTAATGGGCCAAATTACTTAGATAATCACATAAGAAAACCCAAGCACTTGAGTTAGGCCTAAAACCCATGGTTACCAAGAGTAACCTAATGGGGTACGATTTGAAAAGTAACTGGGCCTTAACAACTCAATAGGATTTTAATCTAAAGATAATTTGGGCCTAGACCCAGGGTTACACATAGTAACCTAATAAGATATTAAGCACTATTCATGTTTGTTTTGGGCCTGATGCCCTAGGGTTACATCTAGTAACCAAATAAGAAGATCATGATAGTATGTTGGAGACATATAACTAGGATTACCCATGGATGTTGGTTAAGATACCAACATTGTATGTAATGATTTATAGTAAGATAGGATAACCTTATCTTACGCCTTAATTGAAACAGGAATAGAACTTGTTGATATACCATGTTGGAACTTTAAGTCAAGAGCGTAGGACACTAGGTAAGTACAAACCTCACCTACAGTATGGGAAATAATAAACTATTTTCAAGTATATGACATGTTTTCATGTATGCCATGTTATGTCAAGTCATGCCATGTTATGCCAAGTCACGTTATACCATGTCAAGTCATGTTATGCTATGTCAAGTCATGTATGTCATGTGATGTCAAGTCATGTTATGCCATGTTATGCTATGATAAGCTATGTTATGTCATGCTAAGCCATGATATGCCATGTTATGTTAAGATATGCCATGATATGCCATGTGTATGTATATGTTATGATATAGTGACATCATGAAGCATGTTCACTAATATTAAACCACATGGTAAGAACATATTAAGTCACAAGATAAGACAAGCAAGGTGTCATACCAACCTCCCGCCAGATCGTAGAGGATACATGTTTCAAGTTCAAATTATGATTATCAACCTCTCGTTGATGCGTAGGGTATAATCAACCTTCCGCCAGATCGTGAAGGGTCATGTTTATAATTACTAAAATTGTTAGGGACCTTGCAAACCTTAACTTTCTGTGGAATGCGTGCATCTGGTACGTACACAAGGGGCCCACATGTTAAGCAAGATAATAAGTTCACAGTTAAGTCCATAATGGAGCATAAAACATTCTTAATCAATCATAAATGGATCATGCATAAATTATATGATGTTGACGTGTTTTTGTGAGATTATGTTTGTACTTACTAGGTGAAAACTCATCAATATATTTCATATTGTAGGTAAGATGCCTGCAGCTTTACTTGTGGGCCATGGAGACGATGCAGTAAATGAAGGGCGGTGTAAGATATCACTACGCAAATATTTCTGCAAACTCTTTAAATTATGAAGTTGTATATGTATGATTAAGTAATATGTACCATGTTACGTTTTATGTATGTGATGTTTTCAAGTTGTGATTTAAAATAAAGTTTAAAAGAAGAAAAGAAAAGAAAAATTTATTCTGAAATTTTCTATGAGTTCAAGTATTAGAAACATGTTAAGTAAGTAAAGTAACGGCCCACGTTTACGTAGTCGGCCCTACGTGGATGGCCGGGGCGTTGCAAGAGTTATATTTCTTGATCCCTTAACTAAAGCTTTAATTAGTTTTGGTTTTGTGAAATTTAAGTGTATTTTAAGCTATTGGACGTAAGAGCATGAGCTCAAGTTCAATTATTTTTCTATTTTATAGTCTCTAATGCTTGATTTATGATTTGATTAGCTTGATATGCTAGTTCTAAGCTTAGGTTCAATTTTACGCTTTAACATTAGTTTTGATGATTATATGCATGTGATTATGCTATTATATGTTCAAGTTTGGTGACTACGCAAGTTGGCTATGAGATCAACATAAAAACACAACTTGGTAAATTAGTATACTATCAATATTGTGTTCTTCAAAGAAAGTCGACAAATTAATGGTTAAATTTTAAGAATGAGAGTATGGTTAATTCGGTTATGAATGAAGCATCAGTCAAACACGCTACATGATGATTTAGACTCACATCTTAGACCGTTCAAGGTAGTGTGTGCGGGCTTTTAAAATAATACAAAAAACTGCTAGTTTTTAGAATAATTTGGACAGTTTTTTGATAACTCAATTTTGAGTCTTTTAGAGGCTGATTTAAATAAAGTTAATAATTGCAAAGTTGTAAAATACAAAAAATCCTAGGGGACATCATGGACATTTTTTGAAAAAAAGCTCCAAAGGCCTACGTTTTTATCAATTTCCAAAACTGGTCGATTTAGGAAACTGTACATGGTCAGAAACTTTCAAAGGGTAAAATAGGTAAGTTAGAGACATATTTAAGCTTCAGGAAAACACAAAAATTGTAGGTTTTTGGTGTGTTGTCGCAGGCAACCAAAAATAAAACCTATACTTCTAAAAATATATGTAGTGGTGTGAGTAAGGATTGTTCCCACAGAGAGTATCTAGCTTAGTTTTATGCTATGTGAACAAGGATAAAGGGCATTTGAATATAATGAAAAACAATTTTAAGAAAAACAACAAAGGGACAATTCAAATTGAAATATTGAAATCAATCAAAAGGACAAACCTAGGTCTAAGTCAACATCCACCATCGGAATTTTGTAACTGATCATTGATAGAAATTTATAAATTCACACTTTGAATATTCACCATTGGAACTATTTTCCTATCTTCCCTTGGTCACAATTAATTAGAAAACATGTGATCTAATCAACCCTAACTACTAAACAACCCAAGACAAGCTATAAAAGTTTAATCTAGTAGCAGCTTTAAGAATTAGAGAGATCGATGAAGCTAAACCACACAAGCACAAGCAGTTGCATTTAACTTAGTCAAGCAGTCTTCCTAAGGTCTAATAATTTCTAACGCAGCAAATCATTAAATCTTAGTTGCTTCACAAATTAGAGGGATCAAACAATTACAGATTTGATATCTAACTTAGCAATAGATTGCAACGAATAAATAACTAGTAGGCCTCCTAGTAATTAAACGAGACAATCATAAAAATAGGTACAAAAGAACATTCGATGCTCAAAACATGAATAACAAAAACAAATTAGATATCACAGTTTTATTGATTCCAAGGCTTCTGTTTCCTTTGACCAAGTATCAAAGTTTAGCCACATTGGGCCATGATAAAAATTTGAAGGAAGAGTTAAAGAAGAGAAAAGAGAGAGATGTCCCCCAGTCTGATGATTTCTCTCCTCTTTACACACGTCTATTACATATTGAAAGCCTAAAAATATCTTCTAAAAATATGCTAAGTTTACCCTAAAATAACAATATTCACATCTGACTAATTAAAATAAAATACAGTTTTAATATAAATAGGAAAGTGGTGATTTTGGCTATAATTTTCATGCACCAGATCTAGAAATTTCTAAAAATAAACCGCGTCAAATCAGCGTACTAGACTTATAGGCCAAATAACATTCCAGAACGTCAACTGTGCAGGTACAACAATTTCAAGCCCAATTTCGACCTTGATGTAGCTAGTATCTCTCAAAACGCAAAACTTGAAAGTTATAGAGCTTTTTCTTGTCATTCCATAGTATCTTGAATCATCTCAATCAGAGTTCGGATGAAAGAGTTATGCCCGGATTATGAAGTGATGTCGAAATAATTAAAAATAACCCAATTAGCTATGTTTTGCATTTTAATTCCTCCATTTGCATCCTAAATCAAAATTTAAGAATAATGAGTACAATTAGGCAACAAATAAATACAAAACACTAAACATGAAGGCAGAAAATATGACATTTTGCATTCCCATCAGTATCAACAATATCTATAACTTCTACGAAGGAAAATTTTCCAAATTCTAATATGAGTTTAAGATAGAACTGAATTTTCAAAACTGTGCATGAAAGAATAAATTGCTATACACATACATTCAACCAAATTAAAAATGATGTTTTGAAATCAGTTTTTAAAGTTTTGTGACATCTCTAAAAAGAAACTATAGTTTTACAAAAATATTTTCGAAGAGGTTTAAATTCATTTAGATTTCACAAGTAATTTTTAAACCTTAAATGCATACTATGTATTACAATACACAATTTTAAGTATTGCATTAAGAAATTCTTAATTTAAAAAGTTAATATATTTTCTAAGTAAACAATGCATTTTTAAGCAAAGAAAATACAATGTGAAGAACTTCTATGAAAATTAATCAAGCTAGTGGATATCAACCTAAAGCAAAAATAGGCCAAAATTACTAAAAATCAAGTTAAGTTTTAAATAGAGGGTAAATTATTTGACCTTCTTTTTATACCAAACTTACTTAAGAGTAAGGTAACATTTCCATGACTTAAGCTAAAAGTGACTAAGAAGATAATTAATTGGTCATAATAGATATTTTAACTTATGATTTGTTAATTAGTAATGCAGAGTAATTCTTATATTTTGTCTGGAAATAGGAATCTAACCTATTACCTTTCCCTTGGTACGCTAGGACAAGAACGTAGGACAACTTGTAAGTACAAACCTCACCTACAGTATGAAAAATAGTAAATTTTATTTTGAAGTATGACATGTTTACATGTATGCTATGATTTACATCATATGCAATGTTTATTTATATGTCATGTTTTTACCAATATGCCATGATCATATATATGCCATACTTTACGACTATGACACACTTTTCGATTATGCAATGTTTTACAACAATGCCCCACTTACAATAATATTATGATTTCAACTATGCCATACTTTACTATTATGTCATAGTTTACAACATTGTCATGTTTTATAAACATGCCACAAGTTATTTTATGCCATTGATCTTTATGCCATGCCATATGTGTGTATCATATGCATTATGACTAATAAGATCACAAGTTAAGAATCTTAGTCTTAAAACTACCCATTGTTAAAAACTTCATGTAAAAGTATGATTTTAAACATACTCATCGAGAATTAAATAACAAGACTAAGACTCACTCAAGGTAAGTAAAGTGTCGTATCAACCTTCCATAGATCGTTGAAGATTATGTATTTTTCAAGATTCTCAAAATTGTTAGGGACCTTGTAAATCCTAGCTTTCTGTGGATTGCACGCATCCGATACGTACACAAAGGGCCCACATGTTAAGTAAGATAATAAATCCATAATGGAAGATACGAGACCAATAATCGACAATATATAAATGGCTCATATGCATAAATTATATGATGCTTGTTATGTTTCTGTGAGATTAAGTTTATACTTGCTAAGTGTAAGCTCATTAGTATATTTCATATTGTAGGTAAGAAGCCTGCAGTTTAATTTGGTGGGCCATGTAGACGATGTGGCAAATAAATGGCATTGTGGGATACCACTATGCAGACTTTTCTGCAAACTCTTTTGAACTATAAATATATACATACATATTTAAATAGTTTGTATTATGCTACATATGTGATGTTACAAGACTTTGGTTAAATGTAAGGGTTATGTATGACTTTATAATTTGTTGAACAAGTAATGTGTATGCACGGTAAAGTTTACCTTTATATATTAGTTTATTTATGTTGTGTTTAAAAAAATATATTCTAAAACTTTCAGAAAGTTTAAGTACATAAAACTAAGATTTAATTTAAGTAAATGTGAGATTGACCCTCATAGTCGGATCGTTACATTTATGCCCCTATGTCCTGATGCAGATTTCCTTTTTCTTAGGTTTGTATATATGCGTTTTGCAACAAAGTTTCAAGTTACATGCTCTTGAGAATTTCAGGTATGGAAAATTATGGTTGATGAATTAACTTTTTAGTTTTATGAAAAGTCTAACTTCTAGAACTTCTCTTCCCTGTCTCCTCGAAATGAGATGCGTATTTATTTCTTCCATAACAATAATGATGATTATGATGACCAATAGTTTAAATTATTTTAAATTTATGCATTTAAACATCATCCTGAAGTAATAACCGGGGGGAGTGCGCGGAGTTCGTGAATGGTTAAGGATGAAAAGAAAAGGAACGGAAGTGAACAAAATAGGGGTATGCAAATCCATATATATGTCCTTACCAGAAAAATAACTTCTGTTTTCATTAACTGGAAAAAGAGACCAAAAAAATTATATTAAAATGAGAAAAAGTACCTGATGTTAATACTGAATTTGTCACTTTGTGCTTGAAAAGGTGATTTTTTTTTTGTTTTTTTGTTTTTTTGTTTTTAATTGTGTAAGTGAGAGTGGCATTATTTCCAACAAGAATAAGTGGCCGTCTTCAAATCAATATTCAATGGGCCAACTTTATATCTGCTTTTTTACACCAAAATTTTACTTTTTTATGGAAATGTTCTTTTCTTTTTCAAAAAAGTCAAACACGTTATTTTCATGTCACTATAGGAATAGGAATCTTAAGGGTTCTTTTCTTTTGTCACTTTCGTTTGCTACTCGTGGACTAGTAATTTTAGTCAATTAGTTTTATTTATCCGTTATAATTTGAATTTAAATAAGATTAGGATTAGAACCAAGGAATCGTTATTTAAATTTTTTTTTTTTGTTATTTTGTTAATAAAATCTCTTTAAGAGTTCTCTCAATTTGTCTCATATATATTTTCATGTATTCTTAAAGGATCAACGAATTTGTGTTTTAAGATGAACATTTTAATTCTACTAATTCTTGAATTATAATTTTTATATGTGTTGTTGTAATTTGATTTGGCCGAATCATAAAGTTATGTTATTGTCCTTATATTTGTAATTAATTGCTATTGAAAGTATATATTTATTTAGTAAAGGATAATTTTGTCCATTTATTAAGAAAAAACAACATTCATGTTCACAACCAAACATAGTAATTTAACATTCTCGGGAATCTTACTAAAATTGTTTATGTACAAACCAAACACTATAATCTAATATTCCCAGGAATTTGATTACTTTAAAAGATTGTCAAGTATCTGATTACATTTGATTACCTTCAACCAAACATAAAAAATAAATTTACTTCATATATCCTTTTTTTTTTTTTTTTTTTGTGTAAAGACCCATAAATCATATATAAATAAAATAAGAATTAAATATCTTATTCACAATTTCCTCATCTATATCTTCCTCTTCCACTAACATTTCAACAATTAAATACGTTCAATAAAATCTCCAACCAACAAAAAATAATCATAATAATAATAACGTAACTTAAAAAATTAAATCTAAGGCGGAAAAGAAAAGGGGGAAAATTTTTTTCTTTTCTTTTCATAACAAATCATGATATTTTATGGAAATCATCTCTAATATGAAAAGAGTGGAATAGGATGATAACTAGAAAAACACATTCGAAGGATGCGAAAGAAAAGGTAAAGCAGTGGAGAAGATATTTTATTGGGCGAGAAATTGATGAAAACCACAATTACTATGTGTTTGGTTCATCCATTCAAACCAAATTTTTTGAATTAGAGTTTAAATAACTTTTTAAAAACTAATTTAAATTTCTGAAGACTTTCCAAAAAAAAAAAAAGGACAAAAATAAGTTCAAAAAATTTTGTATAAAATGATATTCTAAACAAAGACTTAACATCCGTTAGAATTTAAATTTAAGATAAAAATATTAAATTGAAATATACTGACTTTTTTAAAATTAATTATAATTTTTATTAATTTTAAAAAAAAATAAAAATTAAGATAAAAAATTTAAGTTCACGTTTATAATATAAACACACCATTATAATTTCGTCAATACACTTTATTTTCTCACTCTTATTTTAACATAAAAATTTAAGAGCAATGAAAGCTGATATGTATTTGCTGTGTGGGTCCATACCATTACCACATGGACTGACTCACTCACCATAATCTATGCTAAAAGTAGATGCCACGAAAGCACGGGCCACAACTCCCCACTGATTTTATAGGATTTACTCTATTAGAGAGAAAATTACTCTGTTTTTTTTGTTTTCTTTTCTTTTTTTTTTTTTTGTGTGGGTTTTTTTTTTTTTTTTTCACTTCCTCCCATTCCCTCTTCATTGGGTGACATGTCCACTTTCTGAAATTGAAAAATTTTTGCAAATAAATATTTTTTCTAACTTTTTTCATTTGATTTTGGATAAGGAAAACTATCTTACTACTAAATTTATTTTGTACAACATTTTTTTAAAAAAATAAAAAAAAAGCATTTTAAAATCTTCTCATAATACTTTATTATTAATATCATTTTTTTTCATCCTAAATAACTATTTATTTTCAAAAAAGAAAATTTTTTGACATGTTTAAATATTATCTTATTCTCAAAGGCTTTCTCGTTTAAAACTATCAAGTTTTCTTTCACGGTTGAAAGATACTTTTCATATCCTGAAAAGTGAAAAGCAATTGCACACAAAACTAAAGAGACTTTTCATGTTATTTAAAAAAAGAAAAAAAAAAAGGAGAGGGAGGGGGGGGGGGGGGGGGGGGGGGGGAGTGAGACTTTTCAGGTTCGTTTGCTCAAAAAATTACATCGTGCACAATCATGGGATTCTTTTTTGTCACGTCGTTTTAAATTACACTAGTTTAAAACATATACTCTGCACATATATTTAAAAAAATTTATCTATATAGTAAAAAATTAAAAAAATACTAATTAAAAAAAAACAAAGGACCTGAAAAAATTAAAAAGAGAGGCATGAAAAAAAAATACTAAAAAAGATAAAAGGATTAAAATTAAAAAAAATGATCAACACAAAAAAAAGAACTAAATTGCCTTTAAAAAAAATTGCCCAAAAAAAAAATAGAAATTGAAGGACTAAAAATTAAATTCAAAACATTTTCGTCCAAAACAAAATGTTTTGGACGAAAATACCTTGAACAGTTTTGTGCTTTCTATAAATAGTTATTTTATAGATACGATGCAAATAGACCTCAAAAATTCATACGAATAGCTCGTCCTACTTGGGGTGGGGAAACTTTTTTTCTTTTTTCTTTTTTTTTTTGGGGAGGGGGGGTTCCAAATCCCACTTCGGGATATTTCCAAAATGGAGATGTGGTCCTAATATAGAAAAATAAAAAATATATATTCATATAAATATATGGTGGATCTCGCTCTGATTTGCTGGTTAGCTTGGAAATTGTGGTATGTAAGGAATAGGGTAGTTCATGGTGGAGAATATGGAGACCCGCATACTATCCTAGAATTGAGTATTGCTAGTTTTGGTGAGTGGCAGGCCCTCAATTGTGTTTCGACCCAAGTACAGGCTGTAGGCCCAGAGGTATGGTTACCTCCTCAACCAGGGGTTTTTAAGCTAAATGTCGATGCATCGGTCATACCGGGTGTGGACCATATCGGCATAGGTGCGGTTCTTCGCAATGAGAAAGGGGTAACTTTGGGTGCGGTGGCGAAATCAGTAGAAGGATCCTTTTCACCTTTTCTGGCTGAATGTATTGCCCTCCGTGAAGGTCTGAGTTTGGCCAAGGATTTAAATCCGGGTCCCATTATGGTTGAAACTGATGTAATAAATGTGGTGTCAGCTGTTGGGGAAAAATGTGAGTTGTCATTTGAAGGCCCGGTCTTGGAGGATGTTAAACATCTTTTGAGCCAATTGCAGAACACGGGTATTCATCACATACGTCGCAATGCTAATCAGGTTGCTCATCTGTTAGCCAGGTTCGGTATTAATTCTAAGTGTACCAATGTATGGATTAGTGAGACTCCGATTATAGTCTCTACTGCTGTTTCTGTTGATGCTACTTTTGAGTGAAATGAAATGATCTTTTGTTCAAAAAAAATATATATATATATAGATCTATATACGAATACGGATTTCACGTTCGTGTCTTTCTTTTGAACATGATTTATTAGTGTGTGTGTGTGTATATATATAAAGGGAGAAAGACCAAAATAGCATGTTGAGTTTTATAATTTTAACAACATAACAGGTGGTAAAATTTGAGGTACGAAATGGCATATTGTCATTAAAGTCAAATAGGAATTCTCCAAAATACCCCTTAATCTCTCACAAACATACAAACCTGATGCACCCAGCTTCCCCAAATCAGAAACCCTTAGCGTCGGCGTTGGTTCCGTCACGACTACCTACGTTGGTTGCTGTGGAGTTGCAAACCAGAAGAGGGCACAACACAATGGTTACCCTGGAGTCACAAACTAGAGAAGGGCGCAACATTCGCCGTGGAGTCACGAACTGGAAGAAGGTGCGACAGCCATCGTAGAGTCGAGATCTAGAGTAAGGTGCGACAAACCTCGTCGTGGAGTTCCAATCCGGAGTAGGATCTTGTCGTGGAGTCACAATCAAAGAACGATCTCATCATGGAGTCACAATCAGAGGACGATCTCACCATGGATCCGAAGCTCGCGAGGAAAATCACCAGAATCGCTAGGAAATTCGCATGAAAATCGGGACCATTCATCCTCGTTTCCGTCAACATCGAATTTCCGTCCTCCTCGTTGTGATTTCTCCGATGACTGCTGTCAGGTTCTTGTCTTCTACGGCTAAACCTTTTTGGATTATGATTTTTGGGGTGGATTTTTAATTTTTAATAAAATCTAGGCTTAAATAAGTGGTAAATCTATTTATTTCCAAATAGCAAATTTACTATTTCTCAAGGAAAATAATCAGTAAATTAATTTATTTCCAAATAATTTAATTACTGTATAATTTACGTATTTACATGAACTGTGATATTCATCATTTTATCAAGTAGAATGAAAATATTTATATTTATTAGTAAATTTAGTATTTACAATGAAAATATTTATATTTATTAGTAAATTTAGTATTTACGTGGTTTCAGAAATTATCAATTTATCAAGTAAATAAAAATATTTACTAAAAATATCTTAGTATTTATTATTAATTTACGTTGTCTAAAAAGTATCAATTTATCCAGTAAATCAAATATTTACTAGTAAATAAGTAAATCTAATATTTATTGATATCTATATTCTTATTTATTTTGAAATTTATCAATTTGTTAAGTAAATCTTTGTATTTACTAGCAAATCTTAATATTTACATAATAGTATTTATTAAAAAAATATGATGTTTACTTGGTAAATCTGATATTTACTCAACGAATCTATTAGTTGATTTAGTTTAAAATTTTTGCTATTTACATGAAAATCTGATATCTACAAATTAGTTTTTTGAATAAATCTAAATAATTACACAACGTAAATAAAATTATTTACTAAGAAAAACATATATTTACTGATTAAAATTTACGAGCAATAAGTGAATCTACTGTTATCAATATCTATGTTGTTATTTGATTTGAAATTTATCAATTTGTTAAGTAAATCTTAGTATTTACTAATAAATCTTAATATTTACCAATATTAAGTTATTTTAGAAATTATGAACTTATCAATACAATCTAATTTTTAATAGTAAATCTTAGTATTTACTAATAAATGTAAACTGACAATCTAAAAATTAACCATTTTTTCTTTTAAAAAACCATTTTTATTAAGTTTATATTGATAATTATTTATTAGTAAATATTGGTATTTACTAGTAAATATCTATATTTACTTACTGACATTAAAAGTGACTTATTTACTATTAAAATATGATAATTTCCATTCATAATTTCAGATATTTACCAAAAAAAAAAAATTCAGCATTTACACTGTAAAATGGTAAATACATGAGAAATTACAAAACAGATAACAATAAATTATTTTATTATAGTAATCTACAACAAACCCCTTAAAACCAAATAATTATAGAGCAGCCCCAGAAAACCAAAACTCAAACCTAACCCTAATTGCCCAGTGCTGCCGCTGAAGAGGATGACAGCTCTGTTGCCAGAGTTGTGGAAGATCACCATCCAGCCTGCAAAAACCAAAAACCAAAAACAAAAAACAAAAACAAACACCATAGAAGCAAAAACCCGACCTTGAGAAGAAATAAAACCTCACCTTTCCATCCGTCTCGCGATCTCGTCGCTGCCGCTCTCTTCTCGTTGCCGACCTACAAAAAAACAAGAAGCAAAAAGCCAAACCCAGAGGGGAGAGAAAAAACTGAGATCCCATCGCAATTGCACTCGTCTCGCCATTGGGATCCAGTCGTGCTCTCGACGTCGTTGCGATCCAGTTCTTCATATCGCCGTCTGGTTTTGTTCTTGTCGCCGTCGCGATCCGATTCTTGGCCCCGTCGTCTGGTTCTGTTCTCGCCATTGCCGTTATCTTCCCACTGTCGCCGGCGTGGGTCCTCACCGGTCAACACAGGGAGAGAGAGAGAGAGAGAGAGAGACACACAGAGGAGAAAGAGGGGGGAGGAGAGAGAAATAACAGAGGACAAATGTGTATGTGAAAGGAAAAATGAACAAAATTAGAATAAATTAAAATGCATAATAAAAATATGCTATAATTTACATTATTTTTTAAAAATATGCTATAATATATTTATATAATTACTAAGCCGCAATGGTGAGGTTTCTCTGTTAATCCGTGGTTAACTTTCGTTGACAAGAATGTCCATCTGACCATAAAAGCCATACAAGGTGAAAAGTATAAACACGTGTCTACTTTATTGGTGCTAAAAAGTTGCAAAGCACGACGTGTCACCAAAAGAAAAGAAAGTTTCCTTAAAAAGTAAAGGAAAGTAAGCATTTTTTTCCCTTTCTTGGACACATAAATAGTAACAAAAAGTTTCCCTCTCATAAAATAGGATAAAATTGCTCTAAAATTCTTTTTATACACTTTATTAATAACACTTGTTTTTAAATTATTTAGATATAATTAAACTATTAAAAATATTATTTATATCCGGTAATTATCATATATTTTTTCTTAATATTTGACAAATAAAATAAAATAAGAAATCATCATAACCTTATCGGTGGAAGGTTGGGGAGAGGGGAGCTTTTCGTTACTAGGGTCGGGAAAGAGGGAGGGACTGAGCTGGTCGGTGTCGGGGGGGCCTTGTCAACATCAAGGGGGGAAGGCGCCTGGGCTCTAGCATAGGGGGGAAAGCGGAGGTCTATCACCGGCGTCGGAAAAATTAAGGGGTTGATCTTTTTTTGAATTCTTTTTAAAATATTTTATTTATTAATTTATACTAACATGAGATTAAGTATATGATAATTATTATGCATAAGTAACGTATCAGCCGTGCGATTATATCTCAACAGTTTAAAAATAAGCTTAATCGGTATGGTATATAAAAAGGATTTTAACGTAACTTTATCCTTTAAAATATTTTTCGTTCAGGTAAATTTTTAAACGAAATTACTGTTTCTTAGGAAGCAATTCCTTTTTTTTTCCTGATCTTATATTTAGTTAATATTTCACGTTAAGGCACGTGCCTTGCAGGTGCAGTCCTTTGCTAGTAAGATATAGAAGGGAGAATAATCCTTTTAGTTTTTGCACTTTAACCACAAAAAGACAAAAAAAAAAATTTCTTCAAATTTTTGATTACATTTGTCCAGTTTTAGCGTATTCAACTTTCTAACATTTTTTAGGTCAGTTGATGGGACACTCGTTCTCCTTATTAAATATTTGAGTTTGATTCGTTATCGTATTGACCTAGGTATATTGACAATCTACTTTGTGAGGGATCTATATATCACGCGGGAGGTATTCACCTTTCAGGAATTATTTGTGCATTCCAACTTCGACCCCTATAACATATTTTTCTTTATCAAAAAAAAGAAAACCTTTCTATATAGAACTAATATAGCGCACCAATTTTTTTTTTTTTTTGGGTCTCAGCACATTGTTTGCTTGGTTCAATTAAGCTTGCTTGGCTTTTTTTTTTTTTTTTTTAGTTATAAAATTTCAATTTTCATATTCTTAATTAGAATATTTGTTTCCACTAATATATTTTTGGCATTTTTTTCTCTAAATTCTTCCATATGCACTTTTTTCCCCTTAAACATTGCTTGCTTGCTTGCTTCCTTCAATTGAATGGTTATATATATTTTTTAGTTAAATTTACTAATTTTCATATTCCTAATTACATTTTTTAGGGGCTCTAATTAAAAGATTTGTTTTCACGATTACGTTCTTAATATTGTTTTCTCAAAATTCTCACGTGTTGGTGGTGTTCGAACTCGCAAGTGTACGAGTAGTTTCAAGTAATAAAATGATCAAAAGATCAAGTATCGTCCTCAGGGATTGAGAATTTAAGAATTAAACTAATTATTGCAATTAGAATATCTAGATTTTATTTAGGCACCCAAAGAGTGAAACTAAATTCAATAAACACGAAAATTAAACTAATAAAATTAACTAAGGCAATAATTCAAATAAAATAAGAGAGACACTTTCACAATTGAATAAAACTACGGGAATGTATCTAGGGTCTTGATTTCACTCTAATATCCCTATGTCAATCCCATTTAGCAAGTGTTAATTTATTCCACCTAATTCATTAATCAAGAGTACTAATTTAATCTCACTATCTCTCCCAAGCGTAAAGTAAAATAATATGTATAAATATCCAAGCCAATATTCCTATCTGGCTTGACTAACCATACACTCATTAAGTTTACCCCTTAATTAGATTAACTAGGTGCTAATTACCTCCTAGTCTCTCAACAACCTAGCCTCTAATTGTGATTATCTAAGGGTTGTTCTCCTCCGGGACTCATAACTACCTAGATTGTGTTACCCAATTCCGGACCATGAAAATAATCTCTCCCAAGCATCAATTTCATAATCTAAATCATTTAATTCATTTTTCAACAAATTAAAAGCATTAAGCACCAAGTAACACAAATGAATTGAAATGAAGTTTCATTAACACTTTGCTAAATATTCATGACATAGTTCAAAAAGAACTATATTAAGCCCCTAGAATATAAAATCTAGTCACACCTAGATAAATCCATCACCACAATCATCATGATGTTCATACTTGAAAACATGTTCAACAAAATATCACAAATATAAAATCTAGATGAAAATGGCAAACTAGAGGGATGGAGGAGAAGAAATAGGGAAGAAGATGATCTCCGAGGCTTGGATCTTCAAGGAATCCCCCTAGAATCTCCAATCTTCAATCTTGTCTTCTAGGGAAAATGGGTCTCCAAAAAATCCTCGTTGAAAAGTGTGCCTCTCCTAGTAGAATACGATGAAACCCTTAAATTTTGGCTAATCTCCACCATCCAATCCAATCCAAGGGCCAAAAATGGCCCCAATTTTGTAGCATGAGCAAAACAGGGACGGAGCAGGGCACGGTCGCATGCCTAGTGGTGCAGCCGCACCACCCTTGCTATTTAGGAGGCTTTCTCGACCAAGGACGTCGGTGCAGGTGCATGTCTGGGTTGCTTGCCCACACCACTGGTTGTGCCCAAAGTTGGGCTTCCTAGACTAAGGCGGCGCAGGCGTGCGCCTAGAGTGGCGCGCGTGCCTGCGCCGCACTCTTTGGTGGCAGGTCAAAAGTCTTCCAAAAGCCTTCATTTTTGTACAAAAATTCCACATTGTGTCTCATTTCCCATTTTCACCTACACAACACTCAAAAGATATCAAAACAACACAAAAGCTTAAGGTTTTCACAAATACTTAAGCTCAAAGATGCTTGATTCGTGAGTAAAATACTCACTCATCACATGCACACTTTTTTTCCCCTATGGTACACTTCTTTGCTTGATTCAATTGAACGCTTGCTCTCCGGTTTTTTTTCTTTTTTTTTTTTTTTTTAGCTTCCTATTTTATTTTTTGTATTACATTTACTATTTTGAATAGTTTGAGTTAAAAAATTCATTTCAACTAATTTCTCCTTAAAACACGCATTTTGGATTTGCAATGAGGTTTTTATTATTTAAGTCTTCGTTGTCGAGTGTTCAAGTGCCCACTTCCTATTAGACTGAAAGTCTATCATAACAATTGAATTAAAAGGCACTCCTTTTTTTTTTTTTTTTCATTTGTCATTTGTGAATAGTTATGCTCTACAACTTTGTACTATACAAAGAAGAGTGTTCAAATTAGTTACTATTCAACTAAAAATTTGATATATTTAGAAAACATTAAAATTAGGCTAAATTAATAAATGTTACTGTAGTCTAAAAGAATTGTCATGGTCAAGAAATATAATAACATCAAAATTATTTTTCCTCATAAAAGACAAATTCTAGAACATATCAAAATTTTTTTAAAAAAATTTATAACAACTTGTGGAAAAGAAATGTAACTATATACAAAGAACACGCCATGGCTTATTCTAGTATATACAAGAAAGATAGCTAGTTGGTTTTTGGGTAGAAAAAGATGGTTAAACAGTCGGTGCGTATTTGTTGCTTTATTGTTCTTTTGCCTTTTTCTTTTTTGTTTTTTTTCAATATGATGTAGATCTTACCTTTGTCCAACACAACAGGCTTTTTTTTTTTTTTCCTTTTTTTTCTTTTTCTTTTTTTGGTAAGCAGAATGTCCACCTTACTTTTAAAGTTATTTGTCCATGCCTCTAGCCACTTAATTAGCACCATTAAAAATAAAAAATAAAAAATAAAAAAAAAAGCTTATTTATTTATTTATTTATTTTTTTTGATATAGAGAAAGAAATACAAAAATAATTACAAATTTATAGTTAAGTATACATGCCTCAAACTGAAATTTTATTAAATTTAGTTGGAACTAATAGGTTCTTAATATAGAGAAAAATGTTACTGAATTATTGCAGCATTAAAGAACTCATCAAAGAAAAAAGAGTCATTCCAGAAATTTGCAGCCGCCAAGTCGCATGCAATATTGGTTTCCACAGGGCTAGTACTTGCACTAGTCATGATCACTTCATCCGAGTCATTCCCATTTAAGAAACTCTCCAACTGATCATATTCACAAATAACATTTTGATCATTTTTTTCTTTCTGATCATCATGATCGCGATCATGATAATCAATCTCCGTAAGGAATGGCAGATCTTGGTCGTCTTCTATCGCCAAATCTTGATTGCAATTATAAGATTTTTCACCACCAAAAGTGCCTGAAGTAGTTCCATCAGAATGGGACAATATTAGTTGTGGTGAATCCCATGTCAAAAGACTCGGTTCGGATGCCAGAGACTCGGTTCTAGTCCGCTCTGGATCCGGGGATTCGCTAGAAATGGTTCTCGAATCGACGACTAGTACATGCGGCCGATACTGAGTTCGAGCCAATTTTGAGGCCATTCTGTTGAGCAGCCTTGCCGAGGCTGAGGCAGTCGTTTGTCTTGTAACGGGAGTACTTTCCACAGGACTGTTATTGGAATTTCTAATTCCATTATTCTCAGAATTAAGACTATTATTTATACAGTTAATAGTAGTACTACCGACACCACGTGAAAATAATGCTTTAATTGCATCAAGAGAATGTGATTTTGGTGATAATGAACTAAGAGTTGTGGCCATTTTGTTGAGTAAACGAGCCGAGCCTGCACTCGGAGCAGAACTACCTTCCAGTGACTTGGATGTCCCTATTTGTTGGGACATTAACGAGGCAAGCGAACCCGAGGCCCTGAGCGTCGCCGCGACCTTGTTGAGTAGCTTGGAAGACGGGGAAATCGAACTTTTGGACTTGCCGGAATTTTCAATTTCTTGTAATTTTTCAGAACTATTATCTTCCTCGGTGTAAGAGTCGCTGTTCACCGCCGGCGCCTTGGGAGAATTTTGCACTGCGTTACGAATGACACGCCTTTCCGCAGCGAGTCTCTTGAGTCGGGTGTTCCAGTGGTTCTTGATTTCATTATCTGTCCGTCCTGGCAATTGCTTGACTATGGTTGACCACCTAGAAAACCAGTTGTACATTAAGTTGGTCTCAAAATAGAAAAAGCAGAGTAAAGAGAGACACAAAATTGATAGCCAAAAACAAAAGAATATGCTCATTAATATTAGCACTCACTTGTTTCCCAAAGTAGATTGTAGTCTAATAACAGTCTCCTCTTCCTCGACACTGAATTCTCCTCTCTTAATACCTGGCCTCAAGTAATTAGCCCATCTCAATCTGCAACTCTTCCCACATCTCAAAAGCCCTAAAAACACAATTTAAAAAAAAAAAAAAAACATTAATATTAGCTGAACAAATAGAAATATGAACATCCATGCACAGTAAAACAAACTAAGGGGGAGTTTGGTGGAGTAGTTTGAGTTGAGATTTTTAAGTTTGAATAGTAAATTTTTTTGAATTTTCAGAAAAGACAAAAAACTTTTTGGGAAAAAGACAAAAACTTTTTGGGAAAAAGATAAAAAAAAAGTTTGAGTTGAGTTGGTTGAAATGGTGTGCCAAAGAAGCCATAAATCAATTTCCAGCCCAAAAAAAAAAAAAAAACTAACTAACTAACTGAATTAATTCCTAGCATTTCGTAAAATTTTTTTTTTTGAAATGCTTCAAGATTGTAAGATCCTTTTTCTTTCTTTCTTTCTTTTTTTTTTTTTTTGAGATAAAATTTTCTTATTCAAAAAAAAAAAAAAATCTACTCTTTCACACATTACCGGCTTTCTGAGGCAAACTTCGCCAGCCGCCTTCGCCATGTTCGGCAATGTAATCGACGAGCTTCTTGTCCTCGTCCTCCGTCCAGGCGCCTTTCTTCAGCCCTTCGCCGCTGCAGCAAGGGGTTCTTCCCATTTTTTGGAACAACCCTAGCAGTGAAGTGGTGTGGAAGAACTTCGTGACTTACTTTAATTGGCTCTTAATTACTAAAGCTTCCTTCTAGCTAGGAGACACAAATACGAAAAAACGTTTTGGTTTTTTTTTTTCTTTTTTTTTTTTAGGGCCTTGAGAAGAAATGATTGGTTTGATCGAAGTTACGTAGCAGAATGACTAGTCCCTTGAGCCTTAAATAATTGCCCACATCATCAAAATTGTTTAATTCTACTCAATTATTGTTGTGTCCTCCCCACCCCCCCCCCCCCCCCTTGAAAAAGATTAAAATTACATAGAGACCACACATCTGGACAATGATAGAGACTCTAGATATCGGATCATAAAAGATACCGCTAAACTTTGTTCTTTAATAAGGTTAAATTACTATAACAGTGCTTCAACTTCTAACGAGGATATGTATTGGTCCTCAAACTTTTTTGTTTTTTGGGGGATTTGTTGATCCCTGAATTTTTAAAAGAGAATATAAGTTGGTCCTTTTTAGTAATGGATGTCAAAAAACTTCTAATTTGCACTAAAATAACAAACTACCCCTAATATATCAAGTAACCAAAAAAAAAAAAAAAAAAAAAAAAAAAAAAAAAAAAAAACACCGTTCGCTACCCTTTCGTCCTCACTATCATGCAAAAACATAGCAACCGAGCAAACGAAGAAAACCAAACTAAAACACAGCAAATTGTTCTTAAAAGAAAAAAATAATAATAGAAATAGAAATAAAACTAAAAACTAAAAACTAAACATAATACACCTCCCCCCCCCCCCCCCCCAAAATAAAAATCAAATCTAGACAGGGTGACAGAAAATAATATTGAAAACATGCTAATTTCTTTATACAAACATTGATTTCACTCTCTTTTTCTTTTCTTTTCTTTTCTTTTTTTTTTTTTTTGTAAATTGTTAGGTTAATCCCCAAACTTTTAAGTTTGTACAACTTTGGTTCCTATTTATTTTTTCATATCTGGAGTGACTCTAAACTATTAAACAAGTTGCTACATTAGTCATTTATATTAATTTATGGATGAATTCAGCTAATTAGTATCACTTTTTGACAAAATTACTAACATATTTCTTCTAAAAATTAACATAAAAAACTACTGTAGTAATATTTTAGTAGTTTAGGATCACTCTAACTACAAAAAAATAAATAAATAAAATAAAAGAAGAAGAAGAAAAAGAAGAATAGGGACAAATTGCACAGATTTAAAAATTTAAAAACTAATAAACAATTTATCCTTTATTTCCTTCTTTGTTTTTCGAATGCTTTCCGAAAATGTACTACCCACTACCAAGAGTCACCTGTTCTGCAGTGAAAAAGACGATATCGTTGTGACCTATTTAATAGCACTATGAGACAATGATTTTGCCATTTTTGTGACCATTCGGTTTTTGGAACTTTCTGAAAATTGGGTATGGTAGTGGTATGTTTGGGGACCACACAGGGGACCACACAAATTATTTGTGTATGTTGCTTGTCAACGCTTGGTTGGCTCTCAAGTTTCCACCACCGTTTTAGTAAAGTTAACAAAAAAAAAAAAAAAAAAAAAAAAAAAAAAGAGCCAATCCCTCATAAGAACCTCGATACTTTCTCTCTCTAACCCCTCCCATGTCATCTGTCCCATTTTAATGTCTTAAATAATATTTAATCAATTATATATATTTTGACATATCATTAAATAAAATTAGATTTTAAGATATAAAAATCTATTATAAAGTATTTTAAATTTTTCAAAATGACGTGCCCAAGTGAGGGGCTACTATAGTGAAGTGGTGTGGAAGAACTTTGTGACTTACTTCAATTGGCTCTTAATTACTAAAGCTTCCTTCCAGGAGACATAACTACTAGAAAAATAAGTTGATCCTCAAACTTTTCTTTTTGAGTGGTTGATCCTTGAATTCTTAAAAGATAATATAAGTTGATCCTTTTTAGTAACGGATGTCAAAAAACTTATAATTTACATTTAATTATCAAACTAACCCTTATATATCAAGTAACCAATTTTCAAAAAAAAAAAAAAAAACCCTTCTCTACCCTTTCGTCCTCACCATCATGCAAAAACATAGCAAACGAGCAAATGAAGAAAACCAAACTGAAACCCAGCAAATTGTTCTTAAAAAAATAAAAATAAAAATAAAAATAAAAAACTAAACATATTATATCCCCCCCCCCCCACCCCAAATTCAAATCTAGACAAGGTGACAGTAAATAATATTAAAAATATGCCCCACCGATTTGATCTTTTTTTTTTTTTTTTGACTCATAGATAATTATATAAATTATATATATAATTAAAATAAAACTCTTCAAATGTTGTTGAGAAAAAATGGAAAATCAACGATAAATACTCATTTCTTTTTGTAAACGTAACATTGATTTCTCTCTTGGTCCTCAAATTTTTAAGTTTATGCAACTTTGATTTCTATTTATTTTTTATATCTGAAGTGAGTCTATACTATTAAATAAGTTGTTACATTTATTATTTCTATTAATTTATGGACGAAATCAATTAATTAGCATCATTTTTTTGACAAAATTATTAATATATTTCTTCTAAAAATTAACTTAGAAGATTATTATAATAATATTTTAATAATTTAAGGTCACTTGAATTATAAAAAAAAAAAAGAAAAATATTAAAATTATACAAATTTAGAAATTTACTAACTAAGGGCATGGTTTCAAGTCCATTTTAAACCAAATTGTACTTTTTTCATCATGATTTTTGTTTTTCTTTAAAAAAAATTTTTGTTTTTTCTGAAAAAGGTTTTTATTTTTTCTGAAAAATTACTATTAAAATTTAAAAATCTTAAACTAAACTCATTCACCAAACATCAGGTAAATAAATAATTTATTCTTTAACTTTTTTTTTTTTTTTGTTTTTTAAATGCTTTCCGCAAATGTCCTACCCACAACCAAGTGTCACCTATTCTGCAGTGAAAGAGACAATATGGTTGTGACCGATTTGACAGTACTCTGACAATGATTTTCCATTTTGGGGCAATTTGGTATTTGAAACTTTTGCAAACGGTAGCGGTATGTTTGGGGACCAAACACATTAGTTGTGAATGTTGCTTGTCAACACTTGGCTGGCACTCAAGTTTCCACCACTGTTTTTCAAAAAGTAAAGTAAAAAACCCTCGATACTTTTTTCTCCTAATCAGTTACCCACAAACCTATTGGCATTCCAGCCTCCCTTCTCCTTTCAGGGTCTATCCGAAAGAGAATCCAGTATTTCTTGGTCGTGAATATTTGAATAGGACGAACCGAACCGCTCCGTGGATATCTTTGCTTCGGAACAAAACAATTAGAACTAGTCGGTCAACTGGAATGTGTATTATCCATATTAGGGGATCTTTCAATTGAGAAGATCCGTCGACCTGAGACGAAGAGAAATGTCTATCTATTTTATTTAGTTATTCAGTTAAACCAATGATTCGTTATTGTAGCAGATAGCAACAACCATTTCATCCGGGAAAAGCCATCTTTTTTTCAACAATGTCTTTGTCATTTGATCCAATAGAAACCTCTGGTAAAATGCCCACCCCTAACCCAGCAGATAAAGTACATTACATGGTCCGTTTTAGGGATTGGCGACTTATCCATTCAGTGACTTTGGCGCTGGGCGTTCCT
>CM046380.1:6719536-6855580 GCA_025413485.1 Ficus microcarpa | reverse complement strand
TAGGACGAACCGAACCGCTCCGTGGATATCTTTGCTTCGGAACAAAACAATTAGAACTAGTCGGTCAACTGGAATGTGTATTATCCATATTAGGGGATCTTTCAATTGAGAAGATCCGTCGACCTGAGACGAAGAGAAATGTCTATCTATTTTATTTAGTTATTCAGTTAAACCAATGATTCGTTATTGTAGCAGATAGCAACAACCATTTCATCCGGGAAAAGCCATCTTTTTTTCATCTCAAATAATATCTAAATAGTTATATATTTTGATATATCATCAAATAAAATTAAATTTTAAATTATAAAATATTTTAAATTTTTTAAAATGATCCGTTCATAAAATTTAGTTAGATATTATTTAGGCCTCGTTTCGTTCGCGAGTTCGAACTCAAAATTTTTATCTCAATTCTTGTATTTTTCTGAAAAAATTTTTTGTATTTTTTGAAAAGTCAACAAAAATTACTATTAAAACTTAAAATTTCTAACTCAAATTCATTGAGCAAACGGACCCTTAGAATATAAAAAATTGAAAAAAAATCTGAACCCACCTCCTCCTCTCTCTCTCTTCCCATTGCACCCACTCACTCTCTCCCCTACACGCTGTCACCCTTCCGTCTTGTCTCTCTCTCTCTCTCTGTCATTGGCCCCTCCTCCCCCACCCCCCGCCCCCACCCCTCTCTCTCTTCCTTGCGCTGTCGGCACACCCCTCTCTTCCTCGCGGGACTGTCGCCACCCACAAGCTCTCTCTTTCTCCCTCTCTGAGTCGCCGTCATTTTCTCTTCTTCCCTCGCACCGCAGCCGCACTGCCTCTCCTTTGCTCTTCCTTCCACGCGCCGTCACCCCCTCTCTTTCCTTCTCCTTCACCTTCACCTTCACCACACCGTCTAGATTATTGGTTATGGAAAATTTTAATTTAGAATGTGAAATATGCTTTTATTTTCTAATTTAGATTTTCGAATTGATTTTAGTTTTTTTTTTTTAATAAATATGTGTTGGTGAATTGATTTTTGTAAAAGAAATTAGTGATAAGTTGTGTATTTGTCCCTTTGTGCTTGCTTACATCTGTTCATGCATCTCAGTGTCGTAACATATGTTTCATGGAGTTTCTTTCTCCTCTAGTAAAAACATAACCCCTATTTGTTTCATATATCCATTTTCGGAAAGGAAGAAATAATAGCAAAAAAGTTTTTTTATCATTATTCTCATTTTATAAATGACAAAACTGTGATAGAGACTCATTGAGAGTCTCTACTGATACAGTCATTTTTTAAACCACGGACATTGAATTGGATGGTATATATTTTGAGAGTGCACATGATGAACTTTAGACATCACCCACATTATAATAAAGTAAGTGAAAAAAAAAAAAAGAAAAAAAAAAGCTGAAGAAGATCATGAAAGGGAAGAGAGAGGGGGGTTGGGGGGTTCCCGTTGGGGGGGCCTGGGGTAGGGGGTGCCGGGCAGGCTTTGGGCAGGGTGGCCGGCCAGGAAGAGAGAGAGGAGAGAGAGAAAGGGGAGGTGGGGGTTCCCATCCGGGGGGTGTCGGGGGGGGGGGGGGGGGGCTGGTGTAGGGGGCGTCGGGGGCAGGGAAAGAGGAGAAGAGAGAGGGGGTGGCCGAGGATGGGGTGGGGGCCGGCCGGGGGTGTGGTCGCCAGCGTCGGATGGTCACGGACAACGGGGGCAGTTCGCTGGCGACGGTGGGAAGGTCGCCGGCGACGGAGAAGATAAGGATGAGAAAGTTTATATGAGGTACGGTGTATGATAACTATGGTACACTAATAATATATCAACCGTTTGATTAAATCTAACAATTCAAAAAAGAGCTTTACCAGTAATTACTCTGGGAGAGGCTCTGTTATAAGCTCCCCCTTTTATAGAAAGGAAGATTTTCAAACTTACTTTATACAACATCATTTTGAAATCTTTTCAAAATCTTCACCCAATACACTATGTCCAATACCTTTTCTTCTCATTCCAAATCATTTTTTGTTTCGAAGAAAGAAAATTTTTTACTTATTCAAACACCATCTCATTTTCAAAATGAAAGGATTTTTCTCATTTCAAACAAGAAAAATTTTCTTTCCAAAAATGAAACATGCTATCAAAACAGGTCTCTCTCTCTCTCTCTCTCTCTTTCTCTCTCTCACACACACATCTGTTTCGTTATTGTGAAACTGAATTTGTTGTCTTCTAACATGTTCATCCTGTGTCTGTCTTAATGCAGTGGCTTGGTGAGGGTGAAAAGTATGTGAAAGCTGTTTTCTCCGGAGATGGTAAAATTTCCCCTAGTGTCTGTTTTTGTTGATGAAGTAAAAGTTTCTTAGACTCCTAATTATCGACTAATGTGGATATAGCATATAAATGTGCAAGATTTGCGTTTACTCTATTCTGCGTTGATTTAGTGCATATTTTGTATTACTTTTACACTAATCCTTCCTTGGGTTCTGATAGGTTGTTAGAATGTTAGACGGCGAAGAGAAAATCCAGGGGAGCATGCAGCTATGCGTATGATGAAAAATGAATTAGTCCTTTCTTAGGTTCTGTGTGTCCAATTAAAATGAATTTGGAAAAGGAGATAAAAGGTATGTTTCTTCGTCAAAATGACAAGCATCAGAGCAACCTTTACTTTCAACCAACGCCTACTCTTACTTGGAAAGTTTCCGAACTATAGTTCCAGAGCCCACTGGCAATCTGGATGGATCTGTACATTAGGGTGCATGACCCAATGGTCAACTCGTGATTTTTGTTTGGAATAAAATCAAATAAAGAAAATGTCAAGTTTACATATTAGTAAATCAGGGTATTTACTATCTGCCAACTAATGAGTTTGGTACTTTCCATATGTTGCACTTGTCCATATAGGGCCGGTAATTTCGGACACGACATGAGAATTACACGTAATAAATGGGTTTAGACCACACGTTTAATACTTCGTTCGAAATTGGGTCGACATATTTAACATGAATTGGGTCGAATATTTAACGGGCCAGAAACGGACCAACACAGTTAACACGTTTAACATATTTATGTTAGAATTTTCAAACTATTCTAAGCACTTTTATAATAAGTATAAGCCTATTTGTGTATTTGATACAAGACCAGAAAACAACTATTGAAGAATTTTCACTACTGAGACAACATAAATCAGAAGTTAGAAAGATGTTGCTTCTGATATAAAATAATAATCTTATAATTAACTAGTTAATAATATAAAATAGTAAACCTAATTATTTGTATATATTTGGATTTGGGTATTAGGGTAATCTTATAGTTAACAAAGACATAAATTTATTAGGATGTAAAACAGTAAAACTTACTCATCATTTTGAAACTAAATTTTTCAAATTTGAACTTCAGCTTTCCAAATTCTTATTGACCATGAAAAAAAATTTTGAAACTACATTACTCATCAATTTGAAACTACATTACTCTAGATGTTTTCAAGTTGAATGGAGAAATAGTATATTCATTCTTTATTGACTACATAAGATTAAATTATGTTGTTGGCCTCTTATCAAATTTATGTGTAGACAACAACAAATCAATTCACATGGCTGTGGATGAAATCATTAAAGATGTGCTCAGTTTGAAACTCAACGAGTCCAGCTCTATGTCTGCTCAAAGTTCCCACAACCCCAGCTCCTCAAATGCAGAGGTCCCAATGGAAGGTAATTTAGACATAGTGACATTTTTTTTAATCTTTAGATAGTTTTTAAATATGTTTTAGTTTCATTCTCATAAATTTCTTGAATAGCTTAATATATTTGGGAACTTGTGAAGATTTGTGGAGTTGGAACATCTGATGCTATCATTCTCAAGTAAGAAAGCATTTCCTTTTGCTTTAATATTTTGTTGTCTTTTGATGTTTCTCTTAACATTTTGGATCTTGATTATGTAACAATTTGAGACTTGTTTGGGTGGTGATTTGTATATGGACACCAACTACAACTTCGACTTATGTTTTATTTTAAAAAATGTTTGTCTTAATCGTTATGCATATTTGATAATTCCAGTTGTTGGTTTTATATTTCATATGAATATGATGAGTTTCTTATGTTAGTGAATTTAGAATTTTAAGTGATTTTTAATCCATTATTTTTGTGTTAAATGGGTCAGGAACCCGTTTTGTGTTAAATGGGTTGTAAACGGATTTTTCGTGTTAAATGGGTCGTAAACATGTTTGTTTTCATGCCAACCTGTCGTGGTCCGTTTAATAATGATGTTCACTAGTCGTGTCGTGCTACCCGTTTATTAAATGGTTTGTGTTTGTGTTTAGGTTCCTGACTCGTTTATTAATCATGTCGTATTCGTGTTCATGCTTATCGTGTCGTGCTGGCCCGACCCCAGCCTACAAACACGAATTGCCAGGATTATGTCCATGTACATCCTCCTTTTTCATAGGAGTGGTTACATATATCTAGGTAGGTCAAACAAATTGAGGATGGATTTTCACATAACGTAAAATCATCGAAAGCTCTCTCTCTTTCTCTCTCTCCTATAGTCTTCTATAGAGTTCTTGAGTCATGGATTTTAGTGGTTGTTCGAGTTTATACCTTTGTAATAACCACAAACACTGTAAGCAATTAACATGATGATCATGTTCATGAACGATCGTGACATGGAGCATGAAGATTATGTTCGTGGCAATGAAGTCTTGTGAGTCTATCCTTAACAAATCCTCATATGGTGTACATCATGGTTCGGATCTAGAACCGTCAAAAGATGCTTCCTAATGAATACCGGGTATTTTTTTTTCATTCAAATATGCTCATGAATGGGTAATTAAGAATCAATCATTTTGTTCTTGCAGTTTCTGATCTTGGATATTACAGCTATTCGTTATAGTCAAATGAAAGCAAATCATTGAACTTACTCTCCTTTAGACTTATTATGCTATCATCTTTCCATTCTATTTGATTATTTTAATCACTAAAATTCTCTCTTTAAATATTCCACAAGGTTAATGAAACTCAGTTCACTAAACATCAGATGTTGTAAAATGTGTTTTAGATTCAGACTTGAAATCTCTCTCAGGTAATTGGTGAAACGATAAATGCAAGTTTTATCAATGATAAATGTAAGGTTGGGAGCAATGGACTTCGTTATCTCTCAGGTTAGGATTTTATTAGTCATTAGCCTCTATTTTTGGATGTTCATGAGACTTGCCACCAGTGGGAGATTAAAAATAAATAAATAAATTTACCCATACATTCCTCGACTGTTTTTGGTGAAAACATTTGTGGAAATTGACGCTATCATAATTGTTTTTGCCAAAAATAGTCATGCAATCCTTGGCACCAACATTCACTGACACCATATCGGAATACTCTACGACTGTTAAAACCAGACGTGGAAAACGAGATACCACGACCATTTTAAAAACTGTCATGGAATCTTCAAAGTTCCCACGACGGAGGATTTCACGACGGTTTTTTAACGGTCATAGTAACTTTCCCCGATTGTTAAAAATGGAATCCTCTTTTTCAACTAGTGGTCGTTAAATAATCCCTGGAAAAGGGGAAATGAATTCATGATTAAATTTAAGTCTGCCCAATGCAGCGTCGCCAGCAGAAAGAGCAATATGAGAGACATGTTTCTGAAGAAGAAAACAACACCAAACAATATTATATTCGCTGGAGCTGATCACAAAGAATACAAGAAATATGTTAAACAGCAATTATGGAAAAACAAAATCTGGCACAGTAAACAGCCAAAGATAATCTTGAAGAAAAACTTCTTTAGAAACAAACTTAATTTGCAACTTTGATTACTTCAATAAATACTAAAAACTTGAAAAGTCAAAACTGTTAAGGTGCAACTTTGATTACCTCAATGACAGATTTTGGAACGATAGAAAATTATTGCAAATTTAGTTTTTTTTTTTTTTTTTTTTTTTTTTTTTTTTTAAACCCCATCCCCGTCCTCTTCTCTCTCCCTCTATTTTCTCTCTGCTGCTGCCGTCACTCACGATGGCGAAGCCATCGAAAATCATGACAGCGAGGAACCCAGAGAATCTCAGTGGCATCCACCTCTGATCGTTGGGAAATTGGCCAGAAAAAAGTAGCAAAGATAGCCGCTGGAGAATTGCGACCAAAATGGCAAGAAAATCACGATTTCCTCCTCGTCGCCAAACCAGTTTCAAGCGGTGATTTCAAGAACCGGTTGAAGGCGAGATTTGCGAAGGTGTCCACTCTCCCTATTCATCGACTCCTTCAGAATTTAAAAATAAAAAAATAAAAAAAAAATGCTCCCATAATAAAATTTTAGGAGACACGGACTCAGCTCAAACAAATAACAACTCCAACAGTCTTAATTCTGATACTAAGAGTTCAGATTCAAGAATTAACAAAAGCATTACATATCAGTTAGGTTTTAATTTCATCACTTTACCTTTTGTTAATAGTTGTCAAACAATTAATCACTCAATGGAGGAAGCCAAAGCAATTGCAAAACTTTGTTGGGCGGATCAAATTGAGTAAGCAGAAGGAGCATTTATTCCTTTCAAATCGAGAAAACAATGCAATAACAAGCATTAGAGTAATACTACACTATCTCCAAATAGAGCTATAGATGATTGAAGAGATTTCGAATCCTAAGAATGTCAAGCTAGGAAATGAAACACTCATTCATAAAGAAATGGAGATTGTGCTTCCAAGATCTTAGGAAAAAATGAACTAACTAAATAATTTGCAAAGAGGCATAATTATGATCTTAAAAGGAAAAGTGCCTATAAAATTCGTGTTCGAAAGGAAAAGGATTTTAAGATATATAAATGACACTAATTTTCGATTGAGTGCATCTACCTTCACCGAAGAGTTGCCATTTATTGTCCTTGTTTTTTTAACCATCGAGACTGTATTCTAAATTTCTTTTTTTTTTTTTTTTAAATAAACTTGAGTGAGAAATTTAGTTCCTCCTCACTATTACTTATTTCAAATATATATCTATTGTCTATAGTTTTTGTCAAAAATCTTACTAATCAACTTACTATATTATGATTTTACCTAAAAAAAGTTCCTACACTGTGAAAGGACGGAAGGCACATTAGTCCTTTCTCAGTAGCCTCGCCGTGTGAAATTTTTTTAGTTTTAAATTTAAATTTAATTTAATTTTTTGTTTTTATTTTTATTTGTTTCATTTGCTTATGCCACACACAAGATGTCCAATTAGTTTAGTCAAATGTCACTAATGCATTTTTCTGGTACAGTGCTCCCAACAGAGATCGTAACCCGCGGAGGCTTTAAATGATTGAACATTTATTTGAATTGTCTGCTTTTATCAAAACCTGCCACGTATTACTAATTTCTGTATATCTGATATCTAAAAACACGACAAATAAAATTTAATACCCAACATTTATCGAGTGGGATGGGACAGAGGACATTCACGAACCCTGGAGTACATAAAAGTCTCAAAATAATCTTCTTTTCAGATTTGGGCTAAATTATTTAAAGCGAATGCTAGGCACCACACACACAACTGCTGTCAGTGCTACATTTGATACTTATCCATCTACCACACATGATCCAGATATCCTATATAATTTTTGACGTAACATAATATTATTGATATATTAGGTATCATTTCAGATAATAAAATTGAACTGAAAATCATCATTCCTACAGTGCCTGACAGATGTCCTTGAACGCCATTCTGTATTATAACAGCCTATAGAGCTTGTACAGTTTTTTGTACATACTTTCATCCTGTTTTTTTTTTTTTTTTTTTTTTCAACGGTAGTATGCTTGACATGGGAATGACTCCATGCTGCGACAAACCAAGGCTGAAGAGAGGTTCCTGCACTGAAGAAGAAGACCTGAAGCTCGTTTCTTATATTCGACTACATGGCGAAGGAGGCCGGCGTTCCTTGAACAAGAAACCCGGTCTATATTCAACCATTTTTAACCTCTTCAATTTACTTTGATATTTACTTTGTAATTCTTCTCGATATATAGCCTCTTATAGTACTCCTACAGAAAGGAGCACTTCTGAACTCTCTGATTATTTCGCAATCACAGTACAATAATTTAATCTGCATCAAGTTTTATTATTATTATTATTTTTTTTTTTCATGCGGAATTTGAAAATTTTTTGTATGGAAGAGAAGCAAGAGGGAGTTAGGTGGATGTTTTCTATATGCATTTTTTACTTTTCTTTTACTTGTTCTTTTTCCAAGTATACGCTAGATTTGTCATCGTCTAAGGGCCCGTGTTTATGGGAGGTTTTGTAGATGTGTTTTAAATTGGAACTGAGATATAGTTTTGTATGTATGTATGTATATTGTCCATAAAATCATATGTTACAAACATGAGGTCCGACCCAATTATTGTCGTTTGGGATGGGCAGTAGAAAAGATGAATTGCTTGTGGGGGCTGCAAAGATTTCAGTGTACAGAAAATTGTGCTTGTCTCGCTTTATTATTATTATTATTATTATTTATAATTCAAAACATATTAATTGGTTCAATTCCAAGTTTATCAATAAAAGTTTCGTCATTGAGACGTCAATTTCTTTAACCATTTTAATCATGCGTGGATCACGCCACCAATTAGCTAGTAATGGAGAACATATAGTAAACTTAAGGCAATACTTAAAATATTTATAAAAAAAAAAAATAGCAAATTCTTCTCTGCGGACTCTCGGTGTTGCCTCCTCTTTTGCTCGCACCATATTTCGTCACCCTCCTAATTTTCCTTTTGCATACTAAATACGTGACTCAAATGTGATTAAAACCGTTTGAATTTTAAGTTTCGAAGGCACAAGTGTGTTTTCATAACTCGTTGGGACTCAACAAGTGGGAAGGGATTAAAGTTTGATAAATAGGCACTTTCAAATTTGAAATCCAAAAATCTTTTTTTTTTTTTTGATAAGTGTGATAAATAAATAAAAAAAATTTAAATTCCGAAATCTAAACTGGTCCGGCCATGCTTTGAGTGGTACTTAGTGCACTACCTTTAAAAGTACAATGGGAAGCGTCTCCTAATAAGTATGCATTAATATCTGTAATAAAAAGTTAGCAATTCAAAATTGAGATTAGAATTGATATCTCTAACATTACTCTTAAATAAAACAAAAAAAATTTTGATTCGGCTTCAAGTTGGTTACTAAAAGAGTAAACTTGCAAAATGGAGTAATCTTTAAATTACAATTAAATGTCTACCAGATTAATATTCATTTTCAATTAATATTTATTTTCAGCAAAGAAGGTAGGTTGTCATGGCCGCCAACACTGGCCACTAAAAAGTAATCTGGGATTTCTTGTTATCACCATATTGCAAAAATTATTCACAAAAATGAACAAAAAACAAAAGTTGTTACACAAAAATAATCAGCATAACAAAAAAAGACACCGCAAAAAGTTGGAAGGAACATAAGAGAAAATCCACACCAAATATAATGAGAGACTTTCCTACTCCTCTTTATTTTCCTCATATATAATGTACACCTGTCTTTTTTGTTTGCTTTACCTTCCTACCAAACCTAGCGTAAACCTGACCAAGAATATGCTAATAAAACTTAAATACTAAATTCAATCATTTGTTTGATAAAATAATTTTTTTAAAAAAATTTTCTAGACAATAATTTAAATACAGTCAAGTAAACAATGAAAACCATCCCTTTTCTATTCTGGTGAAAAGAGCATGGCAACACGTACAGAATCCAGAATCCTCTACTAACAGTAGAGAAACAATGTAAAATGAAAAGGCCAATATTAAAAAGATGCCGATCTAATCTGGATGCACCTTCGAATCCCGATATCCATTATTCATTCAAATGAAAAGACAGATAGAATAACACATAATAAATTGATTATAGACTTACTATGTGAAGCGGAACTCTACTTCTGAATATAATCAATTTAATATGAATATTTATACAGTAAAGTATTAAACTTATTATTACTCTAAAGAGGGACAGGAGAGAGAAACATTAATGGTAGCCTATTATAACTAACAGTTGTGCCTCTTGAACATGCATCTGCCGTGGAACCAGCTGATCTCGAGCCTCCGGGAATCCACCGGGCCTTGGCGTTCACCGTTGGCTCCATTCCCTTCAGAGGACGCTGATCAGCAGAACCCAAGGTTCTCCGCCGGCCGAATCTCCTCATAGGTTTCGACGGCGGCTATAGGAAGAGAGAGTGAGATCTAACGAGGAGAGAAAGAGAGGAAGGAAAAAAAAAAAAAAAAGACACTATTCCACTAGGGTTTAGCTAAAGAAATTTAATGTTGGTGGTGGTTAAAATGAGACAGAGGTCAAATGTGAAGTGTGAACTAATCCCAATAAAAATTGATTAGGTCAAAAATCATAATCATATATTTTTGGGGCATTCGAAAAAATCATGATCATGTATTTTTGGGGCATTCCATCTAATTTTCTTCAAAAATTAGATTGATAAGCAATTTTTAAACACTTATTTTTAAGAAAATGAGCCGAATATTTTTTTTATTTAGGAAAATGACAAGTGACCAGTAAAAATTGATTCTATCCGATCAATGAGTGATTGGACAAACTTACTTAATGATTGATCAATAAAAAAAATATTGATATTGGATTGGTCATTTAAAAAAATATATTATGTTCCTAATTGACAAAACTTTAGATATCTATTATAAAATGTTTTTTAACAAAAAGTCATTTATCCGTACATCCCTCTAATTTTCTCTTCACATCCCTCTGATTTTCTCTTGTTAAAGTGAAGAGAAAATTATTAAAACCGCATTTTAAATGTACATGCATTAGGCCTTTTTTAATGCTTACTTGGAATTTTGACTTTGAATTTATTATTGTTATTATTATTTTTTTATTGTTTTGGTATTTCTCTTCGCAACTCCCTCTCTCTTTCTTCACTGTCGCTTTCTCTCACCCCACGTCCCTTCTCTCCTCTCTTTTGAGTCGTATTGCGATCTACGACGAAGACGAATGATCTTTGCAAGAGGGAAGCCGGATCATGACAGTGAACCGATCTCAAGGTCATGATCCTTCGGTCTTTCACAAGTCATCCAGCAAAATAAATTCATGCTTTTTAGTGACTATTTAAAATGCCTCATAATTACCAGTGACAGTTCAAATGCCTCAATTTAAAATATTATTTCCCAAATTAACCATTTAAATAGCAATTAGAGCATTAACAATTGAAAATTGATATTGCTCAAAGATTTATTTTATGTTCATTCACATAAAAAGTACAAGAACCAACTCTTATTTTGTGCAACTTTACACTATGTTTGGATGACATATCTAATTTTTCAAAATGGGAATTTTTTGCATAAAATTGTTTTTTCTCAACTAATTATATTGTTCTCTCATTTTGAAAATGAAAAACTATCTTATTGTCAAACTTACTTCGTACAATACCCTTTTGGGAAAAAAAAATCTTTTTGAAATCTTCTCACAATGCAATATTTCTAATACCATTTTTTCTCATTCCAATCAACTTTTTGTTTTCAAAAATAAAATTTTTTACACATCCAAATATCATCTTATTTTCAAAATGAAACGACTTTCTTATTTAAAACAAAAAAAAAATTTTCCTTTTTAAAAATGGACACATGATCCAAATGTCGACTTCTCCCTTGAAAATCGAGGAGTTATCAAATCCTTTCTCAAGAAATCATATCTAAAATCTTGTCCAACTAATAAAAAAAATACACACATCATGTAGTGGACCTTAAAGATTTAGGGTGTATTTGTTGTTTGGGTTGAGTTTGAGATATAATGAAATTTTTACGTTGAAATATGTTAACTTTTTAAAAACTAATTATAATTTTTATTGACTTTTTTAATAAAAGATAAAAAAAAACAAATCATAAAGTACAATTGAGTTCAAACTCAACTGTATTCTAAACGTAGGTTTAACGTCTGTTAAGTGTTACTGAACAAGTTAAAGCACGGTTTCCTCAAGACCTTCAAACTTCCCCAGTCATCACGTCTCCTCCACTCCGGACGTTGCCTGTCTCTTCTCTGATGGTATGTCCGGTGAGATCATCTTCACCGACTCCTCCCATGATTGCTTCATCTAAAAGTCAACAGTATTCTTGCTCATTGCTCTTGCTATGGTTGGTCTGTATTTTCTATTTTATTTTCAATTTTCAGAGTCATCTGTTTCTTTTTCTTTTGTTCTTTTTTTTTTTTATAATAAACATTACTCATTCTTCAAATCAAATCCTTATGTAAATGGGCACCTATGAATCTTTTTTTTTTTTTTTAACCTTGGTATTGTATTGTAATACCTAGATTTTTCAATATTACTGTTTCCTTTCAAAGGAATTAAATGCATGCCATGGAGGTATTTATGAAAAAGTTCAATTAAGAGTTTTTATCAAGTTTTGTGAGTTCTTATGGTTCAATAAGACTCAAAATTGATTGCTTAGATTAGCAAACGACCTTTTGGGTCGAAAGGAATGAAAAAGGTACGTGATTTCATGTCGGTCAAAGTTTGACCGAAAAAGTCAACATTGACCAAGAAAGTCAAAGGTTGACCAAGTGAGGTCAAAGGTTTGACTTTGTAGTATTAAGATGTGCAGTATGGAAAATATACTGTGAAAACCGTCTTTATGGATGGAATAGTATGAATAGGATCTAAAACTACCATAGAAAAATCAAGCACACCAAGTTAGGAATAAAGGGCAAAAGGACTTTAGAAAATAAGAAAAATTTTATACAGTCCATTTTTAACAGATAAATTTTGGACTGTAGATCAGTGTAAAATACTGTTATTAGTTGATAACAGTATTAGAAATATCTGTGTAGCATAAAAATGGACTGCATATTAAAGAAAAGCCTAACAAGCCTTAATATGGGATGACATTACCCAATCCCATATTTATGACATCATAATTATTTAAATGAGGTAGAAAGAAATATGGAAAGCTCTAGAAAGGGAGTGAGTTGGCCAGCCACCTATTGAGATGAAAATTACAAATATTTTGTCCTTAGGGGCTAAAATGTAATTTTAGAAAAATGGGTGATGTAAGCAAGGTGATGTCATCAAGATGATGTCATCAAGATGCAAGAACTTGCCTTGGAGAGTAAGCTAATGACCGGCCACCTAAGGGGGTGAAAATGCAAAAATTTTATCTTTAGGGGCTAAAATGTAATTTTTGAAAAATAGGTGATGTAAGCATGATGAGGTAAGCATGATGATGTCATCATTTGCTTAGAGAGCAAGGGGATAACTGGCCATGTGACACATGGAGGGTGTCTTTGCAAATATTTTTGCTTTAGGGGCCAAAATATAATTTTAAGATTAAAAATAAATCAACAAAAATAATTTATTTTTCAGCTATAAATAGGGCCACGGGGGGGTCGGTTTTAGCTCAGAAAAATTGAGAAAACTTCCCTAAACCATGCCAAAATGATTTCTCACATTTTTTCTCTCTAAACCCGAAACCCCATAGGACCAAAAAGAAAGAAAAAAAAAAAAAAAAGAAAGTGAGGAAAATTGGAGCTAGGCTAGTAACCGGATTTTGGGTGAGAAACCCACAAGGGTGGCTGAAATCTTAGAACCCCATTGGAGGGGAGAAACCGGTTGTGGTGGCAGCCAAGGAAAAAGGGAAATTTTTGGGATCTACGCTTGAGAACCAACTTCCAAACCCTAGAGGTAAACCCTTGACCCTAAGCCTTCCCATTAAGTTTCAATTTGAAATTTATATGTATTTCAAGTTGAAAATTTGTAAGAGTATAAGCTCAAGTTATTTCTTGCCCTAGTTTAGTTTTGGTGTGATGCTTGATTTAGGTTTTAAGGATAGTTTGATGTTTAGCTTTGTTTATGAGCTTTAATTTTATGCTTATGCTTGGTTGAATGCTAGGATGCATGCTAGATGGTCGATAAATTGTATGTCCCCTAATTATGTTCAATTATGTTTTAGTATGGTAAGTTAGGTTGCTAGAATGGTATGAGAATGTATGGTATGGTTTGAATGCAACCTAGAACGATGCAAAACCCTAGGTTAGAGCAAGTTCGGGTTTGGTTTGCATGGACGCGTTTAAGCTGCATGAATGCTACAGTGGGACGTTAGAAAATGCTGCATGTCTGCTTTCTAGGCTCCCGCGTGTTCGGTTGAGTTAGATTACGCGAAATAGGACATAAAACAAAATTAAGATTAAAAATCTGCCAGTTCGGGTATAAACTGGCCAGTTTTCTGGAAAGTGGAATTTGAGGCCTTTAGAGGCCGAATTTGGGAAAACGTAAAACATGAAAGTTGTAGAGGAAGGGTTTTTCCTATAAGGGCAATGCAGACAGTTTTTCAAAATAAGACTCCAACAGCCTCGGTTTTTATGAAAATCCGAGCCTAACCGTGCCCAGATTTCATGCACGGTCAGGTAGATTCAACCAAGAAAATGAACATGTTAGAGTCCGAATTAAATTTTTCGTAAAACACAAAAGTTTTAGGATTTTTTGAGAGCTAGAACTTTCATGAAGATAAATTTTTCAAATTCAAACTGGATTTTTAAACTGACACGGATTTCCAAAAAGGGTGCAGGAAACAGGAAATTCCTGTACAGGATTTTCTAAAACAATACAGAAAAAAACTGTGTTTTTACACCAACATCACTGTTTTGAACGTGGAAACTGTTCCAATGGCAGTCTCAGCCCTTAATGATTTTTATGAGACTTTATTTTAAGAACCATGAGTTTTTATAAGCTAAGTAAATGTTTTTGGACTTAATTCACTAATTTTCCAAAGATAAAGGAAAAAGGGATTTTTAAGCCAAAATTTAGTAAAAACGACAATGACGGATGATAACCGGGATAAATACTCGAGTTATAAGGGGTTGACTTTTGTTGACTAAGTTTGACCCATAAGGGGTTGACTTTTGTTGACTAAGTTTGACCTGTAGAAGGTTGACTTTTGTTGACCGAACTTTGACCGCTGCAAGGGTTACCCAACATAACCCTATGGATTATAGAATAAGAATACTGAGACCTAGGCCCAAGGTTAGGAAGATAACCTAACCCTATTCATATGCATGAGGGCCTAGCACCTAAGGTTACTCTATGTAACCTAATAAGTTATGAATTGAATATGTTAGATCTTAAACTCTAAGGTTACTCGTCGTAACCAAGTAAGTATCATGTATAAATTTAGGGGGGACATACAACTAAGACTATGCATGTTGGTTAGGTCACCAACATTTTTCAGTTATGGTTACGAATCCTTACCCTATGTCCATGGAATAACAGGAGATAGTCTATTGTTGCGTCCGCACTGGAGCAGCACATTATTGGACATAGCGAACAAGGTAAGTACAACTCCGCCTACACCATAGGCTTTGTTGTGGTACTTGCCTAAGTATGTTAATGTATGCTATGATGCATGTTAGGATGTATGCCATGATGTTTGATGTGTTGTATGTTAGAATAATGTGATGCCATGATATATTGATTTTATGATATGTCATGTTCATGAGGTATGCTATGCCAGGATTATGTTATGTCATGTTCATGAGGTATGTTATGCCAAGATTATGTTATGTCATGTTTATGAGGTATGCTATGCTAAGTTTATGAGATGTTTAAGAATTAAGTATGTGTGACATCACGAAGTATGTTCACAAACTCTTATAAGAATAATAAGAGCAAGAATGACATGATAAGTAAGATGGCAAGCAAGTTGCCTGTGTCGTACCGACCCGCATTAGGTCGGGTTGGACTATGGTTTGAGTTGGAAACGGACTGGCCGCCCCAACCACTCCATAGTTGCGCGCCCAGTACGTACACTCAAGTAAGGGGCCCATAAGTAAGATAAGTAAGCTAAGTTAAGAAGGAATAAGAAAGCATAATACGAGTATAATCGGTTCATGCATATATTATGCTATGTGATGATATGTTAAGTATGGAATGGTATGTTATGTGATGATATGTTAAGACAAGATATGTTATGGTATGTACGTCAAGATATGTTAAGCTATGTGATGTAAGTTATGATCATGTTATAAGCAGTAAATTATGATTTCGTTATGTTTTGTTTAATTGGGGTCGGGGTATAGTTAGTTGTACTTGCTGAGCGAAAAGCTCACTGTCTTACGTCTATGTTGTAGGTAAATAATCTACTGGCAATCAGTAATACAAGATGGAGGAGCGTGGCTGGGCGAGCTATGAAATGTGGGAAATAATGCCACTACGCGTTTGTATTTTATGTATAGTATTTCAAGTTAAACGTCTTTATTTAAATTTGCTATCCACTAGTATGCGCTACAAGTATAACAAAAAAAAAAAATTTCCGCTGTTTCCGCTCTAAGTAAGTAAGTAAGACCAAGTATGTATGTATGTACGGTAACGGTCTGTGCTAGGCGGGTCGTTACATGTTTTTTATTTGCTTCGATGTGCCCTAGGAATCTATAAATGGGTATCAAATCTTTGTTTTCAAGCATATCTATCCTAGTCCAACCATCCACACAAATTTTGTCCTGGGTATTGTTGTATTTGCTCCGATGGACGTTAATTAGGACATAAGATTTTTTTAAATTAAATTGTTTAATGTTTTTCTGTTCGATTTTTTGCTTGGATTTGGGTGAAAAGTAACAGGTGAGAGAAAGACATAAGAAAGGGATCATACGAGAGAGAAAGATGGTTTATGTGAGTGAGCTTAAATTTTTTTTTTTTTTGGGTTGGTTTTTCTAAAGTCTGCTTTGAAAAAAAAAAAAAAAAAAAAAAAAAAAAAAAAAAGGGGAAAGCTTGACAAGGAAGATGAAGAGTGAAGGTAGAAGTTGGAGGAATGGGAGAGAAAGTACCTTTGCTCGAGAAGTTAAAGGGAGGAGAGAATAATCAGAACACTTAACAGGTGTGGACAGAAAAGTATATTAAAAAGTTATCATTTTTTTTTTTTGAGAGAGGTTGTGGTAGAGCCTCTCCTAGAGTAATTACCGGTAGAGCTCTTTTTTAAACTGTTAGATTTAATCGAACGGTTGATATAGTATTGGTATACCATAGTTATCATACACCTTACCTCATATAAACTTTCCCACTCTTATCTTCTCCGTCACCGGCAACCTCCCACCATCACCAGTGATCCCCCGACGTCGACGACCACACCCCCGGCCGGCCCCCACCCCATCCCCAGCCACCCCCTCTTTCTCTCTTCTCTTCTCTCCCTGCCCCCTGCGCCCCCCGCCCCTCGGCTCCCCGCTGACCCCTGCCCCCAGCCTGCCCGAGACCCCCCCACCCAGCCCCCCCGGCGCCCCCCCCACAGGAACCCCCTACCCCTCTCTCTCCTCTCTTTCTTCCCCCCTCTTTCTCTTCCCGTTCACGATCTTCTTTAGCTTTTTCTTTTTTTTTTTCCTCTTTTCCACTTACTTTGTTATAATATGGGTGGTGCCTACAGTTCATCATGTACACCCTCAATATATAGACCATCCGATTCAATATCTGTGGTTTAAAAAATGACTATATCGATAGAGACTCTCAATGAGTCTCTACCACAGTTTTGTCCATTTTTTTAATGACCTATCATACTATAATTGACTGGACCGGGTTTGGGAAAAGAAAAATTGGACAGACGATTCAAGTCGTGCCATTACAAAGAAAAATTGGATAGACGATACTAGTCCTGCCATTACAAAGGAGCCAGTTGATGGTGGATTAATATCCAAGTGGAAGAGAGTTAAGTTTCGGAGTCTAATTAATATATTATATAAAGAAAGTACATGAATCAATCTATGGAAATGTACGTGATTATTATAATGAATTATTATAACGACTAAAAAAAGATATAGTCTGGCATATTTAGACAAATCTTTATATATCATGTGCGATCTTAATTATTTTTCTTCTGAAACTTTATTGCTCTAGAATCAATTGATAATGCAGAATTTAGGGTGTCTATTTCTTAAAACGAATATAATTTCGTAAACATTGTATTCGCTGATATTAAAGTTTGCAAATATGTGAGGTCTGAACATTAAAACGGTTTCGCATAAAACTTAAAATCTCAAGCCGCCCTTGGTGTTTTGTCAAGCATAATTCATCGTCACTCTTCCAACTTGTTTCTTTTCTAAAAGTTAAAAAAAAAATAGAAATAAAATAAAAATTCCCTCCATTCTTACCTCTCCCACCCGATTTTTAATAAGTTTTTTTTAGAAAATTTTCGCTATTTTCTTCTCCTAATAGAAAGAAATGATCCAATTAACAGAGAAATCAGAAATCAATAATCACTAAAAAAAAAAAAATTCCCAATCAACAACAATGGGTATTCGGCTCCATTTTAGCACACAGTACAAGAAGTACAAGAATTATTAAATAAAAAAATTATTAAAAAAAAAAAAAAAAAAAGGCAAAGCTACTTGAAAAGTTTAAAACGACTTAAAAAAAAAAGTTTGTTCTTGCTCCACTAGCTCTATTACGACTGTCGGTCTACCTTTTGCTCATCTATTAATGGGGGTAATTTTGTCGCTGTCCAAAAAAATGTCCATTGTTGGAAGTGAACCGAGGTAGACACGTGGCGGTAGATGAAGGCAGAAAGTGCACCGGCGATTCTTATAACAAGTGCAGCTAGCACTGACAAACATTGCTTCTTTTTTGACACAACAGTCGTATTACGATATGCTGGAAGCAAATACGACAGTAGTAGGAGAACAAACTGATAAAATAATAAATTACGAGGAGTGCCTGCCCAGAAAACGTGATTAGACTAAAATTTTCCTAGAGGAAGAAAGAAAGAAAAAAAATAAAGAAAAAAGAACAAAATTTGAGAAATAAGCACCACTACAAATGGAGACTCCAATTCTGATCTTTTTTAAACCTTTTTTTTTTTTTTTTAAATCTGCTCCAAGCCCTCCAAAGTAAAGAGACCGGAAAATCTAAGTGGCCAGTACCGAAAATTTTAAATTGCATTTTATTGTGTATAAATTAATAGGGATAGTAATTAATACAAAAAAAAAATCATATTATCTAATGCGACACATATTCTACATGTTATTTTGTATTATTTCAGTTACGAGTCGAGGTCAAAGTCGAGGTCAAGATCAGTCCAGGTCTAGGGCATGGTTGTGAGCCCGAGCACAAGGATGGGATCAGCTTGGGAGTAGGATCTAGATCAAATTTGTTGGAAAAAATGGCTTGTAAAAACCATTTTAATGGTCATTTTGAGGCTTGAATTTGAGCGGGACCTACTTCGTGTTAGTTCATGGTGAATTCGTGTTCTTCTCCGCAAGAAGGTCGAAATTGAATTTTAATACACTCAAAATGATGAAATGGTGAATGAAAAATTGACTCATAAAATTGCACCAATGAAGTTGGAAAAACTAGAGAAAGGAAGTGAGGAAACTCTTATCCCACATGGGAAAGATGTCGCACTGAATTACCCACTCCGTGCAGGCTTCATTTTGCTGCATAGTTTTAAATTGGGTTTTATTTTTTTTTTCCAACTTAAATTTGTAATTGACTGCAATTACTCCTTGAAGGTTACTGTTGCTAACCTTTAAGCCTCAGAAAATGTTTCTAATTAATAGGAATAATACCATGATCAACTCCAAGAGCATGAAAACGTTTGTAACAACTGGTAACAGCCAAAGTGTTTGGCTTCTAGAAAGTTAAAGCCATTAAAGCCATAGTGTGATAACGCCCTTTTTGATTGATTCATGATTTCTTCGTTAAGGAAAAATGAATATTTATGTGAAATGTCTGATATAATTTTATCAGATGTATTTGAGTTCTTACAGCATAGTAAGACTCAAAAACAACTTGTTTAGTTAAACATGATTCCTTTTGAGGAAAAAGGCAGAATTGAAATTTATGATTTTATGTTGATCAAAGTTTGACCAAGAAAAGTCAAAAATATGAATATGACGGTACTACAGTATAGCAAGCAGTATAAGAATTATACTGTAAAAAACTGTCATCACAGATAAAATAGTAAAATAAGGTTCAAGACTACCCTAGAAAAATCAAGCACATTATTTAGGACATTAAGGGCTATGGTAGCTCGAAGTCAAACAAAAAAATTTTAAGCAGTCAAATTTTACGCAGATGAATTTTGGACTGTAGTCCAATATAACAGTACTGTTATTAGTAAAAGCAGTATTTATAATATCTACAATAGTATGAAATGGACTGCATTTTAAGAGGAAAGCCAAACAAGGCCTTAATGGGGGGACACCTCATCAAGGATTAATATGAGAATTTTTGGATTTTTGGAAAATAAAATTAAGTGGATAATTATGAAAATTTTGGGAGCTAAAATGAGGACACATGACTGGCCACCTCATAGGGGTATTAAGCAAATATTTTGCTCTTAAAGACTAATATGCAATTTTGAAAATAAAAATAAATCCAAAAAAAAATATTTTTCACGTATAAATAGGTGATGGGGGGTGGGTTTTTGGATCATTTTATGTGATTCTACCCAAAAACTATGGCTCATTTTCACCTCACCCTTTCTTCCCCATAAGAGCCGAACCCCAAGAGAGAGAGAGAGAAAAGAGAGAGAGAGAGAGAGAGAGAGAGTAGAGGGTGGTCGGATTTGTGGAACCAAAGTAGGAAGGAAGTTTGATTCAAAGCTTAGAACCAATCTCCAAGCTTAAAGGTATCTTCTAAAACCTTCAAGCTATCCAATTAAGTTTTGATTCAAAGTTTATGTGTATTTTTCATATGGGTATGTAAGAGCATAAGCTCATTCATTTACTTTCATGCAATAGGCTTAGATGCTTGGTTATGTGCTTGATTAGGGTTTCATGGTCTTGATTTATGTTTTGGTGCATATTTGTGATGGTATGCTTGTGTGACATTATGGTTTGCATGCATGCCTTTAAGGTGTTTGTTATATCTCCCCATGTGTTTAAGAAGTTGTATGCTATGCATGAATGATGGAATAAGTTAGGTTATGATCTTGTATAAAGTTATGGATATGCAAACCAACCATAAACCCTAGTTTGGTGCAAGAACACCACATGGGTTGCATGTGTATGAATGAATGTATGTTGATGAAGAATTTACGTTAGAAGTGCTGCATGTTGTCGTAGGCTCATGGTTTCAACCGTTTGAGGTAGTGTGCGCGTAAATTTTACGTAAAAATGGATTTAATGTAAAACTGCCAATTTCGCGTAAAACTGGGCAGCTCACTGGAGAAGCAATTTTGAGGCCCCTAGAGGCCGAATTTGGGGAAACTTAAAACATGAAAGTTGTAGAAAATAAAAAATCCTAGGGAATATGTAAACGGTTTTCAAAAATAAGGCTCCAATGGCCTCCGTTTTTACAAAAATCCGAACCTGGTCATGCCCAGACTCTATGCACAGCCAGGCAGGTTCAACCAGGAAAATGAGTAGATTAGAGGCTGAAATGGGTTTTGAGCAAAACATGAAAGTTGTAGGATTTTTCAATATCTAAAACTTTCATGAAGAAATCTTTTTCAGATTCAAAACAGATTTTTAGATTAAAAAAATTGGATTCCAAAAACTGTGCAGGAAACAGAAAATTCATGCACAAGATTTTTAGAAGCAATGCAGGAAAAGGAAATTCCTGCACATACACTGATAATTGTTAGCAAGAAACTGTTTCAAGGGTAGTTTCCAAAACTTGACAATTTTTATTATCTTTGTTCAAAAAGATAACCGATAATAAACAGATAGGATACCCAAGTTATTGGGTTGAGCCTCACACCCGAGGTTACCAATAGTAACCTAATAGAGGTGATGCTTTAAAATAATTGGGCTCTAGTAACTCAATAGGGTATCATTCAAGTATAAATAGGTCTTACCCTAGGGTTACCATAATAACCTAATGGGATATTTATTTAAACTAATTAGGCCTAAAACCCAGGGTTACCCATAGTAACCTAAGGGGATATGGATTAAAAGAAATCAGGCTTAAGCCCGAAGTTTTTAATAGTAACCTAATACTATTCAAGTATGATTGGGTTTAGTACCCAAGGTTACTCTAAGTAACCTAACGAGATATTGTTTAAGCATGTTGGGTCATGGGCCCTAGGGTTACACTAAGTAACCAAACAAGTTATGATAAGATAATGTAGAGAGGACATATAACTAGGGTTTACTCATGAATGTTGGTTAGGATACCAACATTTAATATCATGGTTAAGAGTAAGATAGGATGATTCTTATCTTACGTCATTTTTGAAAATAAGAAGTTAACCTGTTGTTGCGACTAGTAGGAGCAACAAACTCAGGACTTACGCAACAGGTAAGTACAACTCCGCTTACAATATAGACGAAAGTGTTATACTACCTACCTGTAAGATTTTCAGCTCGTGCATGTATGTTTTAGTGCGTATGATTTATGCCTTGATGATGTGATATGACCTATAACTTGATGATGTGATGCATATAACTTATGCCTTGATGATGTGATGCATAGGGTTTATGCTTTATTATTATGATATCATGAAGCATGCTCACTAATGATAAATCATTTGGTAAGAATGAGAACCTAATTTCAAGTATGAAACTATTTTAAAAGACTGTTTTCAAGAAGAAAACTATGTTCAAGGGATCGTTTTCAAGACTGAAAACTATTCATAAGAAATTATGTTCAAGAACAAGTTAAGAGCAAGTTTTCAAGTATGATGGCAAGCAAGTTGCTTTATGTCGTACTGACCCGCACTAAGTCGGGTTTGGTCTATGGTTTGAATGAGAAATGGACTGGCCACCCCAACCATTCAATGGCTGCACGCCAACACTTATGTTATGTAAGGGGCCCAAAAGTATGTTAACATAAGACATCATAATGGAAGCATAATTGGTTCATGCATGATGTTATTATGAAAAGTTTTGCGGATTTATAGTTATAATTGTTGAGCGAAAGCTCACGTCTTACGTTTATACTGTAGGTAAGTAACCAACCAGCAATCTTTGATGCAAGACGGTGAAGCGTGGCAAGGCTACCTGTGAAATCTTGGGATGGGAACCACTTCGCGTTTTGTTTTAATTATGTTGACAGTTAATCTAGAATGTTGTATGTACCACAACAAGTTTAGTATTTCAGTTAGTGTATATATATATGTATATATACATGTACATATATAAGCAAGTATGGTATGGGTGAGTTTCCAAGATTTAAATTGAAAAAAAAAAATTCAGTATTTTTGCCTAACAAATGAGTTAAGTATTATGTAAGATAAGTAGCTGTGACGGCCCACGTAGGACGGGTCATTACAATAGTAAATGGCTGAAACGTTTGGTTGGTTTTGGCTAGTTATGCAGGTTTGGCTTCTAGAAAGTTAAAGCCATTAAAGCCATTGTAAATGGCTGAAACGTTTGGCTAGTTTTGGCTAATTACATGACTAACCGGTTGATTCCTCACATGAATGCCTATAAATTGGCATCCATACTTAGTCGAAAAAGAACACATGAAAATGCAAACTTCTCTTTTCTTTCTTAGTGATCTGAGTCTAGGTGTCTTAAATGATAGAGTTCGGGCATTTTTCAAGTTCGCCGGAAGCTGTAACTTGGTGCACTAAACCATGTGACGCACAGGCCTTGGTGTTTATCGATAATTTTGTTATCTTGTATTATTATGTATTTTTGTTGCTAACGAATTTCGTGTTTCTTAATTCTGACATTTGTTCGTTGTCCTATTTTTCATATTTTGTTAACAAAATTCGAGGTTGGGGTCGACCCAAGCCAATAGTCGGAGTCTGGTCAAGATTAACCCGATACCAATGATGGGGTTGGCCCAAGCCTAGAGTCAAGGTAAATGTTTGCCCAGGCTTGAGGATAGAGTCAGCCTAGACTAGGGATCAGGGTTGGCTTCGGCATCATAGTCGTCTGAAACTAGGGTTGGGATAGGTGCCGACCTGCGACCCCAAACCCATGATCCCAGGGCCCAAAAAACCTTAATATTGTGAAAGAATATGTACATTTTTCCTTTTATTTAGACAAATATCTAAAAGAGTAATTATAAAAGCAATATTACCCTTCATAAAGAATAGAGAATTAACAAATAAAGAAATTATTAAAAGGAAAAAAAAATGAAATCTAAGATGTTTACTGAAAAGGGATAAAGTTGATTTAATGGAATTGCTAAAGGAAATGATATAAAAAGAAAATATGATTATTTTTAATTTATTATAAAGAATGTGAAAATCTTCGTAATGAACCAAAAATGAAATGTTTTCTCAAAATAAGATTTCACAATAATGAGAACAAGCTAAAAAAAAGAAAAATGAACATCTGAAAAAAAAAAATTTTGTATAATGAATCAATCTTTATCATAAAGATAGGTTTGATTTTGTTTCTACCAGGTTATATAAATAATTGGATTTTTTTCCGTAAAGAATTCGATACCATTTGTGTGTTATTCTTCAATTTATTTGATTGAGCCAAAAATGATAACCATTTGATTTGTAATGAATTAAATAAATAAATAAGTTTTTCTTAATAAAGAATTCATTGGTTTTTCATATAAAAAGTGTGAATATTTTAATTTCATTAATCTTTATTGTGAATGTTTTGTATTGTGTTTATTATTTGGTCTGAACAATCATCTTTATAGTAACTATTTTTTATTAACTATAATTATTTTAATGTTCAAAGTGAATCTAAGAAATTGGCTACAATTTACAACTTTAATATAGAACGATGTCATCTCTTAATGCCACTAAGATTATAGCAAGTGACATTTTAAAATTGCAACTACATTTCGTAATATTTTTTTTTTTGAATATCAGAAATGTTAAATAATTTTTATCAAAAATTTACAGAACGACACTAAGCTACATCTGTGACAACTCTACATGCTAGGTAAAACTGCATTTTTAGTGACAACTATAACTTGTCTCTAACCTACTTATTTTGTGGCATTACCTCGAATATGTCACTAAATTATATCCACATTACTTGTGTCAAAAATCTTAAATCTTACTAATCTCTTAGTATTCATGATAAAAACTCGAATGACATTTCAACAGTACCTTTCGTCCTTTCTCATTAGCCATCACTTAACGGGCTAAATATCCACAGTGTGATAAATTTTCTGAATTTTTATTTTTTAAATAATTCTTTAACTTTTAATAAATCTTATTTTATTTATTTATTTATTCCACACGTATTCGTGGGTACCGTTCAATTAGTTAATGATCAAAAGTCACTGACGCATTTTCCTGTGGTGCTCCCTACAGAATTTCTCCAATAATACGCGGAGGCTTAAAAAATCAACATGTATGGATATAATAATTGTCTGCTTTTACCAAAACGTGTCACATATTAATAATTTTTATTTGATATCAAAAAGCATGACTAATTCATGTAATATCCTTTTCCAATTATCGAGGGGAGTGGGACAGGGGACATCCCCATACTCCGGACACGTAAAAGTCTCAAAGATAATTTTCTTCTTTTCAGATTATTTGGACCTCAATTATCTAAAAGTGAATGCTTGGCGCCCACGCAGACGACTCTGTAGTCAGTACTGCATTTGATATTGGACCATCTATCACACACGATCTAAATCTCCTGTTTAATTTTTAATATTTAAAATAATATATAGATAATAAATCACATTATATTATGTTATTTAAAAATTTAAAATCTAACCTAAAAATATAATATGTCATAATATAATTGATTAGATATCATTTCAGATATCTAAAATTGGGTCATAATAATATCATAAATGTCTTTCAACGCTATTATTTATTATTATATTTTGTAGAGCTTACAGTTGTATCTTGTATGTAAAAGCTTTCATCCGTTTTTTTTTTTTTTTTTTCCCACAGAAGTATGCTTGACATGGGAAGGACTCCATGCTGCGACAAACAAGGGCTGAAGAGAGGCACCTGGACTGAAGAAGAAGACCAGAAGCTCGTTTCTTACATCCGACAACACGGCGAAGGAGGCTGGCGTTCCGTGCCCGAGAAAGCCGGTCCGTATTCAGTCATTTTTTCCCTTGAATTTACTCTGATATTTACTGGACTTCTTCTATTTATAGCCTCTTCTACTCCTACGTACAGAAAAGGAGATGAACTCTCAGATTATTTCTCAATTATAGTACAATAAACAAATCTTTCTCAAGTTTATTTTAATTTTTTTTTTTTTATCCTGCCGAATTCAAAACTTTGTTGTAGAGAGGAGAAGCTAGAGGGAGTTGGGGAGAAAAAGAGAGAGTATGTTTTTCATATTTATCGTTCTTTCTTTTTCTTTTCTTTTACTCGTTATTCTTTTTTCAAGTGCTAAAAACATAGATTAAGAGAATAGTTGAAAATAAAATGCTTGATTTTTCATTATATTGTAACTATATATTAATCTTTTGTAGCTTCAGATGTGTACTAGAAATAAGATGTGTATTGTTTGAAGTGCTTTCTTTGAGTCCTATAGAACATAATAATACAGGAAATTTGATGTAAATTTCTCTTTTTTGCCTTTTCCTCTAATTGGGTGTTTTTTTTTTTAATTATATATATATATATATAATATAGGTCTTCTAAGATGTGGGAAGAGTTGCAGGTTGAGATGGGCAAATTACCTGAGGCCTGGTATTAAGAGAGGGGAAATCACTCCTGAGGAAGAGCAAACTATTATTCGCCTGCATTCGGTTCTAGGCAACAGGTGAAGATATTAGATTTTTAATTTTATTTTTTTTTAATTCTTTATTTTAGATGAATTCTGTGGTGGTAAAAATACAACAAAATAAAATAAACGCACGGATAAACAACAGAAAATACTCGCAAACCGTACTGAGATATGTTATCTTCTTTCAACGTTAAACTTTCCCTTCTCTTCACCAAATGAATTCACGAGCTAGTTTTTTTTTTTTTTTTTTTTTTTTTTTTTGTCCTTCTTCTTCTTCTTCTTTGTTGGGTTCCTCTCTCTCTAGGTGGTCAACCATAGCCAGACATTTGTACAAACGAACAGACAACGAAATCAAGAACTACTGGAACACGCGGTTGAAAAGGCGCGTAGCCGAGATCAGTAGTAGCACTTGCAGTCCTAGTAGCGGCACCACCACAACTACCGTGGATCATCACGTAGCCGATCATGATCAAACAGGCATTATCAGTATTCCCAGCAGTACTACGGATCAAAATTTGGCAAACCCTGACGACAATATTATGATCTTTGATGATTCCTTGCAAGTTGAAAATAAACAAGGGGCAATATTGTCAACTTCCACACCAACAAGAAGTTCACAATTTGGTCCCTCTATTAGTAGTACAAGTAACACTTCTTCTGACTTTGATCAAGTGTCTAGGCCCGCTTCCTCCTCGGCGCGGATCCTACTCAACAAGATTGCCTCATCGAAAATTACTCTACTAAATCTTCCCCGTGTGGTCATCCACGGCGGAGGTGGTGGTGGTGGTGGTGGCGGCCGCGGTGAGTCTCAAGTTGAGGGGACTAATAAGGGCAACAATGTCGCCGAATTAAGCTCTTGTGGTGGATGCGACTCGGGGTCCCTTGCCTCCTCTAGGCCAAGCAATGTCGATCCTTTGGACGATGCTTCACCGGCGCAACAGAGTACTGGATATTCAGCATTTTGCGCGGATAATATTGCTGATCTTGAGGAATACTGGATTTCAGACACTTTGGAGTCATAATTTTCATGATCTTGAGCAAATGTTGGTCAAAGGTTTTCCCAATGGTAATTTTGACCTAGAAATAGGATTTGTTGATAATAATAACAATAATAACTTGAGTCTCACCAATTGGTTGATTCCGATTTTTGCTCTTAAAATTTAAGTTAGTGGTAATTATTATCACATACCTCACATTATGATGTTCATATAGTAGTTCTGCCTGATGGTGGGTTATTCCACATTAATGAGAACAAGAGAAGTCTGTTAATTAAGTTTTTAAAAGCTTGATAATAACTACTTAAAATGTCTTTTCCTTGTGTAAATTATCTTCTATTAATATGTTCATTATCATAGTTTTTTTTTTTTTTTTAAACACTGGGTGTTTCTTTTAGGAAACTTTATGGTTATATCTTAATATTCTCTCTATTTTTTACTTTTGAAATGAATATTGCTCTTACTATCGCTACCAAAGAAAATACACATTAATTCTATATATGGATATGTATTTATGTATGTAATTGTCTGTCCATAAAGTCAAATGTCACAAGTATGAGGTCCCCATTATAATATCGTTAGGGATGTGCAGGAAAAAAGGTGAAGTGCTTTTCATTGTGGGGGCTACAAAAATTTCAGTAAGCAGAAGAGATACAGTTAACTGCTGGCAAAAAGGGACGTCTCTGTGAGCATATATCCGATCGAATTAGTTGTTATAATTGACTTTTCAATTAGTCCAGAAAATAGTGCTTGTCTCGCTTTATTTTTCATAATTTAAAATACTATCAATTCCAAGTTTATCATAAATTGTAAATTTGGCATATTCGTTATTGAGACGTCAATTTTTTCACCATTTTATAATACGTGGATCACATGACCAATTAGCTAGTAATCGACAACATATAGTAAATTTAAGATATTCATAAAATAAATTTTTTTTAAACAAAAAAAAAAAAAAAAAATAGCGAAATCTTCATTGCTTGCTCGCAGCCACCATATCTGTCGTGACCCTCCTAAGTTTCCTTTTACAAACTAATCACATGACAAACGTGATCAAAACAGTTGAAATTTTAAGTTTCAAAGACAGAAGTGTATTTTAATTACCTGTTGGGTCTCAATGGGTGGGAAAGCGATAGGGGTTTTGATAGGAAATTTCAAATTTGAAAACTGAAAGCGTTTTTATTTATTTTTGATAAGTGGGATTAGCAAATGAAATATTTATATTCCCAAATCTAAATTGGTCTGGCCATGCTTTGAGTGGTTTTTTTTTTTTTTTTTTTTTTTTTTTTTTTTGGGATAAGGATGCTTCGAGTGGTACTTAGTGCACTGACCTCCATCCCTAGGCCGGTGAGCTTTATTACTAATAAATTATTAGGGAGATATATACATATATTCATCATGTGTACTCTCATTTCTGTTTAGATATGAGTCGATATTTATTAATTATTACACTTAGTCCGGACTTAAAAGCACAATGTGACGCATCTCCTAACAAGTATGCATTAATATAATATTTTATATTATCAATTATATATATTGGGTGAAAAAAAAATTGAATAATTTTAAACACTAATATTCCTTCCTTTAAGGAATTTCTCCTCGTTTATATATACTTTTTAATGTCAGCTCTCCTCGTTTATATTAATAATACATGAATTAATACTAATTAGTAAATTGATCACAAATCGGCATATAAAACTATAAAAATAATTGACGAAAATAATTAGTTCCCCCTCGAGGGGAAAACAATTGTTCTAACTCGCAATGAATAAAGTTAATTGAATAATACATTTACATAATGAGAATTCTACAGCAACAAAAAAAAAAGGTAAAAAGGGGAAAATACTTCATCATTACAGTATATTTTAAAGGTTAAATAAAATAAATTATAACAAACAAAATTTAACAAGGCTAATTAACTGTTTAAAACTTTTTTTTAATTACTTAATAATAAATTTAGTTCGGCCGATTGCAATAAGTATAGCTCGCCGTCATCATTACAATAATTATTGTCCTTGCACTCTTATATTCTTCCTCCATATGCGCTTTTGTGTTCTCTTTTAACGATTGTCATTCTTACACTCTCTTTTGATAACTGTTGCCCATACACTCTTACAACGTCTGTCGACAAATTTTGTCCCTGCTTCGTCACCTTTATCTTCTCTGAAAATCAGAAGATAAATTTTATATTTTAATATCCGCCACATTTTTCCTACGCGGTCTGTGTGGGGTAAACGTCACATTTTTTCATTAAAAGGGCTACGTATAACCACAACCCCCCCCAAAACAAACAAAAAAAGGTTCAACTTTAACAACAACAACAATAATAGTAATAAAAGACAAAACAGCCGTTTTCAACTATGTAATAATAATTATAATAAAATACAAAACAACCGTTTCAAACTATGTAAACGTGTTTCATATTTTATGGTGTCGTCATATATCATGATGAACTATTGCATGTCAAATGAGGAAAGGGGGGAATCTGAAGTTGATAAGCATTTTGTGGCCAGACACTGTGCTCTCCGGTAAACTTGAATATATATATATACACACACACATATATTTTATAAATTAAAAAAAAAATAAAATACTTGATTAATGTATAAGAATGTGGGAAAGGAAATATGGACTGACGATGACACATTGGTATAGGGAGCATATGTTTACTCCAATCCAAATTAAGTCTAAATGCTATATATCTGCCACGCATATATTAATATATGAACATATATATGTATCTATATATATATATATATGAGACTGCAACCAGTACCTGGATAGACTTGTTTACATAAAAAAGGAAAATGAAGAGATAAATGTAAAAATACATATTTATATATTTGTATGCTTGCCTATACGTTTATGATAGTTTCGTACGTGTGTGTATATATATATATATATATTTAATAGTATTAGGAATACTAATTTTAATCTCAAATTTTGAATTACCAACTTAAATAATGATAATTTATCATCTTTTTCACTGATAGTTATAATTAATTAATATAAAAATTCATTAAATATATACGTACATATAAAACAATGACACAACTCACATACCGTATTTGTACATAAAAAAATTAGAATTAAATTTAGTATCATTAATATTTTATACATATAAATGTTTATATTCACATATTATGTCAAAGAATTATCTAAAGATACAAAATCAACTGTAAATTTGTAGAAGTATGTTTGGATTACAAATGGGATAAAATAAATATTAATCCTAAATCTTAACCAGCTATCAGCTTTACATTATAATTTATCGATACATAAATTTTCTTTCTTTTGAAAGTTCTTATGATCGATCTGCATGTGGATTTACATGTGTTTCTTACCTTGTATATACCAAAATGGTATGTCCTCACCATTATATACCATCACCATCTGCGGTAATTTTCAATCAGTTTTGTATCACTACGAAAATATTTTCATATCGGACAAAAAGATATTCCTAATTTTTATTTTCTTTATTTCGTGGGAAAAGAAAAATGTGACTAAAATCACCGATTCTATTAATGGTGCTCCAAAGGTGATCCACTGAGATAATGCTTACAAGGTAACAAAAAAAATATCACTAACAGATTGATGTAACTATTGGATGCATCTCTTCTTCTTCCCATTTTTTCCCCCTCCTCATACAATGAATTTAAGATATGATATATCATAATAAAAAATATAAATAAAATAAAAAATATCTTTTATGAAGAAATAAAAAAAATAAAAGTTGTTATATGATTTATTACTTATCTCTAATTGGGATAATCCTGATATAAATTATGATCTCTTCTCTCAATTTATTACTTTCAAAAAATAATAAAAGGACTATCATTACTGTGTCCCACAGTCCTGCAAACTCCAATCAACAGTTTCCCTAAATAAAACGAGAGACCAGAAAACAAAACTTTTATTTGTTTGTTTTGCTCACAGAAATAGACAACAAATCAACTTATAATTAGCATGTGGTGTTGAAAAATACTTTAGAATACAAGTGACGTAAAACATCATAGCTACTAAATATAATTACTATTAATTTTGAGTGAATCTCATTTATAAGACGTCTTATACTGTGAGACTTGTTCAGTATAAATTACATGTCGTGTTTAATATCATTGATATATTTTAGTATTGTTCAAAAATTTAAAAAAAAAATGTTGGTTGGGGAATGATTGGTAACCATACTTCCGCAACTTATACAATTTTTGGATTATACAATGTGAAAGGGTAATTAAAAATAAAATAAAATAAAGAAAAAAGGCTGTTTTCCATGTGAATGGTAATTGTACACGGTTCTGTATATAAATTGAAGGTTTTTACCAAACAAATTTGTTCTTAACCGAACAATCCATTTTTTTAAGTGAAGAAAACTGCCAGACAACAAAAATCTTTTTAAAGATCTATGAGTATTTTTTCTATAATATAAAATATTCAAGAACGTCCTAAACTTCAATGCACACCTAATAAGCAGGGCCTACATGCAGCTGGTCACGGCTGAGTTCCTATAAATTTGGTCCCCTTTATGTTTTGTTTTTACCTCTTTAACATCACTAGAGCAGTTGCTTCAAACTTTGCTCCACGGCAAGTTACTTAGCATGGGATTGAATGATTGGTTGGAGATGAAAATTTTTTATTTGGATTAAATTGGAGTTGAGTTGTGTATTTGGTGTATGTTTAGTTGATAATAGTTAAAAAATGTAAAAATTTAAAAGGTGTCTGGAAAAAGAATATCAATTATGGATATTGTTTTTTTCATATCGAAATTCTATGTAATTTTAAAACAATAATCTCATTGTATATGTAAAGTTTTTTAAATTATAATCAGAACTAGTGAATATTAAAATTAGTTAACTTTTCAGAAAAAAAAAAAAAACTGAAATGAGTTATTTTTTATTTAAAATGGTGAACCAAACAATGTTTAATTTGACAATTTTATGATATTTTTATTTTGTTTTATTTTATTTTATTTATCTACTATGACTAATTTTGGAGGTGATAACTCAAAATGACTAAATGGATGGTGATAGTGTAAGGCTGTCTAGGCAAAGATTTTTCAAAGTTAAGAAGTGGAGACAATAATTCGTGCGTGTGTATATGTATATATATTTATGTGTTTATTTCCATATAAGAAAATTCCAACGTAGTACTGTAATCGACAACCACGAAAAAAAAATTGTTAGAAGGAATAAACAAGAAGAAATTGTACGAGTATCACAAACCACAAGAATATTAAGAATCACCTTTTTATATGTCATTTTTGGAAAATTCCAGTACTTGACATGTTTATCGAGAATTAAAAAAAAAAAAAAAAACCTGTAATTAACAAAGTTATACATTCTAGGTGTTTGGTGCTAAGATTCGATATCTGTTTAAATAATAATTTGTTTTGTGTTTTTTTTTTTTTAAGTTAACCTCAATTTTAATATTCACAGTTACTATTATAATTTTATAACTTAAATTTTAAAAATTCATAACTTTGTTTATACAAATCTGAATTGAGATTTTTTTTTAAATATTGCATGAAATTTCGAAACGAACGAACAAATTTTATATTAATTTTTTTTTTCACACATTTTAAATTTTTATACTTTTTAATTCAAATAATTTAAACATCTCACAAAATACACAACTCAATTTAACTCAATTTCAATACAAAAAATTCAATTCCAACCCGTACACTATGTTAAAATTGTTATATTTTATATGTATTCATGAGAACAACTCTTGCCGACGTATTATCCACAAGAAATATTCTTTGAGGCCCAAGCTTTGTCAAGATATATGATGTGTCAAAGAAAAAGATAATAGAGATATGACATGCAAAGTTAAACAAAAAAAAAAAAAAAAACATATGTAAATCGTATGTACCGCAACGATATAAAATTATAACGTGTCTGAATTTATATTTGCCTGCATGGCAATTGTTTATATAATGTAGTTTTTATGGACGTGAACGTGAATCACATGTTTACTGTCGTGTCCAGGATGCCAGGTTTTGTCGTGTATCTTCACGTGATCATGAATGAAATGAAGGGAGAAAAAAGGGCAATGTTGTTGATAAGCATTTTGTGTCCAGACACCTGTCGTGTACACTTTGTGCTGTCACATCTCTGCTTTAATTTGGAGTAATGGCGTTTGTCCTTTTTTGAGCAAATACATCTGCATCTCATATACATAAATATATATATATATATATGTAGAATATTTTCCCTTCGACCTTTGAAAGAAAAGTTTAAACTTAAGATTTAAATTCAATTTTTTTTTTTGAAAAAATTTCTTATCTCTTTTGAAAAAGATTTTTTTTTCTTTTTTAAAAAATCAACAAAAATTACTATTAAAATTTAAAAATTTCAATTCAAACTCATTCATCAAATAAACCTTAACATTTAACTGTCTCATTGACTGTCCCACATGGAGGGCCGGGGAGGGGGCCGTGAAGATAATCTAAAAAATTAATTGGTATAACTTAAAAGATTATTTGATATAATGTAAGAAATTAATCAATATAAATATTATTTGTGTTTAATAAAAATTAGATTTCGAACACAAAAGTAAGCTTATATATATTTATTTTTTGACATGTGTGAATTTAATGTGTCGATTTTTTTAAAAGATTTTTTTGAAGAAATCAATATCTTTATTTATTTATTTATTTGTCTCTTAAAAAGTTTAACAAAATTTAGTAACCAATGATCAAAAGTGATTATAAAAATTTGAACAATTGTTAAAAAAAAAAAATTGTTGAGACGTAATTGAAAAAAGTTAATTTACATAGGAACAAATTAAAAAAAATGAAAAGTTTTTTAAATGAGCCAATTATAAATATGTAAAACTTTTGAGAAGAAAAAGTAAAAACAAAAAAAAATAAAACAAAGAACGGGGTAAGCAACTTTAAAAAAAAAAATAATAAAGCAAAAGAAAAAAGAAAAAAGTGCACAAAAAGATGAAATAAAGATTAAATTTTTGCATAATGTAAAAAAGCAACTCTCATTTATAATATAGTTATAGATAGATTATATATAAATATATATATATATATATATATACACACACACACATGGCCGCCTTTGAATTTTTTGAATTTATAAGTCATTCATGGTGTGTTTTGGTCATCTACATCTTTTTTTTATTATTTATTTTTTAGTTCTCTGTTTTTTTTTTTGACTATTTTTTTTTCATTTCTGATTTTTTTTCACTTTTTTTTTTTCATTTTAATCATTTTTTATTATCTTTTTGGATAATTTTTTTTTTTCATTTTAGTCGTTTTTTTACTTTTGTATTTATTTTTTGATCCTCCATTTTTTCCCGAATCATTTTTCTTTTCCTCTTTTCCTTTCTTTTTAGTCATTTTTTCTTTCTTTTTTTTTGCCAACTTTTTTTTTTTCATTTTAGTCTTTTGTCATGTTGATAATTTCTTTTATTTTAGTCCTTTCATTTTTTTAGTTTTTTTTTTTTTGTGTCTTTTTCTTAAAACCTTCTTCGTATGTTTTTTAAATTATTATTTTAATTTTCTCCTACTTAGATAATTTTCTCAAACTCATGCGGAGGCTTTAGACTATATATATATATATGTGTGTGTGTGTGTGTGTGTGTGTGTGTGTGTGTGTGTATAATGTGTGTCAATAAATTATATATGTGTGTGTGTGTACATGTTTATAAGATGGTGACATTTTTGGTCGTGAACTCGTGGAGCATATGCTTTTCCAAACCCGATCCCAAATTCCAAGCATTCCCACATCACCGCGTATGTTGGATTGGATGAACCTCTCAATCATTTACAAGAAAACAATCTAAACAAGACTTATCATGATTTTTTTAAAAAATTTTTTAAATTTTATTTTTATTTTTATTTTTGCTGAAACATCAACTGTCGCGATATCACTGCCAATATATACAAGTGAATCTGACATGATGTCTGCCAAATATTACTATTGATGATCAAACAAAATTAATATAGAACATGGGTTGCTTTGCCATCAAAAATAATAATAATAATAATAATAATAACAAAGACCATAAAGCTTTAATTCATTATTAAATAACAAACAAATACAAATTAGGCCTCTATATTTTTGTTATGCATTAGTGGAAATTTAAAAGGTTAGAAAAATTTTCTTTGACAGATTAATATTGTTTTTATTTATTTATTTTTGGATAAATAAGTTAAACCCTTAACAATCATTTGTGACTTTGTCTCTAAAATTTCTATTGATTGATTCTTTGTTCTTTTCAGGATTGAAGTTTTTAACTTAAAATCTTAACATTAGAGATGTGACGGACCTGTCGCGAAATTAAGTATGATTATGCGGGACTAACTCAGGGAATATGAGGAAATTAAGAGTTTTGTGTATGAAGTCTTATATTTAAAATCTGAAAGTGTTTATCATTTCTTATATATATAAGTGAAAATTAGATATTACACATCACTATTAATTAAATAGAAAGTATGTGGCCAGAGATTTCTAAAGTTCTAAAATTTGGCCTCAATACCAGAACATTCACTTTAAAATTAAAATTGGGTAAAATAAAAGGGGTCGAGCAGTAAATGTGCTGACCCAATTACAACCAAAGAATACATACACACACGAGATATGTCTCCACTGGCTAGGGAACACTAATTTTGCGGCAATTCCAAAGCTGCGGTCCTCTATATATATATATATATATCCACACACACATATATATAGTATATATATATATATGCACACATATATATACTATATGTATATTCAGTATTAATATATATAAACCTAGGAATTAAATATTCACTATTAATTTTTGAAGCTACCTTTGCATATTCAGTATTAATATTCAGTATTAAATATATATGCATAAGGTAGCTTCAAAAATGAATACTGAATATTTAATTCCTAGCTTTAATACTAATTCACATATATCTGTAATATTCTGTATTTCTTTACTCATTTCCTTACCATATACAATAAATATCTAAACGCCAATACTTAATTTGATTCTAAAAAATGGGTGAAAATAACATGTTTGGCATGTTATATTCTAATTTGTGCTTTAATTTATAATGCTATTTTAAAAGAACAAAGTTGAATTTCAGTTTTTTTTTTTTTTTCCGTCGGTCATTTCTTATCGTATTTGTGCTGATTCCTTCTCATGTTTCTTTTTTTCTCTTTTTACTTGACAAAAAAGAAAAAAAAATCCCACCAAATCCATCTTTATTTCTTTTGTCGGCTTGGTTTCTTATCAACCTTTTTACACGAATATTGTATGATAAAAAGTGAATTATATCATCGTTCCAATTTTGAAATGTTTACTAAAAATTATTTGCCGTAGGAAAATGCATGGTAATGCTTTTTCCACGGTACGTCTTCGTGGTTAATTATGGATAATATATATGGTAGACCCACTCAATAATGTGCATCAATCTCATTTGTCAGATAGTCGTTATTTCTCAACTGCCAAAATTATTTATTGCCTCTATATATAGATATAGAGAGTATTGCTAATGTCATACGAGATGTTCTCTATTTAAGTTATGTTATATATATATATATATTATCTAAATATTATTTTCTTAAATATTCATGTTAGGATACTATTTAGAAAGACAGAAATAGAGACATTTATTTTAAAAAATAATTAAAATAAAATTTGAAAATTACAATTATATTCCCCAACGGCCATTTATATATAGATATAGGCACAGGCTTTCCAACTGGGTAGAAAAAGAGAGTTCGGCTCCGTTTGGTTCACCAGTTTGAGTTAAAAATTTTAAGTTTCAATGGTAATTTTTGTTGACTTTTCAGAAAAGACAAAAAATATTTTCAGAAAAAGACAAAAACTGAAATGAAAAGTTTGAGTCAAAATGGTAAACCAAACGTCCCCGAAATGTAAATGTGCGCTACGTCGGTGTGGTTGAAATTGATTTGAGAAGCGGGTGTGAATGGAAGAAAGATGTCAGGGGAGCAGTTGGTGAAATAGAAAAATAACTTTCTAGAGATCATAGAAGTAATTGCATTGTATACATTAAACTTTCCAACTGCAAGGCAACAACTTTGGTCAAGTTGCTGGACCAGTAAATAAGTTTTGACGCATGCAAAATACAAATGGGTACGAGTTTTAAAAAAAAAAAAAAAGTGTGTGATTTTGTTAAATCATTAAGGGTGCATTGATTCGTTAGTTGGAGTTAAAATTTTTAAGTTGAAATTGAGTAATTTTTTAAAAATTGATTATAATTTTCGTTGACTTTTCAGAAAAAGATAAAAACTGATATGAAAAATTTAAATTGAAGTTGAAACACCAAACGGAGGCTAAGACTTTAGACTATGTAACTCAAAGATTTGATGCAATTAGAGCACAAGTAGTGGGAAGAATAACAAGTAGTCAATATTCTTGTTGCACAGGGGCCTAGTATTTATTAATATAGTTTAGTAAAATCATTTTCGCACGTATTTTGAAAATTAACTTCTAGTTTTGCACAAGTTAGGTTTGCCAACAATTTCTAGGTCTTTCTTGGAAAAACTACGATGGAGATAAGCTGTTTTTGTGGGGATGGCCGAAGTCAAATTATCCACTTGAAGATGGGGCCGTCTTAGAATGGCATAGAGACGAATTGGATTAATGGACGAATTATACAGATGACCTATATTCCTGTATGTGTGTGTGTGTGTATCTTTATTTTTTGTATAAATTAGTAAGAAGGAGAGAAAATTCGTTGGTGATGAAGAAATATATATGTATGATATTAGTTCATGAGTAGTGGAGAATATATACCCAAAATTCCTTGTTATATAACTATTATAATATATATATATATATGTATATTACATTCCTGTGTCATTCGATGGGCATGTCTACAGATAATTAACCAGACGTGTTTTGTGCATATATGCAAAACAAAAGGACCACAAAATATATGGAACTAAAAAAAGACCAAACCATGCATGCGTTAAAAAAAAAGGGGGGGGGGGGGGGGGGGGGGGGACCAGAAAAGGACTAGATAATGACTACGGCCTAACCACTTGACATCTCCTTTAGTTAACGAGCGGCCAGGAAGCTTCCAGTGAAATCTCTTAAAAACTATAATAATCTCAACAATATCCTTCTAGATATATATATGGACGATATGTACATAATACACACACACACATATATATATATATTTGTATGTATATGAATGTATGTATGTGGTCTCTTTAAATGTCCAGATGCTTCTATTTGTTTGTCCAAGTTTTTAACCTACCAAAGTATGGTCATGATTTTGACTTATTTCTCCAAATTTTGGGGGCCACACTGTGCTTATGAAACTGACAATTTAAAGGAGAGTTTCAGAAATGAAAATAACTTAATTCGAATATCAAGCTCTTTAATGTGACTTTAAGATTGCCTTAAACAATGATATTGTGTTCAGCTGGCATATATTGTATTAAATATAAGCTATTTGAATTTGGGATAAGGGATTCAAACTTTACATTTTATAATAAAGTCAAGTGTAAAATTGTCGTTAGGTTATATTTATAATAATATCATTTTAAGTATAAGTTTTGACTAAATTTTAATTAAGTAACACAATTTGTCATATCTTTCTTGAGTAGTTGTTTCCGAAATTTGAGTTTCTCATATGGAATGCCAAGTCTGTTAATTTAATAATAGAGTAATTGACCTAAATGGTCCCTGAACTCTTTACTAGATGACGCTTTGGTCCCTATTCTTTTTTTTTTTTTTGCCGTGTTTACCCTAAACACTATAAAAAGTTGATAGTTTGGTCATTTCCGTCTACATCCATTAAATTTCTTACGGAATTTTACTGAAATGATTAATTTTTATACTAAAATACCCTCCCCTCTCTCTTCCTCCCCCTTCCCTTTTCCGTTCACATCCATTAAATTTCTAATGAAATCTACTGAAATGATTAATTTTTATACTAAAATGACTAAAATACCCCCCCTCTATCTTCCTACCCTTTCCCCCCTTCCCCGCTCTCTCTCTGTTTTCGACCACCCCTTCCCCCCCTCTCTCGATGGTTTCGACAACCCTCCCTTCCCCTCCTTCTTTCTGCCCCCACTGCCCCCCTCCCCTAACCATGACTGGGTTGACCCTTACTCCCTCTCTTGGTTTTGCTGTTCACTTCCTATCGCTGTTCGGCCCCCACCCCCCTCCTGCCGCCGTTTGCCCCCCATGATCTTGGTTACACCTCTCCCACCGTTGTTCGCCCCACCCCACGATTAGGTCCCCCATCTTGCCTCCATTCACCCCCAACCTAATTTGTGATCAGGGTTTTTGGGCCCCCTACCTCCACCGCGAAGCCAATGCCCCCCATTTTCCCGTGCCCTTCTCTCCTTCCGATCTGGTTCACCACCCCCCCACTCGCCCCACTCCACCATTGCTGCTGAACTCACGCCCCTTCTCTCCTTCGCAGATCAACCCCCCCCCCCCCCCCCCCCCCGAATTGGGTTTTGAGAAAATAAGAGAGAGAGAGAGAGAGATGATCAGAGGATACTTTTTTTTGTAGTTTTTTTAATTTTTGTTAAATTAATTAATATTAGATTACTAAAATACCCCCACAAGTTAATAAATTTAGATGGAAAGAACCATAATAATCAAAAATTAAGAGTTTAGGGTCATCTTGGCCCAAAAAAAAAAAAAAAGAAGAACTAAGCTGTCACCTTTAAAAGGTTTAAAAAACTATTATTAGTAATGATAATAATATTATTATCATGGCTACTTTGTTTAGACAGGCAATCTTAAATGTGAGTTATAAAAGAGGGGGAAAATGATGTCTTCTCATCTGAATGTCATTAAATGACGTTAAAAAAAATTGTTGATCACTATGCCTTTATACGTCATCAAATGTGTGTGTGGCCTAAATAGCCATAAACCCAACGAAGGCACATTTGATGACAGTCTAAACAGGGTTAACAATCGTTATATCAAGCACATTATATGATGGTTTTCGAAAACTACTATCTAATTTCTATCGAAAAACGACTTTGCGCAAGAATGTCAGAGATTACAACAGCAAAAATAAATATAGGAATAATTACAAAATAGGAACAACTAAATTTGAGTACAAATCTTATATATTGTGCAGGCAGCTTAAGAGAGCAGGACAATTTGAAGACAAAATGCGAGACTTGTGAATTGGCTACCGGACCCTCACCTACTTACTTTTCTCAAGCTAAACGTACGTGCAGTTGTAAAATAGTATTTCTGTCCTAGACTCCGAGCCAAAACCTCAAAAGTCTCAACCTCCATGTTCATGTTTAAAGTTAAGCACACGAAAGCATAGACACTCAGAAGAAAGATGTATAAACTTTGGTCAGTTTAGATCATAGGTTCAAACTCTACATAATTCAAACAGTAAATTCATTTTTGAAAAAACACGATCGAAAAATGTTCGAAAAATAAGTTTAAAACGGGATATCAAACGGGAGTTTATATATTACCTTGCGCGACCACAAAATGTGTATGTAATCTCATGTCCATATGAACGAGAATTGCCGAAGGATGAAAAATCCACACCCATATTTTAACAAAGATTAGTGCCCATCGAGACAGCATTGTAGAAGGCTCTCCAAAGAAAATGTTTTAACTCTTCAGACAGCACAAGCCTCTGTCACCAAATTTGGCCCAAACCATGTGTAAGTGAACCCTGACTCACTTTGGACTTCATTGCCTACTTGTGGCCCGATCTAAACTTTTAATTAAGTCAATGTGCCCCAATAAATGTTCCACACGTATGGGATTAGTATTATATAGTTTCCCTTTCCCTAAGCAAAAAATATTAATGTCCCACCAGCCACATCGATAATAAAATCACATTAGATCGGCGTTTGGCACATTCGCTCTGATCAAAGAATTGTAATTGTTTTTTTTTTTTTTTTATCTTTTTCTTTAGAAGTAAAACTTAGTTTTACTATTCACATCTCCAACTCTAATTTAAAAACTCAAATTTTAAAAATTTATAATTTTATTATTTTAAATCAAATAAGATGATTTTTTTTTTAATAAAATAAGATTCTTATTGATACATTTTCCTAACACATGTTAAATTTTTATACTTTTTAACTTCAAACAATTTATTTCAATCAAATGTACATTTTCAAAGTTCAACTCAAACGGACCAACCAAATAACTTGTTGAAGTGCTTGGTCTAGGGATCCACAGGTCCTTGAAGGCTCTAACCAGACTACCATACACAATTCTACATTTAACATCTTTAATTAACAATTCGCGGCCCCGAGAGCATCAAATTGATTAGTTCAGTGATGTAGGATCAGTACTCAAACATTGGCTTGGCATTTTCTCAATCTATTAATTTTCACACAATCACCAACGCACAAGGCATTCATGTGAATTTTAAATTTCATGTCACAATTAATTAAAAAAATGAGAAGCAACGCATGCATCCGGGCGCCTGTAGCTCAGTGGATAGAGCGTCTGTTTCCTAAGCAGAAAGTCGTAGGTTCGACCCCTACCTGGCGCGGCTTCTTCAATCTTTTTCAGAGTTTTTTTATTTTTTATTTTTAATATGCAGTTTTCTATTTCTACCATTATAACAAATTTACAAGCTCTGATGTTTGTGTATTTCTTTTGCTTTATTCTTAGTTGATATATATTAGCTACAACAATTTGCTTTTATCTTAATTGATAAGAGAATAGAGAAGTCAAAAGTTAGTCAGGTAAAGTGGCTAATACATGTTTGAGAAAAAGTTTCATTGATTTAAAATCAAGACTAGGTACTATTGATTCTACCCCAAAAAAAAAAAAAAAATCCCTATGTACTATTGAGAACAGTAAAAAAATGATGTTGTTTTGAATGAATTCAAGATATCAATTTCTAAAAAATTAATCGTCTGTTTAAAGAGATAATTAAAACTGAAGCGTAACAGTTTTTTCATAAAGCGAGAGAGGAAAAGACGGTTCAAGGCCGGCACCTGCAAAGCCAACATAATCCACCGGCTTTGATTTGTCCGTTGAAGTGGTCTTGAGAACTGACGGACAAAAATTTCTGTGTAGATGGGTAAGGTCTTTTTTACATTACAAATTAAAAGGTGTAAATTTGTTATTTTGTCAGAAAATATATCGATTTAAAGCTCTATGGCATTCAGCAAAATCGCTTTGTATGAAAAGTAGTTTATATCATGGGGAAAAAATTACAAAAGAATTGTTTTTCAGTTTCATAGAAAACTAGATATCAATTAAATTACCCCAAATAATTCAACAGTTTCCAATTGTATTCGCGTAGTAATACACTTAAGAAGCTTATATGTCAACCAAACATAATAATGTCAACTAATACAAGTGCATGACATATAAATCCAAGCAAAAATGAAAGAGTGAAAGGAATTCTAACCATTTCCATCACAATTAGAACTTGCAATGCTATTTGGTTTTGTGCTTTGAGATCCATCTAAGAGTGATGTAGCGGAATCCTTTAAAATCAATTAAAAAAAAAAAAGATAAATTAAAATGTCGGATAATAGGATTTCTATTTTGTTGATCCACCCAAAATATCAAGAAAATAGGTATCAATATTAATAGTTGACTCACATAGAATATCGAGAGAATTGATAACATAAGCAGTAAACATTCTAACATCACTTCGAAAAATTCCCCCCTTTTATATATGATTGAACTAACGTATTTATAAGCTAAACACTTCAAGCAAAAACAATAAACTACAAATAAAATTGGAAAACTAAATAATTCCGAAAAATTAAAAATAAAAATAGAAACTTATTTATTGACTCAAGAATTTAGTCAAAGTTAAATTTAACTATTTTGGATCAAATAATTATGAAGGGAAACTTAATTTCTTTACAGTATATTGGTCATTTAATTTTCTCAAAGCCTCCAATAATGAAGTTTTCTTTTACAAGACTTGTCGATACGATTCTCGATCGCCACGTGATATGGGTTGGATCAGCCATGCACAGCAACACAAATAACGTATCCTATGCTATCAGTTCCTATTATCAAGGGATTGGATTCTATTACATGGAAAAATACATGATTCTGTCCTATTTTGAATTCAAATGCAGCTCTACAACTATCACACGCATTTCATGAGATTCACCAAGATTCTCGAATTTTACGTCACTCCCTCTCAAATGATGCCATGAAACATCAATGATGTTTAATGTATTACCTACTAACAGAGTGTGGGTCCCACAATATGTGACTCATCTATCTGTTAGTGTGATGATTAATATCACTGATGTTCTAAAGTATTTTTCCTCCCCCTCAAACTAGGCTATAGACATTGTCCATTCCGAGCTTGTTTAAGATGCCAATATAAGATATCGACAAGCTGTTCTCTCGTTGAGATATAAGATAGACAAAGTACTCCGCTATCTAACTTCTCTCTTAATATAAAATAATTATCTACCTCAACATGTTTCATTTGGTCGTGTTGGACTGAATTATTAGCTTTATCGATGGTATATTTATTATCATACTGTAGTTTAATCGGGCCGTCCCACTTCACCTTTGGACCTTCAAGAAGAGTAGCTCTTACAACTACTATGTGCCATTCTTGTAAATTGACCTCTCGCACTAGATCTTATCGCCACATTTCACTTTTTACTCCTCCTAATTTACTAGGTTGCCTCCTAGAATCGTACAATAACCCGACGTTGATCTTTTACTAGAGATCATGTGCATTCTGCAATGATGTATCCTTTTAGGTTTAGGCCTCCATTTTTCTTGTATAGAATTCATTTTCCTGGAATTGTTTTGTGATAATGAAGAATTACTATTGCTTGAAGTTAAAGCTCTTTCGCAAAACACATGAATTGACAAAGATATTTACCTACCTACCAGCCTCTGTTATCTCCCCCATGTCCATGGTTGCTTCCATGTTAGCTTCACCGTGCATGTGATTTTGTTCAATCATGTGATCATTTTGTCTCCTTAAAAATATTAAGAACTTATTTTTACTCTAAAATTAAAATTCCTTTCGCAGAAAGGACGGCCTGTATTCTAAAATAATGTTTGAGTCTTCATAGTTCTTTAACTTCAAAATCTGTAGCCGATCTTTTTAGGAGCCGTTTCCTTTCTTTTGAATCATTTCGTTTTAATAATATCATCAACATAAACAATTAGGGTGCATTTACTAATCCGTAAAGGAATGCAATAGGAAAAGTAATAGGATTGGAAAGTAAAATAATGGAATAGGGAGGTAGATCATTGATTCTCTTTATAATGTTTACTTGTTTATTAGATGGGGCAAAGGAAAACAATTTTTATAGTGTTTACTAACCTTAGTAATGGTAATCTTATTAATCTAATTACTAAAATATCTTTTTACATGATAAAAAAGTGCATAAGCACATATATATTTATGTTAAGGGTATATAAGTAATTTTGATATGAATTCCCTTTGACAAGAAATCAATACTAAGGGAGATGTAAATATTGGCATTCCACTTTTTCATTCCTTATATTGTGTGATGGACCACTAAATTATCATTTCCCATTTTGTAAGTAAACACATAATTAAATAGAAAAGGGAATGACTACTTACTTTCCCTTTTTTCCTTTGATGCAAAGTAAATATGCCCTTCGACTCATGATTCCTCCCGTGACCGAATACTCGACAGACAAAAGTGCGGTCACCTTGACTTTGCTTATATTCCATTATTCTAGCATAACCTTGGTGGATGTCAAAGCCCAATAAGGGTAGGACAGATACATTTTCTCTTCTAAATCCCCACGCACAAATGCATTCTTGACGTCATATTGTCATTACTAGACATGTTTTAGCAATAACATGTCAGTCGTTAATTTGATTAGTAATGATAGTTAAGTGATGTTTGGTTTACTATCTTATTTCAGATTAAAATGTACTTTTTCATCTCAGTTTTTATCTTTTTCTGAAAAAGTTTTTTGTCTTTTCTGAAAACGTTTTGTCTTTTTTAAAAAGTCAACAAAAATTACTATTGAAATTTAAAATTTCCAACTCAAACTCATTCATCAAATGGATCCTTAATTTTCCGATGAAAAAAAAAAAACCTCAATGGTATGAAAGGTGTTTAGCGATGACCAATGTGGCTATTTAGCTCGTCGTTTTTCCTTGTGGTGAACTAACTAATTACTTGCATTTTTAGCATCTCAAGAATATTTCCATCTAGGCTATCCTTCTTCTACGCCATGGTGACCTTTAGCTAACTATTTATACTCTTCTTCCCCAATTCCATTGTCATTAAAATTTTCGTCTCCATTAGGCTCCAATCTCCAGACAACTTCAATGTTAGTAGATGGAGGACTAGTTCATTCAACAACATTTGAGTCCCTAGAGATCCTCTATTGGGGTTCGTTTGGATCAGTTAGATCCATAAATTGGGGCTTAGCACCTATTGCCATAAATCAAAATCATTGACGTCTAACCTTTAAAGACAAGGCAATGTTGCATCTCCATATCAAAGACATGGTCTCTGAACCAGTCAAAGTGAACCACGAAAGCACCATTCTCCACAACAACAGCTCAACACAATCCTGCCCCAATAATTACAGTCGAGCTAATGGAGCTGTCCTCTACCCTACCTTGATTGTGATATCTACTATCAGCTTATACTTTCAAGATTAAAATCAATGCAAATAGATATCAGAATATTTTTTGTTTTGGGATTGGTGTCATTATTTTTGTAGCTCTAGATCTAGGGTGGTGTTAGGTGTGATGGCCGGTAGGGTTCATGGAGGATTTTCTCCTAACATAGTTGAGAATGTGGCTATTAGAGAGGGTGCAAATTAGGGAAATTGTATCAAATGTTATATGTAGGGATGACAATATTTCCCGTAAGAATGGGGCCGGGGATTGGAGATAATGTTCGGAGAGGGGACGAGGATGGGGACGGAATTTTTCTCTTGAATTGAAAGCGGGATAGGGATGGGGAAATATTTACTGTCTTGATATACATATATCTTATATTTTTATATATTGTGTATATTAACTTTTTCGCGTAGCCATATCACATTTGCCTTCTCAATTTTTGGATCATTGTCACCTTGCTCATAAACTTTCAAAAGTCTCAGTTTACTTTTTGAATTTTCAAAATTTAAGAGACAAAATAGGAGTTTTCAAATTTTAAAAGGAAAAATGACAATAATTCTAAGCTTGTGTTTGGTTTACTAATTGGAGATGAAATTTTTAAGTTGAAATTGACTGATTTTTCAAAAACTAGTAATAATTTTTGTAGACTTTAAAAAAAAATAAAAATTGAGATAAAAAAATATAGTTTAATTGGACTTAAACTTAAATACCAAATGAAGCCTAAATGAGTGAGACACGTCACACACAAGTGAGAATAATTTTTTTTGAGAAAAAAATCACATCAATCTACCTTCCAAGTTTAGGATAACACAATTTTTTTTTTCTTGTTTATGAGAAAATATTAATTCATTTTCTTTTCTTCTCTTTATTTATTTATCATCTATTTATTTATAACGTTATTTTCAAAATGGTCCCTAAATTATACTTTTAGTTTCAAGTTGATCCTTGGTTTTTAATTTAACATTTCACACTGACTTGAACTTTTCTATTGTTGCAAAAACAACTAGTATATTAGTATTGTGGCAAAGAATGATCGGAAATTGAACACGTTTAGATCACATAAGTTTTAATTATCGTTAAAATAGTAATTAAAATTTTTTTTTATAGGAAATTGTACATCCAAAATAGCTCTATGATGTTATATAACTTTGATTAAAATACCATTTGTGTTATATATATTTGATTAAAATATAGTTCATTTCAAAAATACTTATGACCGAGGTATAATTTCTTCAATTTTTTTTAAATTGTAACATTACCTATAAAAACTCAAGTGATGAGAACTTATTAAATTTATATTTTTCTTTTTCTTTTCAGAATATTAACAGAAAGATGGTAACCTTAACAATATAAAATTTCAGGAGCGTATATTGCACGACACCATCCCACGCGTCACTTACATTGTTTGCATCGGAATATTTATATTTTTATTATTTTTTTATTTTTCTAGTGAGACTCTTTCTTTCTTGTTCACATTTCCTTGGTCTTCAAAGCGAAAATAATAAAATCAATAAATAAATGATTAGATTCTCTCTCTCTTTTTCTCTCTCTCTCTTTTGTCTCTTTCTCTCTGTAGAGCTCAGTCTGTGACCCAGTGCAGATCGCCACCATGACGAAGCGCGCTTCGTCTGCATCTCCGCCACCGAGCTCGTCGATGGCGTCGGTAATTAAAGCCTACTTAGTGCCTCTGATCCTCTTTTTCGGAGCCGTTTTCTACCAGGTCGTCGTGATTCCCAATTCCTTCCCTCCCTCTCATTACGATGGTAAAGTTTCTCACTTCACTCCTAACACTCTGTCTCTCTAACGCACTCTCACATACATATATATATTTATATACATCTATGATATATGCATATATTTGATATATGCATACGTTTACTGAGTAGTGGTTTTGCTTTTGTTTTGGTGAATTTTTGTAGTTCTGCAAATTAAGAAATACAGTTCCATTGAAGAGGTTAGAGAAGCCTACGAGAAGCTTTCCTCCGACTGGTAATTCTGCAATTTCCATTATTACCTCTTTCTGCGCTTGTTTTTACTTTATTTTAATTCTTTTATGCAATTGGATGATTTATACGTTAATGCCAAGCAGAAAAGTTTTCTGGCCATTTATCCTGAATTTTGTGGCAATTTTTTTTTTTAAGCTCAAGAATTTAGGCAGAATTTGGCTCACAATTCACTAGTAAGAATGTATCTTTTTCAAGTGTTGTTTTGTAACCAGGAACTTAATTTGTTTCAGGAATTCGGGCGTAGAGGTGCCAATAACTCACGATTTTATAAAGGTTGGAAATTTCTTGATTTTTGTTTTGGAGACAGATTTGTTTGTCAAGGAGTTTAGACTTGCATAGGGTGAATTTATGCTAAAAACACTTGAATACTCAATTATGCCGTTTCTCTTTGCCAATAGTGAAAGAAAAAGTATTTTTGTACGATTAGTATTACTGTTGTTTCATCTCTTTTTTGGATCTATGGTTTTCCTAGTATCGTCTTTGTGCCAATTGGTTTTTACGGGTTTGGATGTAATTTACAGATTCAATACGCTTATGAGTTGCTAATAAATCCCTCATGGAAGAAGAACTATGATATATTTGGTATCGATGAGCATCTGGTGAGTTAGTTTTTGATTTCCAGCCAACGTATGTGAAAAATTCTATTTGCACAACCATTCTTAGCCTTCTCCTCCAATATTTGCCAGGTCCTTAATTGGTTGGTAAATTGCTTATTTCCTGTGTGTACGTTGTAGGATGTTCTTGAGAAGGCGAAGGAACAGTTTCGTTGGCCGAAGTTTTTCAACAATAGACCTTCCATTACTGGATTCTTCAAGTCCTGGTTGGTTAAGAAGTCCATTTAATAAAATTTACTTCATCTTACGTTGATTTATTATTTGGGAAACATTGCATAAGTATCTGCTTTTACACGAATATTAAAGTTTTTAGCACATGTACTCTTCGTCATTTCAGTCTTAGAAGATCATGATCTTGATGTCATTACCTGTCAAGGATTTTGAGCCGCTGTTTCAGGATGCCAAGCCATTGCTAATACAGGTATGATTTTTTGGTAGAAGTAATTCCGGTACAGTTACTCTCTCACGTTTCATGACTAGGATAACCATAATTCACTTTAATTTTTCTTTTATTTATTTATTTGTTTTAATTCAGTCTTTTTCGTTTCTCAAATTATCTCAAGTGACAAGTCAAACAAGCCTATGGTAGAACACTTGGATCAAATATTTCAAGATTACATCGTATCTAAGTCTTGTGCAGTTGTGCACTTAATTTGGAAGAACTCAAGAAGACAACCTCGATTCTTTCGGGTTCAAAGCTTATTAGTTAATTGGGGTGGAGTGAGTTTAATATTGTAATATCAAAGGCTTGATTTGAGGATTAATCAGTTAATGTGTAGGGTAATTGGAAGGCTAGAATATATTGTGTAGCCATGTGGATGTCTCTACCAAATCTTTTAGACGAAAGTTTAGTAGAATTCCTAACGGATTGTTAAAAGAAATAATACAAAATATATATATATATGTGTGTGTGTGTGTGTGTGTGTGTGTGTGTATTACCAAACTACTGATCGAACATGGTATCAAAACAAACGTTTCTGGCATTCTAAAGGTCAAACAGTTCACTCCAGCATTTAGAAACAATTTAAAATATATATAAAGGTTTTTGGCAGATGTTTTATTCTTTCTCCTAAGCTTTTTGGTTTAGAGACGATATGAGAATTGAGCAAGCTTGTTTACATGAGGGAAGAAAGGGAAAAAATAAAAAAAGGAAAGTATAAGTTTCTAAAACACGGATGGTATTTGCATATTGTTTCCTATATTTTAGAGTACAGAGATCTAGATTTAAATGGGACCCCTAACATTGCCGTTCACATTCTGATATTCTGTACTGCAATACAGCTTTTTGGTATTCTGATTATATATTTATTGACAATTTGGATCAGTTGTTTTCTTCTGGGAGCAAGAGATGTTTTCAGTTTTCTGATGCCTGGAAAAGAATTGGTATGTTCTTTGGGAATATCGCTATTATTTATTTACTTATTTATTCTTTTTGTTTGGATCTGGAATGGTTTGTAAAGAATTATTTCTGTGTAGTTTATGTCTGTCGCATAGTGAGAGAATTATACTCTTTATTCTCTTAGCTTCATGCTATCTTAAAAGAGGAATTTGGTTAGATTCATGCTCTATGTGCTTTATAAGTAAAAGATAAACAAACCTACAATTAATTTTTATTTTTTCATTTTAGGGATGTCGAATTTACAGTCAGATATCACTTTTCACTCCATCAAGATGTAAACATTTAATGGGAGGACTACTCATGGGAATGTCTTACACTCTTTTATGTAGGGATGTCAAATGAGACAAAATAAAACTTAAAGGAAGGAGAGAGGAACAAAAGGCATAATTCAAGTTGCCAGGATTTATTTATCCCTTAAATTCAATTTTTACTGTTATTAAAATTTGGAATGCAGTAACAGAAATTATATAGGCTATTAGGACATTGGCTTTAGTCATTCTTGAGATGCATATAGGTGCATATGTGATGAAGGATTGAGTTTCACTAATTTTCACCTATTCTCCTCTGAATTTGTCGTTATATAGATGTTTATGATTCACATTTTTCAGAGGGGAAGTAATAACTTGAAGCATTTGAGGCTAAAGTATGAATTGAAAATTGTTTTGAGTTATTAGTACAACAGATATTCATTATTAAAAATTTTTGCTGTGTGAATAATGTGATTGTTGATTTTACTCTTTGACATGTAAGCTTCTTTGTTGGATGGGATTGCAAATACCGCTTCCGTGGAACTTGAGGAGCTTCAACTAGTGGCATACCTTGCTGAGAAGAAGCCAACAGGACAACTTTTTTTCGGGAATGGTATGTGATTGGCTACCATTTTCACAGAATTATTTCAGCCAAGGCGCGCGTGCGCGTGTGTGCTTGTGTGTTTAGTTTAGTTTAGTTTAGTTTTTTTTTTTTTTTTTTTTTTTTTTTCACTCAATAGTTAGCCATGAGGTCTTTGGATTGTGTGACTAGAATCGGTTAAATTTATCTTTACAGAAATGGTTGAAACTATTTAAGAATTAGTGTATTTTGCTTCACTTTCAAAGATTAAATGGGGTTTTAATTCGACAATGTTTCTTCAGATATGAACAACGTAAGTTGGGCTGTGTGGCAAGATCTTTGCCGATTTACCCTCTCTCAGAACCGCTCATGCGTCTTAGCTTACCTTTTTCATCAATCCTAACTACGTACATACATTGTACACTCTAAACTAAAACCGCCCATGCCACTTCCATGGCAGTTGGAATTCTCTTGTATTATTGTAATATAGGATCTCTTTCTTTCTGACTTCCATCTTCTTATCAAATTTTTGTTGCTTATGGGTTTTTTTTTTTTTTTTTTTTTGGTTTTCAAATAAGAAGCTCACATGGGTTTAAAACTCTAATCCATTTGTTTGTGCGACTTTTTTCTTGAGCTATTTCATAATTAGCGATCTTCCCTTAATTAGCATTACAACTATCCTGCCAGCTGCTGTGCCAAGTGTAGGGGATGTTTCCACGGTGCAAATTACTTGGTTATTTTTCTGTCGGAAAACCTTTTTTTCTCTGTACATACATATGTATGTGTACTACCTATTTCATGTACCTTCCAATTATGTGTACACAAAAGCATTTGTGTGATTATTAGTCTTCAATTATTCATTTATTTTTTCTCTAACTAGATATAAATGTTTACAGGCATTCCCTCTCTTGTTGCTTTTCCCTCAGGCTGTAAAGCCGCCGAGTGTCTTGTTAGGTGAGCTTTTAAAACTAGTTACAGAAAATAATGGGTATTTTATGTTATATCTATGTGGTTGGAGGATTATGTTACTTTTCTACTGAACAAGCTCCTTCAGTTCATGTTTGCTCTATTAAATGTTGTATATTGGTTTTTAGGTATGATGGGGAACTGACTGTTGATGCACTTACCGATTGGTTTGCCACAACCATACTTGGCTTACCTCGAATTTTTTACCACTCGAAAGAGTCACTGGTAATCTTTCTGATAAGTTTTAAGTTTCTGCCGCTTTTACTTTTTTTCCGTAACAATTTTATAGGGGAAGAATAAGCTGATTCAAGCTTTATATGTAAAAAAAAAAAAAAATAACAATATTCATCGATTTTTGTCCATCAATATGTTATTGCAAGTGGCTTCACTTTCTACTATGTTTTACATCTCAAAACAAACAAACCACTAATGATTCATCTTACCCAAATTTATACTTCTTCCTTCTACGTCACAATATAACATATCATAAAATGATGTGATATTTGTTTTAATGCCAGGGACCTAAATTTCTGGCGACTGTTGGTCCTCATAAGGTAGGCTTAAAGTTTCAGTGTTTCATTCACAATTCTACATTTTTACACTAAATTTGGTTTTATCTCTTTGTAAAACGCAGTCAATCATCCAGTTTTATAGCTGCAAGTTTTTTTAGCATCTCCTGTTAATTGTTGCATACTATGTTTTCATTTTAGGAGTTGCTTCCATCTCACCAATTCATTCAACATCCTCACTTTTGTTGTACTTCTGTGTGTGTGCACAAGGGCGTGTTTGTGTGTGCGCACAGCTACGAAACTTAACAAATTTTTACTGGTTAATGGTTTGTTGCTCCTGGATCTAGGTAAAAGTCATTCTCTTCTCAAGAACAGGAGAACGTGCTTCTCCATTTGTACGCCAAGCTGCTAAAGATTACTGGTCTGATGCTTCCTTTGCATTTGTGCTTTGGCGAGAAGAGGAGTCTTCTTTTTGGTATAATACGTGAGTAGATCCACAGCCTTCTGTCTGGGTTCGTGAGGTTTTTTATTTTTTATTTATTTTTATTTTGTTTTCCCTGAATTAAAAATTCTATTGTTCGAAGTTGGAAAAGAAATTCTATGGATCTGAATTTATTGGAAATTTCCGTTGATGGCAACAGATTTGAGGTGGAAACTGCACCTGCAATAGTATTTCTGAAAGATCCTGGTGTCAAACCAATTGTGTACCATGGTATCGTCCTCTCACACAAAACACATGAATTTGATTTAAGTTCTTTGTTTCATATTATAAGCAAATATGGTTGTCTATGTTGCAGGAGCAGTTAACAATTCATTGTTTACAAGCATCATGGAACAGAATAAGAAGCTGGGTAAGTCTTCTTCATTCCTTGGTTCTTTATCTTATAGCTCAGTTTTATGCATAATGAATTCTGCTAGTTTGCCATATTATGCCAATAGTTTTGTTTAGTTTTGTTTTAACGTTTGAAGCTTCTTTCACTGCTTCATTTCATGCCTTTTAGGCACGGACTGACTTGACATTCTGCTGGTGCTAATACCTTGTGTGTCTTGCCATGTCTGTTATCCGTACATCTCTTTTTGTCTAAAAATAATATTCTTGATTTTTTCCATACCGTGAATTCTCCACCCTTTTTTTACGCTGTGGGATTCTTCAAAACCAATAGGTTAAGGTGGTGATTTAGCACTTCTCTGGTGTGAACTATTCTGTTCCATCTCTGCACGTACTCACATGTGTGTATCTTGTCTTGTTCTTAAGAATTAAGAAGGGATTATATCCACTGGATGAAGTATGAATTATATTCTAAACATGTGAAACTTTTCTGGTTGTCATTGATTGGTATAAAATGATGATTCCCTAAATGAAAAGATGACTGTACGTTTTCAAATGAACTGCTATTTTCAGGTTGATAACACAACCAGTTTGGCTGTGTTATATTGATACTCGGCCTCTCATGCAACACTTATGCACATCATCTTTTGCTTTTTATTTTGGTTTATTATATTCTGCTTCACAATGAACTGTTTATTGGTGAATTATCAAACCCTAAAGGATTGAACTCTTTTCCATGATGATCTAAAGTTTGGTTGTCTTATGTTTAATTTGTGTCTTCAGAGCTTCCTCAGTTGAGGAGTACAACATCAATGGAACTGGGCTGTGATCCCCGAGGCTATTCTCGTGCTGGACATGATACTTCTACTTGGTATTGCGCTATTCTTGCAGGAAGGCATGGCCCAGAACTCAATAAAATGCGTGAAGTAAGCATCTTTCCTATGCTTCTGTTTTGTCAACTTTTGACAGTTCTTTGTGAGATATTATTCAGCACATTTTGTTTTCACAATTTACCAAAAAGTTTTTCGGGCCAGATGAAATGATAATAGTTCACTTGGTTCTCATCTGCATTCAGTATATTGATCAACTTTAACAGCCGGTGTGAATTACATAAATTCATAGGCCATACGCAGGGTTCAAGAAACATTGTCACGTGATACCGAGTCAAGTGCAGTTGATAGTTCCATAGAACCAGCTTCGGTTGCACTTAAAAGCAAACGGCTGACATTTTCTTGGCTTGATGGGGAAGCGGAAAAGGTAATTTTTTTTATTAACAGAACACATTTCCTGTGCTTTTGTGAGATATAATTTCTCTCATTGTAACATGCATTAATTGTGAAAATATATGATTCCCTGTGATAGAAGTTTAATTCCATTGTGATTGGACCTGGCTAATTTTAAAAAAAAAAAAAAAAAAAATTTGATCTTTGTCCAGAGATATTGTTTCTTCTACCTCAATTATGAAACCAGCTATGATACTTGTGGACCGAGGAGAGATCTGACTGATGTACCTCGGTTATTTATCGTTCGCTACAAAAGAAATGCTAGTGAAGAGATTGCTAAACCTGAGAAAAAGCAGAAGACCATATGGGACACCTTACAAGAACAGGATTTGGATCCTGCATCACAACTTGTGGCAAAGTACAATGGTACAGATGATATTCTGGAGGTAAGAATCAAATTTTTGGCACTTTGCAGAGTGCTTCAAGCGTAACTAGATGTCTTAACTAGCACTTCTGTTAATGTTTTCAACAAGTGGCATAGTGGACGCTCTTTAGTACTCCTTCCATGGTTTAACCAACTTCCTTGTCATGGGTTTGACAAACGATTGGAGTGTTAAATTGAAGGTTCTCAGCGTAAAAGAAACTTATTGCACATCTTGATATCGGCTGTAGAAATTACATACCGGTTTATGTCTGCCTCACACTTTTTTTTTCTTTTTTCCCTGCAGATCCAGAAATGGATATCTCAAATAATTAGCGATGGCGACTCCAGGGATCTTCCCCATTATGTAAGCCACTTATTTATTCTCATGAGCAAAATTTTATCAGCTAATTGTTAATTCCTATGAGCAAGAGGGTCATCTTCTCTTTTCGAGACTAGAGCCATTTCTCCGGTACTTCCAAGTTCTATCTACTTGAGCTGGTTAGAGATATGAATAGTTTGAGCCCTTTACGCCTTTTGGGAATTCTATTCACTTAAGCTTCCTGTCCACTTCAAATGCAGAGAACAAGAACCCCTGATCTGGTTACTGAGGATTCAAAACCTATCTGGTCTAGAGGTGCTCAAAGCCTTCCTTCAACATCCACAGTGAAGCAGGGTGTTCGCGGCTTTATAACCAAAATCTACGATCAAACTGGAGATCCAAGGATTGGTCCCATGATGCTATTGGGGGCTCTACTGTCTTTTGGTACCATCTGGCTGCGGAGAAGTCAGCCTGCTGTACAGGCTAACCAAACAGAGTCTAACCAGTCGGAGTCTAATCAACCAGAGGCTTTTGAACCTAGTCAACCAGGTTCTATGGTAAAGTGATAGCTACATATATCTCTTTCAAAGGTCTTAAGACTTCCGTGAAAAAATAAACCATTGGATGCTTCATCTATGTGCGTAATTTGTATTATAGCTATATGGATTATCCTCACCTTTGCCCCTGAACTTTAGGTCTCTTCACTTTCTCCACCAAACTTTAAAAACTTCTAGTTTTCCCTTGGAATTTTGAATTAGTCTCACTTAACTCTCTTGTAAAAAATTTCATTAAAAACAGACGAAAAAGAAACCCCTCAATTTTAAATTTGTCTCCTTTCACCCATATATTAGAATTTTAGTTGAAAAAAAAAAAAAAAAAAAAAATATCCCATGATTGCACTTAACCCTCTTTTTCATATTTGTTTGACAAAAATTTTAAGAGGGTTAAGTTACATTTATTTATTAGTCAAGTGGCAAAGTGTGAGTTTTAAAAGTTCAGGGGAGAAATTGACAATGATCTTAACATTCGGGGAGTACAGATGAGATTTATCCTGGGTATTTATAGCTTGTATATAGACAGGGAAACACATGAAATTTGTTTGGTACGTGCACACTAGAAATACTTTGTATGCTTTAAATGCACTACAAAATTTATTATCACAAACTTGCATACTTATAGCTCTCCTCTTTCTTCCTACTATATAACTCATAGCTCTATCATATTTAAACTTTTTTGTTACATAATGGAATCAGAGTAAAATTCAGGAAATTCAAACATTGCTTAATCTTTGAACTTGTAAATGCTACTTGTGAACCGAAACCTTCCAATTATCAACTCATTGCAAACTTCTCTGCATTTTAGTTTCTTTGCGATCTCAAGTCATTGCCGATTACTTTGTAGTTGAATAACCTTTACATTTTGCATCTGTCCAGGATGAGTCGAAAGCGAGGAGGAGACTACGAGCAAGAAAAGCTTCGAGTGAACGTCCTCCTCCTTCCATCACAGACGAAGAACCTAAAGGATGCTGTCCAAATGACATTTTCAGATTCCGATTCTGACTAGTTAGAAACCGTACAATCTTGGAGGTCACGAATCCTTAACACCAAGAACCAAAGTAGTGGTTAGCAGTTAGCCATCTTGTCACAAAGGATCAGTCCCTACAACATGGCTTTTAAATCGTCTATGCTTTCTTTTTTGTCTTTTTTTGGCCAAATCCTCGAGGCTTTAGTCATAGCTTTTGATTCACCAATAAAAAGTCATAGCTTTTGGTCCTCGTTTTTTTCAGGGTATAGTTTTTGTTCTTCAGTTTCTCATATAACTGTAAAAGTCTTTTACGTTCTATACGAGCTTTCAAACATTTTAGAATAAGAGACTAAATAACTTTAATTATGAGCAAGGATAAAAATGTATCTAAATTTAATGGGAATATGGATATTGTAGTAGAATGTGGGCTTAACAATATACAAATCCGATAACTAATACAGAAGCTCAAGAGGCAAAAACTCTTCACTTGAATGAAGACGAATCCTTGATCAAAATGGATAAAAATTCAGTTGAACGAATTTCCGGGGACGGTGATCGAAGAGTTGAACCAGTGCATATGATGACAAGCATGAGTTGAAAGATTTCTTTACTGATTTTGATTGCTACACTAAAAATTAAAACTGTTTTCAGTTATAAATCAGAGGAATTTATGGCTCAATGGACCTTTTTTTAGTAAGTTTTTTAATAAATGACCCAAATTTTTTAAAAATTTGTTAAAAAAACTCAAGTTTTTAAAAATTAGTTAAAATAGTTTTTTTAATTTAACTATTAGTTAATCACTGATTGATTATTAGTAAATCACTAATTGATCATGGTTAATCACTGATTCACTGATATAACTTATAAATTTTGTAGTCAATTAGTAATTAATTATAGGTAAATCATTGATTTACCATTAAAAAATTAAAAAAATACAACTCTCTCTCTCTTCCCCTCTATCCCTCTACCCCACCAACGATAGCCCCGTGAGCTCCTCTCTCCCTCCCTCCCTCTCCCTCTCCCTCTCCCTCCCTCTCTCTCTCTCTCTCTCATCACAACCGTTAGGTCTTCTTGCCACTGCTGTCACCTGAAACTTGCACTGGTGCAGCTTGTGACCACACCTCCGATGGTGGAGATCGGTGACGGTTGAGATCGGCAACAATGCAATCGCCTCCCACCGCTGCGTAATCTCCTCCAGATGCTGCCGAGCTGTAGATTTGGTCGGCAAACTCACACTACTACAACTCGCGACCTCACCTCCAATAGTGGAGATCGTTGATGGTTGAGATCCGTGCAACGCAATCGCCTCCAACTAGCCGCAATCTCCTCCTAGACACTGCCACCGAGCTACAGATTTGGTCAGCGAGCTGTGCCGCCTCCGATGGTGGATCTTAGTCACAGGGAGAGGAGAAAGAGAGAAGGAAGTAAGGTGTTTGGGCAAAAATGAAAATTAATTAAGCAAAACATATATTAGGACCCTTTAACTAATAAAATAAAGTTTGACTATTTATTAGATTAAGTAATAAACATAGGTCACCCACCTTAATTATCCTAAATCAAACTGTTCAAAAAATAATATAATAACTTAAATAGCGATATCTACTAATAGGAGAAAAGCAGTCTCTACCATGAATTTTTCCATCTTTTTATCATCCATATTATGGGAAATACAAAATCATCCCTCCGTCCAATTCTATACAAATATTGGACAAATATTTTTGAAACTTAACAGGGTTCATTGTGACTAACTGAAGAATGTTATATATTAGAGAAAAAAGGTGTCCCACATATTAAACTTGTCCAATTCCATTTGAATTTTTAGCTTGAGGGGTTTCTTGTAACATTGTCATAATAGCTGGGAGCGAAATACCATATCTCAAAGCTGAAAAGACGAGCTGAGAAATGTCCTAAAAATACCAAAGCTCAATGGCTAGTTTGTTTTATTTTTAGTTGTGGGGGTAAAATGAGACAACGCCTATTCTTTAAGGGTAGATTTGAAATTAAATTAAATTAAAACCAAGGGTGTGGTACCTCAACGACCTCTACAATTTCTCGAGAGGACCTATCTCTTTGCAGCCTCATAAGCAGAGTTCTTTTTTAGGTGAAGTCTCTAATCTGGGAGTCCAAAAGGTAAACGAAACCGAGCTTAGATTTTCCGATTAATGGAGTTGGATAATTATATCCATATATCTTCAGTTCTTTATTTATAAATAAAAATAAATAAATAAAGTAAAAAAACTCAAAGTAATGTTCTTGTTTGATTTTGATTATGCAACTTTTAATACATTTTTTCTTTAATTATGACCATTTCGCTTCTTGGTTTTGTTCTTAATCACTTATCGGCTTCTGTAACTGAATTTTCAGCACCTGGGTATTATGGAATTCGTGTACTGAAACTGTATTGATTTTGAGTCAATACGTCTCTGTTTATAGGTTTTACGTTTAGAGATTTAGATATTTCTGGGACTGACGTGGGATTTAATCGAAAGATGGATATAATTTGAGTGATTTAAAAACTAATATTTCTTTATCTTTTGGGAAAATGTTTTAGTGTATGATTGTCTGGAGTTGTTTGAACTTTGGGTACTGAGTATTGATATTCCCTTAAGTGTGGTTCCAAAAGTTTTGCAGCTATTTATCTTTTTTTATTATTAGAAATAGAAAAAATATATATATATATATATTTTTTTTTTTCTTTTCAGTGTAGTGTGTGATTATGTGGAGATATTTGGACTTTTGGGTGGTAAAATTCCCTTAAGTTTGGATGTGGTTCAAACTTCAAAAGCTTTGTTACTTGTCCTTTGATGGTTTAGGTTCAAGAAGCCATGGGAAAAGACTCAAAACCAAAAGAGTCGTCGAAGGGTAAAGGGAAGCAAGTGGCAACTGGAAGTGATGAGAATGCTTCAAAGGGTAAAGGAAAGGGTGGAAAGGCAGCAGATGGCCTTGGCACCTGCACTTATGTTAAAGGTTTCATCTTTCACATCATTTACGCGAGTATTTTGATCATTTCGATCATACTTTATTTGATTGTCTCTCGTCATCTTTACTTTGGCGTAAATTTTTCCCCCGATTTGTTTCAGCAAGGCATATCCTCTGTGAGAAGCAAGGAAAGATCAATGAAGCATACAAGAAGCTCCAAGATGGTTGGCTTAGCAATGGAGATAAGGTCCCACCAGCCGAGTTTGCAAAGGTAAACTCTCTAGGAAGCCTATCATTTTCAGAATATCTTATATTTTCTCCTTTTTTGTTTTTTTCCTACTCTGTTTGATTAATTTCGTTGAGAGTTGCATATTAATATTGATTCTCGTTACAATGAATACTAACACTGATTTTGTTTTTGGTTAAATCATCAAGTTCTTATTTCTTGCTAGTTTTTGGATTACTGGACATGTAGTGATGCTTCAGCTTGAGTTTACACCGTAAAAAATGTTGCTAGCCTTCTCGTGGCTTCATGAGAGTACGATACATAAAAATATTTTCCTTGTCGAATCATCATTGTAACAGAAATTTGTCTTGTGTTTTATATGCAGTTAGCCCAAGAATACTCGGAATGTCCATCAGGAAAGAAAGGTGGAGATCTTGGATGGTTTCCGCGCGGTAAGATGGCAGGGCCTTTTCAGGAAGTTGCCTTCAGCACAGTTGTTGGAGCTACAAGTGCACCATTCAAATCAACGTATGGTTCTCAATCCTTGCATTAGCTTAATCCTACAACAATATATGATGATCGCTGTTGTTTTCTCAGCAAGTTAGAATTGCCCTCTAAATTTGAGTGTCTCGATGTCATAACTTAGGTCCCTATCTCATAATCGTCCCAAAACTATGTGAATCTGTGATTAGTTAAAAACCGATGAAGACAATCATCAGTAGTACATGAGCACTTGCTCAATTTTGCTCAATTTTTTGTGGCTGCACAATCTGGATAGCTCGGATCAGCTGATCTAACATCATTTTTGTTATTTATATGCAGGCATGGTTACCACATAATCTTGAGTGAAGGCAGAAAGAACTGATTCTCTGCATGGCAGAATCGTCCATGGAATTAATACCGTCCATGGAAAATCTGGTTTAGTTCTTCGATGTTGTTTTTTTTTTTAATATAATAGATTATGACATGGGAGATAATGGAGATTTTCTGATTTGCTATGAATCATCTTTCTGAATCCGTAGCTTGTACTTGGGTGGAACATTTTCAAGTTTATGGCAGATTACTTCGTGAGCTTGGTATAGTTAAGTTTGAAATTATTATTAGACTATGTTTGCAATCACCTTTTTTTTTTTTTTTGCCCCCCTTTTCAAATTCAAGCTTATGTTTGCTCTATAAACGTGGGCAAAAATCCAATCTAAAGAAAACCTCTATGGGGAAAATTGAAGGAATAAAGAAAAGGAACAAGGAAAGAAAAAAGACGAAAATTTCTCTCGTTAACAATACAATAGGAGTTCTCACTTCTCATTTTTTTGGTGGATCATGGGCGATTGCTGAACATAGTTTAATTTACCATTGGCCTTTGAGTATGAAAAACAGATATATTTCAACGACTTACCGACTTTCTATTTGTACACAACAAAAATGGAACAAAAATTATGCCTGACCCATTACAATAACCAAAGATCACATTCTCTTCTAGCTACATCTCATCATAATGATCAACCAATTTGAGACCCCAGCTCATGTCCTCGCAATGCTGCACATGAGGAACCAATTTTCCGGTATCAGTTCCTTCCTTGGCCTTGCAGTCATAGAAGGGAGGCGCGTGGAAACAAGGCTCGATCGACATGGCACGTTTGCAAGGTGGATTAGGTACCGTCCGGTTCTCTGGCTTGTTGAGTATCCAAGGCCTCAACCCGCCGAGGCTCTGAGCCACATAGCCAAAGGTAGACCAGGAGCTTGTCACAAGAACATCAGTCAAACTCAACAAATACATTTCTGCAAGTGCCTTCTGGTTGTGCATCTGCTTCCCCGTTTGCTGATGCTCCTCGTGACTCGGCTGGAAGATTCCAATCACATCCCCTGTCACGGTCGGATGCTCCCAATACATGTCTCTGATCTTCTCAGAGTATCCGGAGGATAAGGACGTCATCAATACAGCTTTCGACTTCGGAGTTTTAGAAACGCCGATGATGGACTCTTGCCTATTGGTTTCTGGCAACAGATTCTCCTTAATGGTACAGGCTAAGATCTGATCCAACACGTGTTGGAATGGACCAGTACCGATGTCGAAGACTCTGATCTGAATACCTATTCTTTCATCCGCATTGGCTAGATAAGCTTTATAGTATCTGGTAATTAGTCCCCATACCTTGTTCGTCGGGTGAAGAAGATATCTACCCAAGAAGTGGAAAACTAGATCCTTATTGGGGAAGAGGTTGTTCAGTTCTCGCTCAAACGAAGGAATCAAGAAGAGAGACGGGACAAAGTAGTTGTCTGTTTTCATGATCAACCAAGGTATCTTTTGGAGTAAAGTTTGATCTTGATCGCAGAAGAAAAGCTTATCGTGGAAATCATAATCGTGGACCAGATGCAGATAGAGATAAGACATAAGCTCTGACTTGTCCGAATTTGCAATTTTTTTATCCTTGAGCATCTTCCCATAACATTGAGAAGTGTTTTGGCCAAAGCTGGCAAACTGATCTTTAAGGGGAAAATCCGCGGGAAGGAGCCACGAAGTTTCTGGAAATGGTTCACAGAACAGATCGGCCATGTCAACTCCAGGGTCAACAAGCAGAACCCGATTCGTGAGAAGTGCATAGAGAAATGCAGACCCCAGGGTCAGTATCCTATTCCCCAATCCGCTGAAGGAAATCCAAACAACGTAGTTACAATCTGAGGTACCGGTCCGGTGGCCAGACTTGAGTTGCTCCACTGTTTTGTTGTAGGACTCGGTATAAGGCCCACACCGTTTATGCAGAACCTCGTAACTTCTCAACCTGGAAATAAGGTAAGAAGAAGGTTTTCGTGGCGAATCTTTGCGATATGAAGCCGACTGGTATCTACTAAGACAAGAACCTCCGTCGAATCCATCAGCAAGAAGGCCATTAAGCAGCTTATCCACGGGAACCTCCACCGTCGCAGATGGATTATCCTCCGACCCAGTAGCTGAAAACCAAAGATAGCAAATACATACGTAGAAACAGCAAAATTAGCTTGATAAAAGAGCTTTAAACTAAATTAAGAAGCGGCACTTCTCGTAATTTAGTTAAACTAGATTCATGGGAGTTAAAGCTAGGCCGTGAAATCTAGATTCATGGCAAAAATAACAACTTCTTCAATTGCTATAAACCAGATTCGGTGTCGAATGTAATGCCCCCTGAGCTAGCAAGTCAATTCATATCTAGCTAAATTAAGAAGAGCTAATTTCGTAACTTAATTAAACTTAAATCAGATTTTTCAAAATGATTTTTCCATTAATCTAGGAAAATCTTCTCCACAGATTTTACATAATAGAAGACTAAAATCAACTTAGCACATGTTGTTCTTGTGAAGGTTCAGTCTAAAACTAAATATACCAGACAAAATCTCAAACACCAAAAATGCATTTCATGGAATGGCTTATAAAAATATGAAGGAAAAAAAATTAAAATCATATCAACAGACTCCAAACAATAAAAACAGATCACTAACTTAAAACAAAAGAGAAAAAGGCCCCAAAAAGAAAAAGAAAAAGAAATAAACTTGATCAAAGTTGATGCATTTATTGTATAACAAAGTTCTGAAAACGACTCAAAATCAAGTACCTTTATTACGTTCAACTCGAACAAATCTATGATCTCCAGAAGCTTCTAAAACTGCATCTGAAGGTGGGTCCTTGAGAACGACAGAGACCGAGAACAGAACCGAAAAGATCATCAAACAAACGACGAAGATTCCCATTGTCCTCATCAACCTCAGATCCAGTTTCTTCTCCGAATCTCTCGGAACACTTTGCAGTTGGGCATCAAAACCGGAGACGAGCTCGTTGTTGTTGAAGAGATTCCTCTTCAGTCTCTTCATGATTGCGAAATCCTCATCTGGGTAGTCGTGAGACCCGGCTCAGCTCCACTTTGGGCCAAATGGGTTTTCGGATCTGGGTCTCGACGGTCAAGGCCTTTTCTTCTCTCTCTGTGGTTTTTGAGGTTTTTTCTTTTGACGAAAATGGTGACTGTCGGAAATGTGTGCGGTCGAGTTAGAATAAAGACACATCGTAATTCGTACGTTTTTCTTTAGACTTTTTTCATGGGACCTTTACCTATTTTGTCGGCTACATGCCACAGTTTTTCTCTGTGTAATCGGATGGTAGTTATGAGTCGTGCATAGTGCGGTGAAATCTAGACCGTTGACTATCCACTGGGATATGGAATCATAGAAAATTTGTTGTAAATTATTTTTTCCCACTTCTCAAGCACGTATAACTTTCTCAAATTGATTTGGCTTAAGAAATATTGTCAATTTGTCATTAGTTTTGTAATTGCATGGAAATTTTTGTTAATTCAGCAAAAGACAACTTCAAGATTTCTCATTGAATTTGAGCCTTATAACGTTCTGGCCCCTAAATTTTAAAACGTGAAATTTGTTCCCCTCAAACTTTGGAAGCTTTTTTGTATCAATGCACCATAAACTTATAATAAAGCTATATTTTACTATCTGAATTTTTAATTTTGATAATTTACACTCTAAACTTATAAATATGTAGCAATTTGCACCTTATTAAGAAACAATATTGATTTTTTTAATGAAAATTGATATTGTACTTACATATAGATTGTTAATTAATAAAGACAAAAATGATTATTTATATCATGAATTAATAACCCATGTACAAATCACATATCAATTTCTTCCAAAAGATTAATATTATTGTCAATGAATGCAAATTACTACATAATTATAAGTTTAGGGTAAAAACTGTCAAAATTAAAAGTTCGTAATGCACATTACAACTCTACGATAAGTTTAAGATGTACCAATGCAAAAAAAAAGTCAACTTTGGAATTTTAACAAAATTGGTCCTATTAGTTTTATGGACGAAAATGCCTCCTGTACATTAGTGCCACATGATGAAGTTAAAAGATTTGACTAAGGTTTGTTACACACACCACTACTCAACATAGATATAGAAATTATTGTTAGCCATTAGAAAATGAATTGATTTATATCATTTTTCTTAGAAGTGTCAACATCTCATTTATAGAGCTCCTAACATTTGAATGGGTTTTAAAATGGTAACATTCTATTTAGTTCAAAATCTAAAAAAGACCCTCTAAAATTTTCTCCATTCAGTTAATCATTTTTATTCTCCATAAAGCAATATTGGCATATTCTGTCACTATGGGACTAATCAACAGACTTGGTCATCAGTTATCACACAACAACTTCTTCTTTAAGTTTATGTTTAAACAAAACCCAACCTAGCTATACATGTATCTTGGGTTTATTACCTTGACTCCTCATATGTTATGTTTTGCCTAAGTAAAAGCATAACCTTTTATTTTGGTAAAGAAACTTAAAGCACAATTATGTACGTGTGTATCGGGTTTTTCATTGACAAATCCTACATTTTACTTCTCAATTCCAAGGGTCTTTTTATAATGTCATCACTATATTAGTATTGTGGTATATATAACATCATTACTGCATCAGTATCATTGTATAAGTTTATCGTAACTACTTTATCAGTTTTAGTGATTAAAATTTGCACTTTTAATCATTCAAAGGTGCAAATTATTGCATTCACTTAAAATAATTTAAAAGATTGTGATAACTTACACAACTCCAACATTCAAAATTTACAAATTCCAACACAAAATATGCAAATTGTTGTATCCTCAACTGAATACCGGGAATTCTTCTCATGTCATCATTAAAAACAAAAATAAAAATGAAAATAAAAAAAGTGGGGGGTGGGGTGGGGGGGACCAATTCCAAAGAGACCACTTGACCCGAAACCTTGCATCCCTATTTTCCCTATTAAGTTTAGAGATAGTAAAAAGGCTCCCTCGGTAGGTCAAACATGCATCTACGGAAAATGTTGAGTATGTGCGAATAAATGTCCCACGTTAATTAGACTTAAATTATTCCTACCAATAGATTAACATTTTAAAATGAAACCGAAGAACCTAAACAAAAAAAGTTCTTTTGACCATTAAATATCTTTAAAATGGCACACCTACACTCTATAAGAGTTAAAGTTGAATTTGGGTACATTTTTAGTTTCTCCTCCGGATCTATAATTAACAATTATGATGACATTATATTGAAGTTCTCACCTAGAGGTTCAAAAAATGAATAAGGCGACCAAATAACGTTTAAGATTGGGAAACTTAAAAAAAAAATTTCAAATTAATGGGAAATTCAGAAAATGGATAAAGCAACAATTAGATGTTTAAGCAACACCTTCTAAAAATTGGCGGATGTTCAATAAATATTAACTTTTAATCAAGAATATTTACACCAGTCCATGTTCATATAAGTTGGTGAAGTAATAAGAATGCATTTCATTCTCTCATGTTCAGGGTGTCTCCAAATTGAGTAATTCACAACCCAATATACAGTTTTGTTTGGTCAATATATTTTGTACAACTTTGAGACCAATAATGATTCACATAAAACTGATCTCGCTCAAATAAAATTATATAATTAAGTAAGATGGTGCTAATTATTTATTTGTAGTAGAGAAAAAATGTACCAAATCTCAACTAAGTATGAATTTACCAGTTTGAAATCTAGATTGGATCCTTCAAATAATTGTACTATTTATCAAATTACTTTAGAAGATCTTAGGGAGTGATCTACTTTGTTGTACTAATTCGTTAGTACATGGATTTCATACCATCATATGAGAAATGTTTGGCCTAATTATCAGGGATAAATTAAGGATTATCGAGTACTTTATAACATTTCTCTTTTATCTTAAAGCATCTTTAATTCAATGTAAATTCATATTTTAACCGATAGAATGACCACTCTTCAATGATCTGTCAAAAAAACAAACAAACAAACAAAAAACAAAAACAAAAAAACAACAAAAAACAAACAAACAAACAAATGATCTGTCAAGCCTTTCGATGGAACATAACCTTTTCCTTCATTCTCTCTTCAATCTATGTATTTACCTAGTTGTCGAGCTTTATCTTTGTTCTTTCTTTTCTATAGTGAAAGGATTAGGGCAATAAAATTTGACGTACTCAAATAACTCTAAGAAGAAAGTATGCCTCGACATAGTATATGTATATTTCAAGGGGTTTTTATGGATGGAATAGTCTTTATATCATGCACAGACATAATGGTACTAGCTCGGACTTAAGCTCTAATCAGAAAGGGAAACATCTCACCAAATGAGTGGTCTATCTTCTTCTCCCAAATTCCTAAATATGATAATGTGTTTATTCTCTTTGTTAGTGGCACTTGGGAGTTTTTTTCCCTCTCAATTTTCATGCCCTGGTTTTTGAGGGAGGTACGTTATTGTGGTCAATGACAGAGCTAGCTTGTTATTTTAGTAGGGGCGTAAACAAAACTTTTTTTTTTTTTTGAAAAATTAGTGTTAAAAATATTTAATGATATCTTAGTGTTAAAAATTACATATACATAAAGATGAATCATAAAACATATTACAACAACTTATAATGAGTTTTTTTACTTTAAAAAACATAAATCATGGATCAACTAAGCCCTCTCGGGTGCTTGTTTAAGAATAAGAAAGAGAAATCTCATGTAAATATCATGGAATAAGTTTTGATCCTATTCATGGGGATTCCGTAAAAATTCCATTCCAAAAAGAGAAAGTTCGAAACAATTGGGATTTTTTGGAAATTGGATGCAGTTACTAATTCATGATCTGGCATGTACAGAATGAAAAATACTGCGATGCTATGATCAAAAATGAGTGTCAAAACAAGATAGAAATGTTATCATTATAAGTGGTCCAAGCGCTAATCTTTCTTTAATGAATGAATTGGCGCAATCACTCTACTCTTGTCGGAGCCTTCTTCCCCAAAGAGACTCACTTCTTAGGTTGGTGTATATTAAGTAAGTAGCAAGCAGTTTCTTTACTCTTTCATTTGGTGGTATCGTATATAAGATCATGGTACATTTAGGAGTGATCAATCTCACCAAACTATTAATATCTAAATTCAAGATAAACTGTATACGCTACGATCTCGTTTACTATTTTCACTATCCAAGCGCCTCTATCATAGAAAGTAAGAGATGATAATAGTAAGAGTTTACTTTTAGTGGGGGCATATGTAAGATGACTTTCCCACAAACTTCAAATTTATTTTCACCATAACAAAAAAGTTATTGCAAAAAGTACAACACTAGCACATTTGAAACAATAAAAAAAAAAATGCTAAACTTCAAATTATGTTTCGTAGTCACCGGTGGTTGATGATATCTTTCCATGATACTTTGAAACAGTCCACTGTGATACTAAAAAATTTTGAAAAGTAGCAGTAGCCTACCGTATTACCACATGTTTTCTACCGGAAACCACATTAAAATTTACGTGGAGTGCTTTGCTTAGGGGAGATCTCCAATGCTATGTCTCCCCGATACGGAGAATGGGGAGATCTCTCCGGCACAAGGGAGATATTCCGGGGAGAACGGTGTCTCGAAGGCGGGGCAACGACAGTGGAAGCAGGCAGGGCAGGGAATGGAAAAAGAGAGATAATTCAAACCATTGGTATATTTTCGTCTCAACACTCTTTTGATGCGAAAAAAAAAAAAAAAGGAATTACCATTTTGTTTAAAATGTCTATTACATAAGTATATTTCCTTGTTTTATTTTATGATACGTTTGGAAACTACATTCATTCTATATTGTATTCAAATATAATACAATATATTTGAATACAAAGCTAAATTACAAAATACTATTAAATAGTATCTGAAAAATATTTTAACAAAAATTTTCAAGTTTTCTTAAAAGATAGTATTCATGTTATCGTTTTTCTTCAAACAAAGTATAATTTATTTTATGATTTTGATGTTTCCTAAAATTACTAACATTTTAACTTCAAAAAAAAAAAAAACATTTTTTTTCCTCTCAAAAATTAATTGAGGGATAATTGATATATACTTTTCGTATCTTTAAAATCGTTCAAAGTACTTCCTGATTTATGTGAAACGGTTCAAAGACACTTCCGTTCATGAGTATTCATAACGGTTTTGAAAAATTGAAGGACAAAATGTAAATGAGTGCATAACTCGAGGGATTTATGAAATTAATGCGAAGAATTTCTCACCATATCCATACATATTTAAGAAAGTTCAAAATAGCTATTCTGCAAGTTTTCCTTTTTTTTCTTTCGGTATAATTTTTTTTTTTCGTTTTAATCCTTTTTTTTTTTTTTGGCATTAGTCTACTTTTTTTATGCCTCGTTTTTTTTTTTTTTTTTTTTCAGGTTCTTTGTTGATTTTTTTGTCTATTTTTTAGTCATATATTTTTTTGTTATTTTTACAAATTTTCTCAAATATCATACATGCTTTTAAACTAGGTACTTGTAAAAGAACCAAAAGTGAGAAAAACCCTTTGGTATATTTGCTCCAATAAACTGAATTCTGTTAAGTCTGTTGGCATCATAATTATAACAAGAAAAGAAAAACCCAAACCCAGTCTCTCTGTCTCTCTCTCTTACGCCCGAGAAACCATTCAAATTGTCAGCAACGTGGGAGAGGAGTAATTATCAAAAATCCCATACCAACCTCTCCCACACACTTACGAGTCAGCAACGTGAAAAGAGCACACGCCAAACACCAACCGTTTCAGATAAGCAAATACCCCACGACAAACCGAGGCGCCACGTGTCGCCTTCTCAAATTTCCCCCTTCATTTCTCCGAATTTCTCTTCTTTTTCTGCAAGCTTTAGGCTTTTGGTTAGCAGCGGACGAGGAAGAAAGGAAGTGACTAATAAAGCACCAAACTTTCACTGCCTAGAGAGAGAAAGAGAGGAGAGAGAGAGAGATTTGAAGGTAAAAAAAGATGTCAACAACTTCATTGTGTTCGTCGACTCTTCAGTCCCAAATCAGAGGACTTGGTGGCGGTCTCAAGCTTCAAAGGCAAAATCCTTCACAACCCGGTTCGTTTACCTTAACAAGGTAATGTTTTTCCTCGTTTGTTGAACTTTTCTCCTTTGACTTCGATCTGGGTTTTCGTTAAATGTTGAATTTGAGGTCTAGAATGGGAATTTGTGTGTTGCTTGGAAAACCCAGTTCAGAAATATTGTAATAATTAGGAATTCTGGTTCAGTATTGGTGGTGAATTTCATTTTGTCTAATTAGTTGTTTAATTCATTGTGATTTGTGTGGTTTGAGGAGGAAAAGTGCACTGAATTGCATCATTTTGTGCTTTTTAATCTTTTGTTGTCAAACTGTTTATGTGAATGTGTTGGTGTGTTTTGTATGCCCTGGAAAAGTTCAAAGTTTTTTTATCTAAAGAAGATAAGTGAATTGATGACTAAAATGAAAGCGAATGGAAATTTTGACTTGTTGAATTGCCTGGGTATTTGCCTTTCATGTATCTCATTTGGATCTTGGGAATAATCCTTTAGAGGCTGGCTAACATATGAGCATTAAAGCATCTGTTACAAATTCTTGAATTGATCATTGAGCCTCTCCTTTGATCAACAAGTGACCAACTAAACCTTAGGACTTAGTTACCACTTACCACTGCCTACCGATCATTTGGTGGGATGACAAGGCTAGTCCTTCTCCTCGACAACATTTTGGGTTCGAATAAGTGCCTCGGGGGTATGTGGGCAATCCCCTTCGCGAGGGATCCATATGCTACACAGGGATGCACTGCCTACCCAGAATTATGTGGCTACACCACCCTCTATCCGTATAATCCTTTTTTCTTCACCTAAAAAGGAAAATAAAAAAATAACAATGGGGTTTAGTTGTCTCCAACTGCTGTCCTCAACCTTGGTAGAGACATGGAATTCAATTCCAAAACGTTGATACAGTTCCAAGAGACTTTATGGGCAAGGCTAATTGCAGTTTTCAATGGCCTCCCTTAATAATATTCACTTTGGATAATTTTTCAATCTTCAAAAATGTTTGCCCCTTCTTTATCCAGAAGATTTTATATACTTGTGGATGAATTATTTTGAAAGATTTTATATAGTTGTGGATGAATCATTTTGATTATTCAATATCTTTGTGGCTTCCAGTTAGTAGTTCAATTTAATTGTCTTAGATTTGACTATAGCTCCGAAAGAATCGTCTTCCCAAATCATTTCTGATATGTTCTTTCTTTCCTGCCACTGTGTGGTTTTAGGAGGACATTTAGGACCACAGTAAAGGCAACAGCACGGGTTGACAAGTTCTCAAAAAGTGATATAATTGTTTCTCCATCTATTCTCTCTGCTAACTTTGCTAAGTTGGGAGAGCAGGTAGTAAATTTAACTTCGATTTTTATATTCTATCTGTTTTTCATTAAGCAGATATGTTGATTTTAGTTGCATTTTATTGTTGAGTTGTATGGATGTTACAGTTTGTCTCTTCACTTTGATTAGGTAAAAGCGGTAGAGATGGCTGGCTGTGACTGGATCCATGTCGACGTCATGGATGGCCGCTTTGTCCCAAACATTACCATTGGACCTCTCGTGGTTGCTGCATTGCGCCCTGTGACTGACCTTCCGTTGGATGTGCATTTGGTACCATTTTATCATTTTAGTTTTGGACTGATTGTGAAAAAATTTGAACATGCAAACAAACCTTTTCTAAACCTATTTTGAAGTGCAGATGATTGTGGAACCAGAGCAGCGAGTGCCGGACTTTATCAAAGCTGGTGCCGACATAGTTAGTGTTCACTGTGAGCAAACTTCTACCATCCATTTGCACCGTACACTTAATCAAGTAAGGTTTTTTCGTGCTCCTTGAGATTAATTATATCGTTAGGACACAGTTGTATCTGATTTATTGTCACTAAAGTTAGATTGCGATTTTTTTTCGACGGAAGACTTCATAGGTATAAGATAGGTGCCACTATCAATGTATAAGAAAAGACCTCAGCTAAACAATAAACTGGTGTCAATTTGAATCTTTGTTCCTGACATTGGCTTGAAATAAGAGCACATGGTATTTTGTAGTGAGATGGATAAAACAAGATCGGTGACCCTATTACTGCACCATTCATTTGTAAGCGTTATCCTTTGCATGGATAGCGTGACCATATGACTTTGGAATGATCTATATGTGCAAATATATTATTGGCCTTTCTTAATAGCAAATAAATTCCCGGAATGGTTGTAGTTGGAAAATTTGAGGACATGTTATTAAGCATATATTTATACACTGGAAAGATGTCATTTTGTTTGCGTGTGTGTGGGTTATATTGATGCTTGTGGTGAAAAAGTTAATGGCTTGCTAATGCACTTGCCCATTATAGCTATGACTAGAATGCTAAAATCTGAAATATTGTATCTCGATATGGCGATTTCTTATTTGGAAATTCGTTCTTTTGGTCCTACTCTTCATTCACTACTGACAACAACACTTTCTTTGCTATTTTTCAGATAAAAGGTCTGGGAGCTAAAGCTGGAGTCGTCCTAAACCCGGCCACCCCTCTAAGTACAATAGAATACGTTCTTGATGGTAAGATCTCGTGGCTTCTGAATGGTTGAGTTTTGCTGTTGATGGTATTAAATAACAATGAGTTGATTATTCTATTCTGCAGTTGTTGATTTGGTCTTGATTATGTCTGTGAACCCCGGCTTCGGTGGACAGGGCTTTATTGAGAGCCAAGTCAAGAAAATTTCTGACTTGAGAAGATTGTGCGCTGAGAAAGTATAATTTCAGCCAATACATAATCTTTGCTTTTGTTGATAGAAATTTATAGGTCTCTTAGACTCAACAAGGTGTTGGCATTTCGTTTGTTGTGTTATTGCAGGGAGTGAACCCATGGATTGAAGTGGATGGCGGAGTCGGTCCATCAAATGCATATAAGGTCTGTGGATAACTGTTACTGTATCTCTTTGGCCGGGGGCCAGGGAGGAGAATAAACCAATTAGAGTTTTATTTTCTATGTTTCTATTACGTTTTAAGCTTAAAGAGGAAAAACTCTATTCCCCACTAGTCTGTCTAAACGAGTACTTGAGCAGTGTGACTCACTAAAAAAAAAAAAAAGAAAAGAAAAACTAAGAACAACTTTCTAGAGTTAAATTGTCGCTTCGTGGATTTTTGTTGTTCATGACATCCAAATTGAACTACAACGAGAAAAAGAAGTTGGGATATCTTGTTGTATGAGACTATTTTTGTCATTGAACTGCGGAACTTGCAAGAATTAGTCCAATAGAAGAACATCTTTAAGTTACATTTCAAATTCTAAACTTGTGTTTCTTATTATGTTCGTAGGTGATTGAGGCTGGAGCCAATGCTATAGTTGCTGGGTCTGCTGTGTTTGGAGCTAAAGATTATGCTGAAGGTATGACATAAAAAATATATACATATATATACATTAAGAGAAATAAAGAAGAAGAAGAAAAGAAAAAACTGCTTCTATTTCTGCTATCTACACGAGTTGATGCTCAATTTATTTTCTTGCAGCCATAAGGGGAATCAAAACCGCGAAAAGGCCTGTAGCAGTTCCAGCTTGAACTCAATGGTCCCATCTTTTCTTTAATTTTGTGATGCCATATTTCTGCAATGCCATGTATGTTTGCCTTCTCCATTGCATTGGAATATTTATGTTAAATACTCGAATGCACTTTTCTTCTGGCGTTTCGGGATTTCAAGAAAAGATTGACCATTGTTTAAAAAAAAAAATGTAGATTTGATTCTCAGCCTGCCTGTGAAAATCATTCACTGATGTGCTTGCTTTGCTTATTTACAAAATTCATCCAGCCAAAGGCATTACTGCAAGCGAACTAACTACGGTTTTGGATTAACTAAATTGTCATTTTATCTTCGTTTTGCAGGTAATATGCGTGAGTTGAACCGCAAATTGATCGTGTCATCTTCTTCCAGAAGAGCTGTTACCTGTTTCTTCTATATTTGTTTTGTCAGGAAGAAATTAATTATAAAAAAAAAAAAAAAAGGGCAATCAAAGTGAAGTGGTAAGAGAGCTGTGTGAATGATTTGTATACCAATATCCTTTGTAGGGATTAAAATCAATCAAACTTTAAGCCCTTGAGCTTTGACAAATTACCTTCATATATATATATATATATATATTTTATTTTTGTGCCCTCCATTTTGTGTGCCTTTTTCTTTTCCCGTCTGTTTGAGCTAGTTAAGGCCTTCCCTTCCCTTCCCTCCTTTTAGAGGGCATTTTTATCCTCTTGTTTTCTTCTGTTTGATCAAAAGAGAAGAGAAAATTCCTCTGAAGGAAGAAAAGGAGCCAATTATCTATAATTTACATTGACGAAAACCTTGAAAAAGTGCATGGAATACTCGGCTCAAATCAACATATGAGCTATTTATGAATTGGGATTCTTTTTCTTTGATGAATTTAATGTTACATGAAAGAAACTAGTTGTATCAAAATGGCATAAATAACCACAAGGATATGTGTCCGGATCATACAGATTTCATGGTTGTAAGTATGATCTAACTGTAAATTTATGTCTGATTTTATTAAAACATGTAAAGGATAATTTCCATCGCTACCGCCTCATTAGAACTATTATCATCTTTTAAAATCGAATCATGGAATTGGATGAAGAGAGAAGAAAAGGCACTACATACGTCATCAATCTACTACCATTTTTCGTAAATACTTTTATTATTATTATTATTATTGCGGTTAAATCTTTTGCAAATTGTCAACCAGAGGTTATAACTATTAGCGGAAAGAATATTTTTCCTTTATTGTAAATATTTGTATTTATTCTTTAGGATTCTTTCTCATTGTAATTAGTTTCCTCTTTCCTTTTTCCCGTGTACTTTCCTCATTATGTTGGCTGTATATATCCTGCTTGTATTCATTCATTATCAATATACAGAAAATTCCCCAAAGTCCATCTTCTTCTCTTCTTTTCTTTCACAGAATTTTACATGGTATCAGAGAATTAAGGAAGATCTCCGCTGCAGCCATGGAAGAACAGAAATCAAAGAAGACGATGGATGATTCTTCAGACCCACTTTTGCTTCATCACTCCGATCATCCCGGACTTGTTCTCGTGTCCAAAGTTCTTGAAGGCGACAACTACGGACAATGGAGCCGTGCCATGAGACTTGCTTTGAGTGCAAAGAACAAGCTTGGATTTATCAACGGAGATATAGCGAAGCCGACGTCTACCGACACCAAATTTCCACTATGGGAACGATGCAACAATATGGTACTATCTTGGATTCTTAACTCTGTCAACGCTAATATTGCTGGGAGTATTATTTATGCAGAATCTGCAAAGGATGTTTGGAATGATCTCTATGACAGATTCTCACAAGGGAATGACACCCGGATTTATCAAATCCGCCAAGAGATCGTCGAACTACGACAAGGCCATCAATCCGTCTCTATTTACTATACCAAGATGAAAGCTCTTTGGGATGAATTGGCTTCCTATCACGATCCTATTTCTTGTAGTTGTGGAGGCATCAAGTCTTTGGCTGTACGAGAAGAAAAGGAAAGGGTCATGCAATTCTTAATGGGATTGAATGATTCTTTTTCGACGATACGTGGTTCAATTCTCATGATGAGTCCTCTGCCCGACACAAGAAAGGTACATGCTCTTATTTTACAACAAGAAAGACAGGCAGATGTTGTTATCAAGCGAGACAATGGAGCGTCACATGCCAACTACCAATCTGTGACTCCTTCCAACCAGACCAACCAAGTGGCTGCTAGTGGAAAGAAACCATCTTACCATTGCACTCATTGCGATATGGATGGACATTCCATTGAGCGATGTTTCTTTCTCCATGGCTTTCCTCCCGGACACAAATTTCATGGGAAAAATGTCAAACCAAAGAAGAAGGCAGCCCACAATGCGCAAGCCATTGCTAATGACACCACAAGCACTCAGGAAAGTAAAGTAGCCACTTTCACACTTGATGAGTATGATCGTCTTATGAGCCTTCTTCGACAAAATACCGGTAACACCCAATCTTTTGCTAATACCACAGGTATACATTCATCCCCTACCCATCAATGGATAATAGACAGTGGAGCCACAGACCACATTTCTAAATATCCCCCTGCACACAACAAAATCAACACTAAACACCATCCTTTTGTTGAACTACCTAATGGAGGGAAAGCCAAAATTAATTCCATAGGTCCCATTCATGTTACTGATGATATCACTCTTGATGATGTGTTGTTTGTGCCGGAATTTAAAGTCAATTTGCTTTCTATCAGTAAACTTACAAAGGCCTTAGGTTGTAATGTGACATTTTATCCTGATTTTTGTGTGGTGCAGGATTTAACTACGAAGAAGACGATTGGACGGGGCAGGCAGAATAATGGTTTATACTTCCTCTCCATGGATCATCATCCTCCTTAGCCAACACCACCAACCACAAATCCAACCTTTGGCACAATCGACTTGGGCATCCATCAGTCCTTCCACTTCGTTTGTTATCTAAAAACAATCCAGCTATTTCTTTTGATTCACATTTTTTTTGTGACATTTGTCCTTTGGCCAAACAAACTCGGTTATCATTTTCCAATAGTATTATTTCTAGCATTGCACCTTTTGATTTAATTCATTGTGACATTTGGGGGCCACATAGAATACATTCTTATTTTGGTGCTAAATATTTCTTGACTATTGTGGATGATTTTTCCCGATTTACTTGGCTATTTTTCATGCGCTATAAATCTGAAACACAATCTCTCTTACGTAATTTCTTTGCTTGGGTCAAAACGCAATACGGTTGTACTATAAAAAGTCTTCGTTCCGATAATGGGGGGGAATTTCATTCTTTACAACCATTTTTTAATGACAATGGCATTAATTTCACACATTCTTGCACTTCCACACCTCAACAAAATGGGGTTGTGGAGCGTAAGCATCGCCATCTGTTAAATGTAGCCCGAGCCCTTCGATTTCAAGCTAATCTACCACTAAAATTTTGGGCGGAACATGTTCAAACAGCTTGTTATCTTATCAACCGATTGCCCACACCACTTCTTTCTAACAAAACTCCATATGAAAAACTTTACAAAAAGCCCCCTTCTTATTCACATATCCGAGTTTATGGATGCCTTTGTTTTGCCACAAACCTTACTACCACTCACAAATTTGACACACGAGCAAGAAAATGTGTTTTTTTGGGGTATCCTAAAGGACAAAAGGGGTATCGAGTCTATGATTTAATTGACAAAAGATTTTTTGTCTCTCGTGATGTCGTGTTCCATGAAGACATTTTTCCTTATTCTACCTTACCACAAAATGACCACACCTCAATCACCATACCAACCTTACCTATACCTCTCGACACACCCATTGATCTACCAACCACCACCATAGATCCAAAAATCCCAGAAATTCCATCAAATCCACTTTCCAACCATGACACCGTGGCACCATCTACTCCAGACCATGGCGCTGACTCTTTCGACCAACCCGTTACAGAAACCATACTTGATGCTGTGGCGCCAGAACATAAAAGTTGCGGCAATGACCTCCACACCAACACCTCCATTCGACGATCCACCCGTCAAAGCCGACCACCCTCTCACCTGAAAGACTACCATATAAACCATGTTCTACCAGCACCGACCACGGCTCTTCCGGTTAAATCCTCGACTCACCATCCTTTATCAAGGTATGTGTCATATTCTAACCTTTCATCTGCTCATCGTAAGTTTTCTTACACAATCTCTCACATGGTCGAACCAGAATCTTATGAGCAAGCCTGTCAGGATCCTAAATGGGTTGAAGCAATGCAATCTGAGATATGTGCTCTTGAAGCCAACAAAACCTGGTCTCTTGTTCCCTTACCTCCTAATCATCGTCCCATTGGATGCAAATGGGTTTACAAGATCAAGTATAATTCTAATGGCACAGTGGAACGATACAAAGCTCGCCTTGTTGCCAAAGGCTTTACCCAACGAGAAGGCATTGATTACACTGAGACTTTTGCTCCGGTCGCCAAGCTCACTACTCTTCGGTGTCTCTTAGCCATTGCCTCTACTCGTAGATGGGGTCTCCACCAAATGGATGTTCAAAATGCTTTTCTTCATGGTGATCTCACTGAGGAAGTCTATATGCATCCACCTCCTGGTTTTCGTCGGCAGGGGGAGACTCTTGTATGCCGACTTCACAAATCTCTATATGGTCTCAAACAGGCTTCACGATCATGGTTTCACAAGTTTCTCACAGCCATCACTGAGTTTGGTTTTCAACAATCCCGAGCTGATTATTCTCTTTTCACTAAGGTGTGTGGAACTTCTATTATAGTCATATTACTTTACGTGGATGACATGATTATCACAGGAGACGATGAGGATGCAATCAAAGAAGTCAAGAACTTCCTTGGAACTTGTTTCAAACTCAAAGATCTTGGGGCGCTTAAATACTTTCTTGGTGTTGAAGTGGCTCGATCTCAAGCCGGTATATCCATCAATCAACGGAAATACACGCTTGATATTCTCAAGGAAGCAGGTTTGCTTGGGGCAAAACCAGCTAAGTTTCCCATGGAGCAAAACTTGAAACTTAGTCCTACCGATGGCGAGTTACTTAAGGACCCTACTCATTATCGGCGATTAGTAGGGAAATTAATTTATCTCACCATCACTCGACCAGAGATTACTTTCACAGTTAATGTGCTAAGTCAATTCATGCAGACGCCTAGGCGACCTCATTTAGACTCCGTTTATCGTTTATTACGTTACTTGAAAGGCTCTCCGGGACAGGGATTACTGTTTCCTTCCAAGAACGATATGAAGTTGACAGGTTTTTGTGATGCGGATTGGGCTGGATGTATTACTACACGACGATCAGTGACCGGATATTGTGTTTTTCTAGGAAAAGCACTCATTTCCTGGAAAAGCAAAAGGCAAACTACAGTGTCCAAATCTTCGGCTGAGGCTGAGTATAGGTCAATGGCTTCCATTACTTGTGAGATGACTTGGTTACGATACTTACTACATGATCTACGGATTGATCATAGACAACCTGCCACTTTATATTGCGACAACCAAGCAGCTATGCACATTGCTGCTAATCCGGTGTTTCATGAAAGGACAAAGCATATTGAGATTGACTGTCATGTTGTACGGGAACGGATTGAAAGGGGAGAAATCAAGACGGCATATGTGTCAACCGGAAATCAAGTGGCCGATATCTTCACCAAAGCATTGGGACAAGTGTCTTTTCACTCACTACTTCACAAGTTGGGCATTCACGACATACATGCTCCAACTTGAGGGGGAGTATTAGCGGAAAGAATATTTTTCCTTTATTGTAAATATTTGTATTTATTCTTTAGGATTCTTTCTCATTGTAATTAGTTTCCTCTTTCCTTTTTCCCGTGTACTTTCCTCATTATGTTGGCTGTATATATCCTGCTTGTATTCATTCATTATCAATATACAGAAAATTCCCCAAAGTCCATCTTCTTCTCTTCTTTTCTTTCACAGAATTTTACAATAACAAGGGCACATGACGAGTCCCACAAGAAACTTCAATCAATCCTATCAAATATAAATATTTATTGTGGGTTGTAAATTTAAAATATAAACTACATTATATATTTAAATTTCAGAAATTAATATTACTAAAGGTTTGTTTTTCAATTAGTTTTTAGCAAGTTATTTCATGATTACAATTAGAAATTTCGTCTGTTTTTAAAAGAAAGTGACCTCAAAAGTAAAAATTAAAATAATCTAATTTTTTTCCGAACACAATCACAAAGGCAAGAGTCACCTCAAGACCCGCCTTAAACCCGATGCCGATTTATATAAATTATTTACTTAATACTATTATTTTTATGTTAAATTATTAATATTTTAACTTAATAATTAATTATATGCCTTGTATTTATCTAATATTTACTATGAACATCAATTTGCTTAATAGTAACTTAGTAAATACTTGTGAAGTAAATAAATTTGATCATATTAAGTAAATAAAGTTATTTAATATTTGCTTAATGAATTCATTATTTACTAATTTATTTACTAATTCATTTACTTCGTAAAAATCTTCATGTTTTTTTTTTTTAAATCTACAATGAAAATAAAGTTAGTGAACCAGAAATAAGAATTAATAGAGAATTTGTACCAACTATCACCCTTAATACAAAACGTATTAATATTGTACTAATTTTATTTATTAAAAAAAAATGAAATTTCCCATCAAAATTCTCTAGCATCTCGGCTGAAGTCGCCGTTTGAGTCTCTTTGTGAAAGTGCCAATAGATGTTCTCGATGTCGTTTACCTGTGCTGGCTTTTTTTTTTAAGGCGTTGACCGTTTTTTGTTGTTTCATGAGATTATGGCCATTTTTAGACTTTTTGTCGTTTTTTCATTCTTCAGTGGAGATGGTTAGCAATGCCATTACAAGTTTACGGTAAGAACAGAAAACCAAACTTGAAAAATCAGGGAAAAAAGAAAAAAACCCTACTTTTCTCTCTTGTTTTCTCTTCACTATTCTAACTTGGGTAGTTTCACACCTTGAATAGTTGGTAGTTTCATTTTAAATAATTATTGAGAAGATCATAAACGAAATTTTAAAAAATATGTGTATATATATACACATGTAGTCTCATATATTACATCTTTATAAAACAATAATTGTAACTTATTTTAAATGTTAATTTAACAATCAATATAATATCTTTTAGTGATACATGTTCTTTAACTAATAGTTTTAAATAATATCATGTTACAGATAATTTGATATAAAATCATATGTAAATCAATTGATTATTATATAATATTAAGTGAAAAAGTTACAATCACTAGATCTATATGACCGTCGGACAAGAAATGCGAACAGCTCAAGTCTTAAAGGCCATGAAGATGTACAATCAAAAAGCCATGATGATGATAATTTTATACGTCCAAACTCATTTAGATACCAAGAAGAAACCTTATTCCCTTAATAAAAAATAAAAATAGAAACACAAATATAGACCAGTAGATAAAACATAGCATTAGACAAGATGTTGCAAAAACAGATCATTATTCCTCAGAGGATGGGGCAGCAGCAGGCGCTTGAGAAGGCGGTTCCGGTTTATCACCGCGAAGAAATCCGAGTTTCTTAATGATCTCGTTTGCAATTAACTCGTTAGCGGCATCCGTTGGGTGGTACTCATCCCAAAACACATACTTGCTTCTGTCTTTACACAATGTAGATGCCGGCACACACGTTAGGGCGGGTCGGATCCGTCCGAATGAGCAACATGGCCCGTTCGAGTTCTCGAACCCTAAGTACAAAAGCAAAATTCACAAAGTCATCAAATGAGAAATAACATGTTATGTTTGTCGTTTATTTGTGATGAGCGAGTCTCAAAAAACGATATGAACATGTTATGGTTTTTTTTTGTAATATTGTTGGAAATTAATGGAGAATGGAATAACATACTAACCATATTTAGAGGGGGTTTTAATAAGATCATCAACGACATCATAAGCATCACCAAATTTATAGCTTGCATTCGGAAGGCTACTTGACAAATCATTTAGTAATTTGCTTGCAGCTTTGTTGAAGCTGAGGGCTAGGTTGTTTGTCTTGGTTTGGCACGCACCGGTTCCAGATGTACTCAGCACTCTTTGTAGGGGAATACAGCCCATTGGGCCTAGCCCAAAAACCATCAGCTGCCTTGCCCCTAGCTTATGCAATAGCTGCACCATATAAAACACACACACAAACACATAATATACTTGTCAACATATATGTATATACATACATATATATATATATGCATATGGTTTTGCTACGGTTCTTTGATAGGAGGTCTCTAAATCGCAACACAAAAAAGGTAAGAGACACCAATTCATGAAAAACGTAACATAGCACATGAATCTTAATGAACTCTTCATGAAATTATCAAAGATTTTTTCAGATCTATCATGTGTTGTGTTCCGATTCTTATATTATTATCGTGTCTTACTCATTTTGTAGATTGCAAATTCGTTCTGAGACGTTTTAAAAGTCAATGATCAAAATGAGATAATTTGGCATATAATTCGTTGACTAAAGTGAGAGTAACCCAAATACTAAATATACCATTATTGGTGATCATTTGTCAACTAATTAGAATTCATTATGTCGTATTTATGAATACTTTAACTGCACACACATAACATTAAGGTCTATAAAAGCCACAGGGGCTAGCCCAAATGGTGAAGAACGGGGGTGTGATTTGGGGTTTATGAGTCATAAGTCACAGATTCGATCCTTAATCAGCGTAAAATATTAGTAATAGATTAACTATATAGAGCGGTGCAGGCACTAAAATACCAAAATAATAATAATAATAATAATAAAATAAAAACATTAAAGTAATAATAATAATGCTTTGATAATTAGAAGATGATAAAAAATATATATATAGGTAAAATTAATGAAAAAACCTTGAGTTGAGCTCCCAAAGTTTCCATGAGATAGTCCATGAAAGTGTTGTCATTATAAGTCCAAGAATCAGCATAGACAGGCATTAAGTAGTTGTTAATGAAATCATTGCTGCCTAAGGCCACCACATAACGAGAGCCCTGGAAGAACTTGTCAGCTTCCTCCTTCCCTATTTTGCTTCTTATCAGTTCTTGTGTCCCTTCAAACAGCTCTATTTGCTTGTACAATGAAAACCTCTGAATCTGCATCATTTTATATAATATTGGAATTTTCGATCATTTTATTCTTAAAAGCTCTTGCGTTGAATTGTAGTAATTAATAGTGTCACACCCACACCCACACACACAAAAATATATATATGTATATATATATTTTGACTCCCTTGCTGTTATGATAACCATATAGTAAAATTAATGAAGTTGTTAGATCACCGTAAAGCCATTAGATCGAATATTGAGCGTATTACCCTAATCCAGACATATTATCAGTGTTACATGGAGAAGTAAGCATTCACGTGTATTTTTTACCAAGTATCGTGTTTTACAGTTCTTTTTTTTTTAAACATTTTTTTTAATCAAATCACGTTAAGCACAAATGAGTTTTTGTAACAATCAAACTAATACTATTATTATTATTATTATTATTTTTGTATTAAAAAGATCAGGTAGTGGCCACATTATTTCTAGGTTTTCAGCATCCATAGGCAGGAACACTTTCGTAAGTATGGTAATAATCAAGTTCTTATGTCAGTTTCTCTTAATTGTCCATTTAATGCCTACCCTGCACTTACCAACCTATGCATCTACAGTCAAAATTAGAGCGGGAGTCTTATGGAAGGCAATGAGAATCGAACTTGGATGAACGAATGAGAGATACCTAACAAATTATCCTAACCCCATATCACCTCATCCACCCATCTGAGGTATCAAACTGATATTATTTTATAATAAATTTAATCTTGTATTATTGTCCATATTACATAACAAATTATAAATTTTACAAAACAAATTAAACGTTATTTATTGTGTTAGCCATATATGAGTTAGATAGAGCCTATATGTATAATATATTATACAGAGACTGGGTGTTTAAGGTTTTTGAGAACTTACAAATAAGCTACCAGTTTCATTTAAGATCCCACCACCTCCAGAGGCATAATTTACTCCATTTTTCAGTATTATATCTTCAGTTAACGATGGATCTAGAAAGGCCGGTGGCCTTGGAAGGCCAGTTTTGTCCCCTGAAATAGACAAACAAATTACTCAACACAAAACACTAATCTAAGAAGAAAAATACTAATACTTAATCCTACTTTTTAATTCCCCAAACAACATCGACTACTCGACATCTTAACCTCAGATTAGTCTCTCTATCCATCCAATTATTAAAATCTCAATATATTGGCATGTGAGGACCATATTCAGTTTAGTGAGAGTGAATTTTGTAGTTTTACATTTAGAATGGATATACAACTATCTAAAAGAAAGTTGTGACATTTATCATTGAGATTTTAATCGTTAGATAGACGTAATAACTAATTTAGGATAATATGATATAGATCAGGAGCACAACCTGAGATAATTCAAGAGTCAAGGACTAAAATGAAATAATTTTGTCTATAATTCAGCGACTAAAAATGAGATTAAGCCAAATACTAATAAGTTTCAAAATTTCCAAGTAAATCCATGGGTCAAAATTCTTAGTTTACGATGTAATTTGTTTCAAAAATGAGACTTCATGCAAATATTTTAATTTTCTGAAAAGTGTTGCAACAATAATCAATACCACAGCTCGTGTTAAATCACACAAATATTAAATATATATATATATATGTAACCTATTTATATCTCTCAATTTTAAGCTTTAACGCTTACCTATAATATCAGCAACAGTACGGCCATTGGTGAACCTCCCGTTAGGCAGACCATTTCCAAAATCAATACCATAATAAGGCAGGTTTGCCTGAGCAAGGCTCCTACCCAAGTACTTGTTGTTTCCGACGTCGGAGAGCGAATCGCCAAAGATGAACTGCACAGCCTTGCAATGGCATCCGTCAATGGCTATAGCAAAGACACTTACGACCGTTATTGCTAGGGCCAAAGAAGCCTTCATTTTTGGACGTGGATAATTTATCAGAATAATTATGGGGGTTCAAGTTTTGCACCTTCTATTAAGTTTTGTTTGCCGGTTTGCTCTTTATAAGGGAAGAGAGAGGTTGGATTGTTTGATAAACCAACTTGGTTTTGCGATAAAATTCTTACCTACTTTAACTACCCTGATTTTGTTACAACGGTACTAGTCCCAAATGTAGGTGTTTAACTTAAACATATGATTTGATTGAGTAAGAATTTTTTCATGAATTTTAAAATTTTTTTTCCTAAAGGGATCATTAAAAAAAAAAAAAAAAAAAAAAAAAGAAAGTAGCGGTTGACAAATGTGGTGTGTGTTGTGGAATGTTAATGAGTGGTGAGGTGACCTACTCATCGGTTGCTTGAATTACATGCATTGGCCAATATTTTGGACCACCATATATTTATACAAACATATGTTATACATATATATATATATATATTGGTAGGAAAGGATTCATTTTCATATACATAAAAATATATAGTAATCTAGCTTTGGAATCAAATTTCAATTTCTTACAGGAATAAGACACTCAGTGAATTGAGGAGTGAAAAAGAGAAAAATTGTCCTTCTGGTTTTACTTTTGTCCCCTTTATCTTTTCAACCAACTATTCCTTAGGAAAATTTTGTCAAGAGGGAAAGGACTGCTTTGTACATCATTAGCTTATAGTATAATCCCAATAATAATCTCACCGACAATATAGTTGTGATGTAGAGACCTTAAGTTGTTTAATGCTTAAAATTATTTATATTATAAAACATGATGTATAATATCTTTAGTATAAAATTAGTAATATATAATTAAATAAAACGATAAACGGAAAATAGAGTCAGGGATTTTTAATTATGCATGTTTAAGGCCTCGTAACCTGCAACTGGTTAAATTTTTAATCCGTTGATAATCTTAAGTTCTTAACCTATTTAGATTGGATTTTCTCGGCTTCATATTTAAGCAGGTCCTGCGAATTTATGGGTTAATGGGAAGATCACAATCATTATGTAGACTGTTTTAAAGGGAATGTTGTGCTCTATCATGTGCTTTGAAGTTCACATGAAAAATAAAAATAAAAACTAAAATAATAATAAATAATAAAAATAAATAAAATTTCGTGTGCTTCGAAGAAAAGCTGTAGTCATCGCTTACGTACGTCATGTTTTAAAAATGACGTGTTTAATTTCTACCTGTACTTACAACTGGTGTAAAGGCTTTGTAAAACTTACCACATATATATATTTTTTTCCAATTTATAAAACATTTTTGTGTAAACATATATATGTGTAGCATATTTGAAATTGAAAACAGAGTACGAAATACAACATTTCGATGTTTTTAGTTGAGAGTTAATTATTATTAATATTATTATTAGCCATCTTATGGGACTAAATTTGACCCCCAAAAAAATTAAATTTCAAAATTCTATTAAGAGTAAATTAATTTATTAAGAAATCAACCTACGTGAGAAATTAAATTCTTATGTTATATTAGTAATTTTGCTAAGAAACTACAAGAATTGATGTTGAAAGATATATATTTAGTAGAGATGTTAGTTGATTCCTCGTTTTCAGAAGAAGGAATTTAATTTTATAGGTAAGATATTGGAGACCCATTCTCCCTCGTCAAGTAACTAAATTGTCTATTTTTTAGTGGAGCCTACGTTATTTATGATCCGTTTGAAAGACACATTATACATTGTATTGTATTTGAATGTAGTATATGGAATGCAATATGAATCTGGATGTCCCTTTCATATATTGTATTAAAATGTAACGTGTGTTTTGGTTTTTTAGGGGTGTTTGATGTTTAAGTTTGAGTTAAGATTTTTAAGTTTCAATAGTAATTTTTGTAGATTTTTCAGAAAAGACAAAAAACTTTTTCAGAAAAAGACAAAAATTGAGTTAAAAAATTTGAGTTTGAGTGGGTGAACCAAACACCCCCTTAATTTTAACATTAAACTACTGTGTATCGGTAAAAGAGAGAGTATGTGATGTGAGTAATAAAAGTATATAGAAAAAGTGAATGAATGAATAGTAAAATAGATAGGTGTACAGTCCAAATGAATTTATATTGAAATGTAATATATGAGATACACAAACATATATGGTATTGCATTGAGAATATTATCTAATGAAGATGTTTTCTAAACGAACTATTGATTCACAAATATAAAAAAGTAAACACATCAGAATTTTAGTTTAGGAGCTTAACTCACTTTTCTCAAATTGAATTCTTAATTAATAATCAGAAGTCTGCGAGGTTTTTTTTTTTTTTTTTTTTTAGACATATATTCGCTCAAAAAAGCCCCTAAAAGATGTTAATCATAAAATGAGAAAACTGATTACGTAGAAAAAATAAGATGGATTAACATTCACAAACATGAAAATTCTTTAAAGAAATTTTTGGATTTTTTTCTTGCTAGAATGAAAATAATAAATTTGGATTACTCTTTTTAAAAATAGGAATATATTTAATTAAAATAATAATAACAATTTCAGATCCTTTGCATTGGAAACTTCTAATGATTATTATCAACTTCCTTTGTTATAAGGGGCTGCTCAGGTACCTTTCTTTTTTAATCTTCTTAGAGTACACTTCTTGACTAGATTTCCTCCAGGACCTGCATTCAATATTCACCCGTAACCATTATTTGACAGTAATCAATATTATGGAGTGAGGAATAAATATTGTCGAGTGAGGGTTGCCGTCTTCACTAAATTTTAATTTTTATAAAATTTCTTTATTTGTTCTATTCATATTCTTTTTTTGAATTTAGGTTGATGGATTCAAATTTCAAATTCTACCTCTTTAAGTAAAATCGGATGTGATATTATCATTAAATTACGTCTGCTATCACTGTACTATTCTTATTTTGTATCTACTTAAAAGTCATCATCCTTATTATGTGAGTCCCCACTAAAAATTTTATCTGTAGTCAAAAAAATTTTCTATTTCTAAAGAAAATAAACAAAACTTAAAAATAAAATAACAGTAATTGAATGATAGTTTGATCATACACATCAAAAAAGAAAATTCTTTTTATCGTATTATAAATAGAGCTATTATATAGCACTTTTAAAAAGAGAAAAACACGCCATAATTCTTTTAAACATTAAAAAAAAACACGCCATAAACTAAACAAGCACAAATATTACAAAATAGGTTCTTTCAGCCTAAGATCTCTCGTTATGTATTATCAAGACAACCTGTTTTTCAATTATTGAATTAATTTTTTAACAATTTAAGGGATCTTTTGGAGATTATCGGAGATGGAGTTTTTGTAGATATTTTTATTAGAGTTAAGTTGAATTTTAGATAGATATATATATATATATTTGGTTAAAAAGAATTAGTTTTGAGTAAAAAAAAATATGAAAACTTGAAATATATTTGAAAAAAATATATTAATATAAATTTTGTTTCGTTTCTCTTAAAATTCTATATAATTTAAAAATAAAATCAACTTATTTTAACTTTAAATAACAAAATTATATACTTTTAAAATTTAAATTTACTATAACCATCTACAAAAACTTAATTAGAAGTCAAAAACCACCTAAACAGTTGTTTGAAAATCAGACGGCAAAACATTGTTGCAAGACATCACCAAACACCACTTAATTTCTGAATATCCATCTTAAAAATTTTTAAATATGACAAAAAAATTACTTCCAATAATTAAAACTATCAAAAGATCATTTGCTAAGAAGAAAAAGAAGAAGAAGAAGTATAAAAATCCCGAAATATAAGATTTCATAGTTAAAAAAATTCCCGAAATATAATCCAATCCCTATTTACCTTTTGCCAACAAGACGGAAAGAGGTCTTACAATCATCCGACGTGGCAGGAGCTCATTGGCTGCATGTAAGAAATGCCACTGGCCCACCATGATCTGACACACTCAACGAACAGGCACACAACGTGGCAAAACTTCAGCTCCTCATGGCTGCTTTAGTGTCTAATGCATCACCGTAAACTTCTCACTAAAAATATTAATAAAAAAAAAATCTGAAAAAATTAAAAATAAGTCCCATCAAAAAGACCATCCCAAAAATCTACCCCATCTATCCACATCAAATCCCACCCGTCCGTTCCGAAAATCCAACGGCTTAATTTCCTAATATCCCAAACCATATCCACGAAAAGCACAATAAAAAATCTCTCCGTCCTCACACTCTCCCGAGCTCCGTACTCCATAGCCACTTCTTCTTCTTCTTCTTCCTCAGAGCTTCTCTGGAGTTTGCAGAGCAGAGCCAAAAATGACCTCCATTGCTCTAAAATCCTTCGTCGGACTCCGGCAATCCTCGCCGGAGAAGAATCCCCGCTTCACCACCGCCACCCAGGCGAAGCCCCTAACCTTCACGGTCCAAAACCCTAGGAAATTGCACGTCGTCGCCGGGAAATTCAGCCCCAAAGTCGCTGGCCGTAACCTCCGAGTCGCGGTGATTGGAGGAGGACCAGCTGGAGGGTCCGCCGCCGAGACACTGGCGAAGGGAGGGATCGAGACGATCCTGATCGAGCGGAAGCTGGATAACTGCAAGCCATGCGGCGGCGCGATCCCGCTCTGCATGGTCGGAGAGTTCGATCTGCCGCTGGACATCATCGACCGGAAGGTGACGAAGATGAAGATGATCTCGCCGTCGAACGTGGCGGTGGACATCGGACAGACGCTGAAGCCGCACGAGTACATAGGGATGGTGAGGAGGGAGGTTCTGGACTCGTACCTGAGGGATCGGGCGAAGGAGAACGGGGCGACGGTGATTAACGGGCTGTTCTTGAAGATGGACATGCCCAAGGAGGAGAACTCGCCATACGTCCTGCATTTCACGGAGTACGACGGGAAGGTCGGTGGCGTCGGCGTCAGGAAGACGTTGGAGGTCGACGCCGTCATCGGCGCGGACGGCGCCAATTCCTAGAGTCGCCAAGTCCATCGGCGCCGGTGATTACGAGTACGCCATTGCGTTTCAGGTACTTATTTCTTGTACGCTTTTGAGATTTCTGTCTTCTTATTTAATTATTTTTGTTCTATTTGAGCAGAGAATTACGATTTTGCCCTTGCAATGATGGACAATTTTTTGATATTAACGAGTGACTGTTTGATCACCGTTTATAATCCATTTGATTTGATGAATAAGTTTGATGTGAAAATTTTAGAAAAGATAAAAAATTTTTCAGAAAAATAAAATAAAATTTGAGATAAAAAAATATAGTTTGAAATTAAATATCAAATGAGTGACTGTTTGATCACCTTTAAGATTGTCTTTTTTTAGGCTCTGTTTAAAAGGAGTTTAAGTTTAAATTTAAGGTTTAAATTTAAATTTTGTCTTTTTTTGAAAAAATTTTTATCTTTTTTGAAAAAGTTTTTTGTCTTTTCTAAAAAATCAACAAAAGTTAATATTCAAATTTAAAAATTTCAACTCAAACTCATTCACCAAATGGATCTTTAGGTGATGTTTGGTTCAACAACCCATTTCAAATTAAAATGTATTTTTTCAGAAAAGATAGTTTTTGTTTTTTTGAAAAAATTTTGTCTTTTCAAAAAAGTCTAACAAAAATTACTATTGAATTAAAATTTTTAACTCAAACTCATTCACCAAACGGACCCTTAGTACTATTTAAAAGGGTTTTTTAAAAATTTAAATTTACTTTTTAAACTTACGAGTTTAAGATGACTGAAAGTGTCTTCTTACATGGATTTTCGTTTGGAAGTTACAAATAGATTTTACTTTTGGATTGAACTTCATGGATTGGAGTCTTCACCCGATAGTATGCGGACTTACAGACCCAATAATCGCTTATGGTCCGTTAATCGGCCAGGGACCAAGATTATACATGAGTACATCAGTCTCTAACCAATTTAACTTTTTCAAAAACAACAAATGAGGGTGTGTTTTAATTTCTTTGCTTGAGGTAAAATGAACCCAATTATGTGTTTGAGGGGAATGTTTCTTTCGAATATTGAATGCTTGAGGTTAAATGAGCTGAATAAAATGTGTTTGAGGTAAAATTCTTTGGTTTTTCACTATTTTCAGGAAAGAGTCAAAATCCCGGACGACAAAATGGTGTACTACGAGAACCTCGCCGAGATGTATGTTGGCGATGATGTCTCGCCAGACTTTTACGGTTGGGTGTTTCCCAAATGCGACCACGTAGCGGTAGGCACGGGCACGGTGACACACAAAGGAGACATCAAGAAGTTCCAACTAGCAACAAGAAACCGCGCCAAGGACAAGATTTTGGGCGGGAAAGATCATTCGGGTGGAAGCGCATCCGATTCCCCGAGCACCCACGCCCCCGCCGGTTAGCAGGGAGAGTAGCCCTGGTGGGTGATGCAGCAGGGTACGTGACAAAATGCTCGGGTGAGGGGATCTATTTTGCGGCGAAGAGCGGGAGGATGTGCGCGGAGGCAATAGTGGAGGGGTCGGAGAAGGGGAAGAGGATGGTGGACGAAGGGGACTTGAGGAAGTACTTGGAGAAGTGGGACAAGACATACTGGCCAACTTACAAGGTGTTGGATGTGTTGCAGAAGGTGTTCTACAGGTCTAACCCGGCGAGAGAAGCGTTTCGTGGAGATGTGTGCGGATGAGTATGTGCAGAAGATGACCTTTGATAGCTACTTGTATAAGAGGGTGGTGCCTGGTAACCCGTTGGATGACTTGAAGTTGGCTGTCAATACCATTGGGAGCTTGATCAGGGCTAATGCACTTAGGAGGGAGATGGAGAAACTTAGTGTATAAAAAAATTTATTAAAAAAAATAATAATAAAAAATTGTAGAAGCTTTATTTGTATTGCAATTATAATACTATTTGTCTGGCTTGTGTTAACATTCTATGTAAGACTCGATTTTATTGATTTGGAACCTAAGAAATTGAGTTTCAATTCATATTAATATTTCATCAACAAAGAGTTTCCTCTACTAACAGAAAAAGTTTTGACTAAAAATTTTTAAGCATTGGGCTAATTGGAATTTTCTTTGATTATGGGTTAAATTTTTTTTTTTTTTTTTTTGAATTTCAAGGTGAAAGATTCGAATTCTGTATTTTTTAAGTGAAGTCATATATGATATTATCGTTATATATGGTATTATCATTAGATTTTGTTTGCAATTTTCAGTGTAACTAATGCTATCTTTGTCGTATGGTTAAAAAGAGGGTCTTTTATCACATTAATATTGTATACGATTTCAATTGTTAGATAATATGTAGAATGAAGAATTTCTGAATTCTGACACAATTTTAGGACCCGTTTGGATATGAAGTTTAAACTTAAGGTTTAAACTTAAAATTTTGTCTTTTTCTGAAAATTTTTTTTATCTTTTCTAAAAAGTCAATAAAAGTTATTATTCAAACTTAAAAATTTCAACTCAAATTCAATTACCAAACGGCCCTTAATAACCAAAAAAATAAAAATAATGTATTTATAACTCGTACAATAGAAATCTCTTAATTTTCTTTAAACCTTCGGTTTCTTCCGTTTCGAGAAAGAAAAAGAGAAAGAGAGAGGATTCATGAAAAGTAAAATAAGCTTTTCAATCTAAGCTATCGTCAAAACCTTGTCTTATTTGGGAGCCTTAAAATAAGAAAATAAATAAAACAATAAACAAAAATTAATAATAGAGAAGAGAACGACATTGCCTATGTAATCAATGAAATGTCAACGGGAAAAAGAAGAATAAAAATCAAAGGAAAGAAAAAATCTTCACGCAAGTTCAAGCCACGCGACAAGTAAGACGTGCTATTAAATTAATTTCGTTTGCCGACTAATGTCACCATTACGAACTTATATCGATCGTACACATTAACTCATATATACAATTACCCTACATGACATTTTTTGCTGAATTTTCTTTTTTGGCAAATTCAATACAAAAAAAAAAATTGTAAACTTTTTTTTTTCTTGTCTAAAAACAATATATATTCATTTGCCTTAAATTTTTTTAGGGTATATGTTTGTCTTACCTCATCATCTCATTTCAATTCAAATTGTACTTTTTTTTGTCTTTTTCTCAAAAAAATTTGTCTTTTTTTTTAATTTTTTTATCTTTTCTGAAAATTCAAAAAGATTTACTATTACAACTAAAATATTTCAACTCAAATTAACCAATCAAACATATCCTTAACACTTTCTTTTTTCTTTTTTTTTTTTTTTTTTTGTTGGAATGGACACTCTTTTCTTAGTGTAGTAAAGAAGAACGTGTAAAAACGAATAAAGAAGAAGGGTGGGTGTGGAAGGCTAAATCGGAGCCGTTAAAAAGATAAGAGAGAGAGAGAGTGTGAGAGGACAAACGGCCGAGATTCAATGAAATATTGGAAAAGCAACCCCCAATGATTCGTCAAAAGGAGAAAAGAATCGTGTCTTGCGTTTTCCCTTGCGGTGGTGACTGGTGCCCATAAAACATTATTTTTGTTTTCATTTTCATTTTCATTTCGTATAAAATAAAAAGGGAAGAGAAAAAGAGAGAGAGAGAGAGAAAGAGACAGAGATTCCGTGGGCTGGGAAACCAAAAGTAGCGTGGATTCATCCAAAGCCCCCCCTCCTGTTAGGCGGAGTTTCCCACATAAACCACTCCTCTCCTCTCCTCTCCTCTCCCACACACCTTCACCTTCTCTCTCTCTCTTTCGCCCCGCTTTCTCTCTCTTCAAATCCAGCTCCTGATTTTTTCTCCCTAGATCTCCAAGGTATGTTTCTTCGCTTTTATTTTTTTATTTTTATTTTTTATTTTTTTCTGTTTGTTTTTCCCTTTCTCGGAATTCTTGAAGCTCCATTTCGGATTTCATTTTCGATGTTCCAGTCCGGAGATTCGGACATTAATTTCTTTTTATATTTAATTTCTTTTAGGATTTTTGATTGAGATGTGTTGTTCATGGGAAATGAACTGTGAAAATTGTTTGAAAATGTGATTCGTTCTTATATTGGATCTGATTCTCTTGTTTAGGGTACTTCGTCTGGTTCATGTTTCTTCGTTATATATATATATATATTATCAGAAGATAGTAACAGATAAAACTACACTGGTGGAAAGGAAATAGATTTAAAGATAGAAACATTTCTGATTTTCGTTTCAGTTAATTCTGTTATCTTCATGTCTTTTGCGCCAAATCAAATGTTTTTGGTGAAAAAGGGATTTTTTTTGAATTTCCATTTCTATTTTTCTATGGAATTCAGTGTTGGGTTTTTTAATTCAGTTTTAAAAAAAAAATGATTCTTAAACAAAGTGGTAAAATTAAAATAGGAAGACATTATCTTTTCTGCTATTTTAATCCAAAACAACGTTTTGAGAGTGGTGTAGGTTCTGTTTATAATTTAGTATGGAAACGAAAAACTATATATATATATATATATATATATTTTATTCTTTAAACTGTTTTGATTGTCATGATTTCTCAAAGGAATGACAAAGTTTTATTTTCTCATTATATGGTAGATTGTAAGATGGCAGCAACATCAGCAGCTACATTTTCAATCGGAGCGACGGCCTCTCATGGCCCCAAAATGAGCTCACTTTCAAAGTCAAAGCCTTGTGCTTTGAGGTTCAACTATCAAAATTCGCTCAAGAGTTTCAGTGGTCTCAAGGCTGCATCATCTCTTAGGTGTGAGTCGGAGTCATCCTTCGTCGGCAAAGAAAGCGCCATGGCTCTCCAAGGCTCTTTCGCATCAAAGGCCCAAAAGGCAGACCAGAGAACCCAGTACCACTTGCAGCCTCAAGCATCTTACAAAGTGGCTGTTCTTGGAGCTGCTGGAGGGATCGGTCAGCCGTTGTCACTTCTTATCAAGATGTCTCCATTGGTCTCCGACCTGCACCTTTACGATATTGCAAATGTCAAGGGCGTTGCTGTAGATCTTAGCCACTGTAACACTCCCTCACAAGTTCGGGATTTCACGGGAAATTCAGAGTTGGCCAATTCTTTGAAAGGTGTAAACGTGGTTGTCATACCTGCTGGGGTCCCTAGAAAGCCCGGTATGACTCGTGATGACCTCTTTAACATCAACGCCGGGATTGTTAAGAACCTGGTTGAGGCTGTCGCTGACAACTGTCCCGATGCCTTTATCCACATTATCAGTAACCCTGTCAACTCCACAGTGCCGATTGTGGCAGAAGTCCTGAAAGAGAAGGGTGTGTACGATCCAAAGAAGCTCTTTGGCGTCACTACACTGGATGTTGTGAGGGCAAACACATTTGTTGCTCAGAAGAAGAATCTGAAATTGATTGATGTCGATGTCCCGGTTGTTGGTGGGCATGCTGGCATAACTATTCTGCCCCTGCTATCGAAAACGAAACCATCAGTGAGCTTCACTGACGAAGAAATTCAAGAGCTGACCGTCAGGATTCAAAATGCTGGAACAGAGGTTGTGGAGGCCAAGGCAGGCACAGGGTCTGCTACATTGTCGATGGCATATGCTGCCGCTAGATTTGTCGAGTCGTCTCTTCGTGCGCTCGATGGAGATGCTGATGTTTACGAATGCGCTTATGTACAGTCGGATCTGACTGAGCTTCCATTCTTTGCGTCAAGGGTCAAGCTTGGAAGGAAAGGTGTTGAAGCTTTTATATCTTCCGACCTCCAGGGGCTGACCGAGTACGAGCAGAAGGCTCTGGAAGCCCTTAAGCCAGAGCTCAAGGCCAGCATTGAGAAGGGCATTGCATTTGCTCAGAAGCAAACTGTGGCTGCATAGATTTCAAGTATCCGAAACTCGAAACTCTTACCTTGCAATGACACATCCTTGGGAGAGAATGGTTAAACATTGATGATTTTGGTGCGGATTTATCATTTCATCTATACTTTCAGTTTTGTAGAATTTAAGTTTTATCCCTTTTTTTTTTTTTTCCCAAAAAGAACTTTGGTATGAAAAGAGAAAAAAAAACAGAGCTGCTTTACTTGCCTTCCTCATGAGGATCATGTCGTGATTGACAGGTTTTGGAATAAGATTGTTGGTGAGCAAACAATATTTTTAAGTAAATTTATTGAATTAAAACTGCTGGTTTCTTTTTCAATTTTGGGGTTCAAATTTTTATGTTCTGTGCTAAACTTTAAGATTTCAAGTAGGTTGTTTATCTTAAAATTATAGTATTTCATACGTAATTTTAAACTTGTCAAAACCACTGAATTTTTGTTTTTAATTCCACTCAGGGCCCACTGATTTTGGTCGAATTTGCATTTTGAAGCCTTAGATAGCAACAAGAAACGTCCATTATTAAACTTTTAAGGTATCACATCTTAGCTCTCAGCTGTTACATTTTGGCATTTTTAGGAGAGAGGACAGAAAATGTACACAGACCCCACCAAAAACAATTTCACTACAAATTTTGGTAACTGCTGATGTCAAATTTCGATCTAGAACAACTTTTTCTTTCCCTTCTTTTATGCGAATGAAAAAAGATCACCAGTGACATCCCATCTTCCATCCTCATCATTTTTACGAGAAATTTTGATGCTCGCCAATATAACAGAAATGAGTCAAATTCTTCTCGAAGGATATATTCAGTTTCACACAAATCATTACGGATCCAAGGTCGCACGGGACATTAACCTGGCTAGATCTTCTAGATCTTCTATACCGGTTTGCCAAGTATTGAACCGGGGAACATCCCGGGAGTAGAAACCAACCCATTGGTGGCTAGCAAAGCTGCTTTTCCTTCTAACCAGACCTCCTATGACATTTTCACTGCTTAAATCACCAAGAAGATTGGTGCTGTAAGTCTTCTTTTTAACTTCATGCGATTCAATTTCGGTAGGCAAGGCAAGCAGTGGTTGGGGGGGGGATCTTTTCAAATATCGAATTTCTGCTTTTTTTTTTTTTTTTAATTCTACAGGAGCCTCTGTCGTCAAAGGCAAGGGCTGAACGGAAAAATTAGTCATTATTGTAAAAATCAATGAATGAATTCTACCAGTGACTTGAACTAGTTGACTCATGGTTGCAGAAAAACTCCCATTTGCTCACTGTGTTTTCTTCTCCAACTCAAAACTTTCCTACCAATAGTCATTGCAAGAGCAGTGGCCCTCTCGGAAATGATGAAAGCGGGTGCGATCTCTAATAATCACCTCTCTGTTATAAACCGCCGAGAGAACCTTTGCAAAATTGTGGCAATCAACACAAGTTCGTATATTTTTGGCCACCCTTATCGTCGTGCCAGGAGGAGTTGACAAAACCCCAAAAGCAATCGCTAGTTTCTCACTGTGATAAGAGAGCACAAACTCCTTCTGTTGTGGCCCCAGGTTGTGCAATTCAGATGACATCTCAACTACATAGCCAGCAATCTTCAGCTGACTATTGATCTCATCCAGCATCTCATAGATTTCATCCTTTTGTGGGTGTGAAACATCATCCGTGACGAACTCGTGTACTACTCCTTTAAGTTCAAGTGTGCTACAGCCAGGTGTAGTTTGAATTGCTTTATCCTTGAGAAACTTCCTCACTTCTGTTACCTTGTCCCAGTTGCCAGCTGAAGAGTAGATATTCAACAACAGAACATAATCTCCAGCTTCTTGAGCCTTGAGTTCAATCAGATGTCCAATGACCCGTTCCCCAAGATTAACATGCCCATGAATTCTGCAAGCCCCAAGTAAGGTCCTCCATATTTCTGGATCCGGCTTGACATCCATCGACATTATAAGCTGATAGGCCCTATCAAGCAGACCAGCACGTCCCAAAAGATCAACCATACAACCGTAGTGATGAATATTAGGTGATATTCCAAACTCTCTGCTCATACGATCGAAAAACATCATTCCTTCATCAACCAACCCACAGTGACTGCAAGCGGAAAGAATTCCCGTAAAAGTCTGTGCATCAGATTTAACACCCATCTTCTGCATTTCTTTGAACGCCTCAATGGCCTCCCTTCCATGTCCATTTATCGCCAAACCAGAAATCATCGCACTCCATGAAACCACATTCTTATCCCTCATTCCCTTAAACACCCCATAGGCTTTATCCAAGGATCCACACCGTGAATACATAGACACAAGAGAATTCTGCAGATTGGTATGACCACCATAACCATGCTCTTCAATGAATCCATGAATCCGTTCACCGAATTCCAATGCATTCAAATTGGCACAAGCTTGTAGCACAAGTAAACATGTAACCTCATCCGGTTCACACCCATAATTATCACTCTGCATAACATCAAACAAACTCAAAGCATCCCGTGTCCGTTTATTACGCAGAAAGCAGGATATCAACACATTCCAAGCAACAACATCTCTATGACGCATTTCATCAAACATCTTGCGGGCATCACCAAACCTCTCGCAGCTTGAATACAACTCCATCAAAGTAGTGAGCAAACGACTATCCGAACAATGCCCACCTCTCACAACCCACCCATGAACCTGAACACCACCCACAAACGACGAAACTCTAACGCAACACTTGATTGCGAACGACGCCGAGAACGAATTCGTCGGAATGCCTCGCCGCGACATATCTCTGAACAGACGAAGCCCCTCCTCAGGCGAGTCACTTGCAGAGTAAGCTCTGATCATGGCATTGTAAAGAAGAAAAGACGGTTTATTTATCTGAGCAAAGAACTTCCTCGAGTAGCCGACGTCCCGCGGCGCCGAGCGGGACAAGAACTCGGCGGCGATGGCGGAGTCTTGCGACAGGGACGTGCGGAGGAGGCGGGCGTGGATTTGGAGCAAATGGGTCTTGTGGGAACATGATTTGATGAGGGAAATGAGAGGAGGTATTTGGATTTGGTGTGTTGTGATTGGAAATGGATTGAGTTGCTGGGTTTTGGAGTGGGTTTTGTTTGGGTTGAGAGGTGGGCGGTGCTCGGTTCTGAGGGTGGTGGAGAAATGACGGCGAGAAGTGGAGGGGAAATGGGGAGGGAGATTGGTGAGAGAGAAAGATGAGTTCTTTCTCATTCTTTAGTAAGGCCTAAACAAGATTTAGAACTACTCGCAGTTTATATCAGTTTACCGTTAGAGTGAGAGGGACTAAGATGTAAATTAGCAAAATGACTCTAATGTTTGGCATACAAGTTTAACTTAAGTTAAACTTGCTTTTTTTTATCTTTTTCTGAAAAAGTTTATCTTTTCTGAAAATTTTTTTTATCTTTTTTAAAAAGTCAATAAAAATTACTATTGAAATTTAAAAATCTTAAACTAAATTCATGCACCAAACACTCCCTAAATTTTTTTTTTTAATTGAGAACCGTCAATTTTTTAAACAGTTGCTCCTGTATTAAAATAAAATAAGGTTATTTTAGTAAATTCACTTTTTAAGATAGTCATTTTGATAAATATTCTAAATAAGATATAATAATTATACATGTTTTAATTTTTTCGTCTAATTATTGCGGTTTAACTATCAAAACTATCAAAACTTTAGTTTTATGATTTTTAAAGCTTGATAGTGACAATAAAGATTAAAAGAAAATTAATATTAAAAATTACATTATACATTAAAATATAAATTTCAAATATATTATGTTTTATGTATATTTTTTGTAATGATATATAAATTGATAGCACATGCAAAGAGAACCAAAAAAATTTCGTGTTCTTACATTATTACCATTTTTTATTTGAAGAAATTTTCATTTGTAATAACGTATACAATTCCATAAATAATAAAATATTACAATCATATGGACTCCAACTCACAACTTCCACCCATAATGTTTCCGGCCTTCCCATCCTCTCTTCCTGTGCAATTAGACCAAAGAGTCTTACATATCGCCATCAACAAGATTAGATCTTTAGTTTTGATTATCAAATCTGAGGCTTACATATCATTCTCTCTCCTCTCTCTCTCTCTATATATATATATATATATATATATATTTGGTTATGTTCTTTTTCTTGTTTGTAAGCCTGTTTCTCCTATAGACTGAAATTTGTAATTCATTTTATTTTTTTATTTTTTTGCTTTGATTTATTGTTTTGTCTTTATAAATCTAAAGAACGAAAAAACAAAAACAAAAACAAAAAAAAAAAAGGTTTTTGTTATAACATATTTACTGTTTGTGAGATTATTATTGCTTATAGGAAGTTCACATAATTTCAAAAAAGAAATATATAAATTAGTTAGCTAGTCAACCGTTGATATGAACTAGGAAAAAACAAAAACAAAAACAAAACAAAAAAAAAAACCAAAAAACCAAAAAACCAACTTTCCTCTTCCAAACTTTTTTCTATTTTTGTAATCAAATTCAAACTACAGCTAATTAGAGAAGACTTTCACATACACGCGCTGGTATAGGATATATAAAGATTATATACTCCTTAAACCTCTTCCATAAATATATTTGTAACAAGTATGTTCTGTAACAAGCCCCATTAACAAATAAAGGCTATTTCACAAAGAGTATCAAAACTTCACCTATGTGGACAAAAAAAAATTAGTTTTTTTTTTTTTTTTTTAACAAAAAGTTGGCTTTTGTGGGTAGATGGCAGGCATGGCCGGGGGATTTACCGGTTAGAGAAGGTAAATTGGCCAAGGTTCCCTGGTTAATTCTGTAATAACGAACCATTTGTCGGGGCATTGACGTAATTTTATCACATTTTGATCATTTTTTGATAAATAGATTCGATCATTTATAGTTAACCAAAATGATGTTTTGTGAAACTAGTTATACATTGAATTACTAGTGACATTGTCTTGTGTGTATAAAGTAACTATTTCAGTTTTAAGTCGTGGATATATTTTTTGAGATGAAGCATCTTTAATTCCAACGATAAACTGGTGTAAAAATAAGCGATTGCATCAATCAATAGTATAAGCCAAAAAAGAGTTGATGATCATATCAAATGAGTAGTTGCAGAAATGTCATGAAAAAAAAATGGAAATAAACTTATTTTCCTTTGAAAATATAAAATATATGAACAAAATCGATTTTTATGGAAATTTCCATTGAAATTTCATGGATATTCTGCGAAAAATATATTTTACCACTATTTTCATATCTATACTTCCAAAATACAGAAATATCGGTGGAAATATCGATTTTTCAATCATTGCCCTAAATTATATTATTTCTATCCTCATCCCTTTTTTCCATTAGTGGTTATGTTTACTTTATTATGGTGCAATCCTTAGTATGTGATTGAATTGCATTAATAATGACGGAATCATGTAGATATTTACAATGCGGGAAAAATCATGTATCTACAATATTATTGATGATAGTAGTATGTAATCTCAATATTGAAGGCAACTTATGGAAGTGACAATAAAAAATAAGTACGAGATAGATTTAGTTGCTGTGTAAATTTCAACTGTAGCACACATCTAAATAGGGAAATTATAATTCACCGGACCATGTGACATAAAGTTTGGGAAAAAGAAAAAAAATAAAGATTATGGCTTTGTTTGGTTGGTTGGTTCAATCCAACTCAATTCAAATTTTTTTTTGTCTTTTTCCTAAAAAGTTTTTATCTTTTTCCTAAAAAGTTTTTTATCTTTTTTGAAAATTCAAAAAAATTTACTATTACAACTAAAATATTTCAACTCAAACTAATCAACCAAACACCCTCTATATGATAGTACAGATTCAAAGTGTAGGCCCCATGAATCAGATTAGCTAATTAGGTAGTATTATGTGACTTTATAATCAATTAGCTACTAGAAGATCTTGGTACTTAAGGGATGGTGGATACTAGGAAGGGTTTAAGGTCGTGTAACTAGTAGCCTTTTCATAAATTATTATTCGGTAACAACCTTCTTCTAAAAATTCATAAGGCTAGAGCTCTATTTAGAGGTTATATATATCGATTATTAATCAAGCGTTTAATTTGTAAGAGCTTTAATTTTCCTTAAATTAAGACATTAAAGCCTTTAGAGCCCACCAAACCACAAAACTATTATGAAAATTTTGATCCCAACTGTTTCCTAACTCTAACATGATGCATAGTAAAATATGTTACTGTTGGTAATGCTAATAGTTAACTATGACAAAACTATGGTTTACTGTCCAAAAAAATATATATTAGACTTAGAGGTCACCTGCTGGACAACTTATGCAAGTTACCTCTTTTTTTGCTTGCCCTTATAGCCATCTCAACCGTTCAAATGATAACGAGCGGCTAGGATCAAAGTGAAGTTTTGATACTCCAAAAATGGGGTGGAGGATTTAAGCACAACCCTATATATATATATATATATAAATGCCCTACATATATCCCAAACCAACCTTGCCCTGCACATTTCACGAATCTGTGTCCTAACTAAAATCAAACAGATATCTTAATTACCACTCTCTAAAACAAAAAGAGAAAACACACACAAAAGAAAAACCAATATCTATATATTACTTGGTCGATATAAATCATTAAAACAGCAGATTGGTTGATGAAAATGAGTCTGACAAAAGCGACTTGAGCTCTTCTTCTTCGTCTTCTTGTTCTTGTTCCTCTGAAGTGATCATGCTGATCGGATTCCGGATAGGCGCCGCCGGTGCTGCTACATAAGATCATGCTTTCTTCATCACACAACGATTTTCCATTAAAATTACCAGACTGATGATGAGGATGAGGATGATGATCAGAATCCAGAAGCATCTGCCTTCTCCTTCTTGTAATTGGCCTTGAAGCAAGCTTGTCTAAGCCTCTTTGTTGTGTCTTCGAGATGAATATCAGGAGCTTCCTCCACCAGTTTCCTCTCCCTTTCCAACATCTCTATTGCGTTTCTAAACTTCGACTCGTTTTCCTCTCCTTCCTGCTTTGCCAACTCCTGTACATCACATCCCCACCATCATCCCCAATCACTATGATGAACTAGCATGAGAAATCGTGTTATATATACATATATATATATGTGTGTGTGTGTGTGTACATATACATGAAAGAATGTTTTTATATATCTATATATACATTTATATATACATGGGTGGATGTAATAAAAAGTTATAGACTCCCCCCCACCCTAAAAAGAGGACATGTACAGATTTTAACGGTTGAATAATGTGGGCATAATTAAAAAAAAAATTTTAAATAAAAGAGGTCATAACTAGATTTTATTTAAGTTTTAGAAGTAAAAATTAAAATCTCTGAATTTAAGTGTAAACACAGTTGTATTTTTCTTACAAAATGAGGGCACAATAGAAGTTTTAAAGAACTTCATTGTTGAAAATCAAGTTTAACAATATGAGTTTGGGCGTTTGTCTCCGCTTGTTTTAGTGTGGCTACTAATATATTATGTGTTTTGAATATTAAACTGAGAGAAGGAATAGTACTATTAGCAAAGGGAGTAACTAATATCAAAGAATACTAGCGTAGAGAGAATTGCTGATGTCAAATGTAACTAGCACCATATGTCGTATATATCTATATATATATATGTTTATATAATAATGTGATATATTGGCACCTGGACATTTTGAATTAGGGTTTGGAGGCTCATGAGCTTTCGATGGGGCCAACGGCTGATACCCAATTCCCGACAACGTTTCTTCAAAAGGGTCAAGCCGATATTGAGTTCTTTTGCAGCTTGAGTTATAGGCATGTAATAGTACTGAGAAAGAACTTCTCTGCTCAACATGATTTTTGAACCACTACTTGTACTGCTGTTCTTGTTCTTCTGATCATCTTCTGATATTGTTCTACTCCTCTTCACACCCTTCCTCATCATCTGATCTTCTCCTGATTTGATCAAATCCTTTCCCGTTTCTCCAACTTGATCACCATGATCAGGCTTGTTCTGCTGATTATCAACATTTTGCTGATCAGGCCCACAAAACCCGACTGGCCAGTCAATATCCCAAACTCCATGTGAATTACCACTTCCCTTGCCATACATAAACTCATCATCCGCTATATAGAAAAATTCATAGACAAATTGTAAATATATATAACTGGCTTCCATATATATATATATATATTATTGCAAATGTTGAAATTTATTACCTTGAATTACAGTTGATATGGGCTCAAGTTCCAATAATGGTGTCATGTGAAAAGGTTCAGTTGTACTAGGATAGGACTCCATTAGAGGAACAGTTTCAAGAAGAAAGCTCTCCTGTATTGGCATTATTTCATTTTGCCAATTATATATTTCCATATTATTATTGTAATAGTAACCATCTCCACTACAAATTCACACATTAAAAAAAAAAAAAAAGTTGAACCAGTCAATACGTACATTATATATATACATATATAAAACAAAAATCAGTGTGTATGTGTATATATATGTCTGTATGTATATACCTGAAATCCAATGGAGGTAGAGAAGAGAATGGAAACAGAATAGGATTTTCATCTTTGGCGGCCACGATTTCATGGTTGTTAGACCACCAACAAGTTCCCATTGGAGAAGAAGATGCTCAAGAAGGAGGAGAAGATGCTCAAGAAAGAGAAGTTAATTACTACTACGAAAATATTGTAAATGAAAAAATATACTGTTGTTTTTGGAATCGGCTGAAAATGATTTGGAGACGTGTTTAATTTAATTTGTTAATTAATGGGAAGAGAAAGAGTCTCTCATTGATGTGTGTGTATTTGTGTGTCTACATGTAGATATATATATATATATATATATACATATATAGATAGGGACATAAAGAAGTATGAATGGAGAATAATTATGATAAAACTGAAAAAAAAAAAAAAAAAAAAGGGGTTTTGGAGAACGTGCGCCGCCACAAATCCCATGCATGAATGAATATGATTTATTGCTTTACCGTGTGAATATTCTTCTGAGAGTTACAAGATTATTCATTATAATTTATTATAATTCCAAATGTAGAGAGAGAATGTGGGAGTTTAATGGCAGTCAATAGAAAATTAATACTAAATATCTTTTATTAATTTATAGCAAGAAAAAAAAACATAGGAAGAAATTGGAGGGACTCGTGTGCTTAACTTAGTCAGATCACTATCTTTTATAATTTAATCCTTTTGCAAGTTAAAAAATAAAAAATAAAACAAAAACCTTTTTATTGATATTTATATATATATATATATATATTTGAATTAGGGGTCACCTTTCGATTGATAATTTAGCAACATAAACAATGATGACAAATCTAATAATTAAGTTGTTCACGCTAAGCAAAAATCCATTTTAGCGACAAATAATAGGCTGCAAAGACAGCCTGCATGACTGCCACGTGTGGATTTTATTTTGCTTAGTCCATAGGACTAAACAGGATAAAAATAGGGCACTAAAAACTTAAACTGGCTAAAATAATGATTAGATTTTAGCACTCCTTGATAATAATTATAACACTAGGGATAGTAGATACGGCCAAGGACAGAAGGAACTCCAAAAAAAAAAAAAAAAAGTGTCATTTTATGTGTAGTATAATTATATAACGTACCATTTACCAATCATTAAACAGAGAGGGAAAGGGGGGTTAAATTGATAATAATTTTTTTTCACTTAAAATTGAACTTAGTGGGGAGGTTACAAATCTTAAACAATGTGAGCATGTTAATTATATATGCTCCGGTTACAGTTTTACTGCAAAACCCCTCACAATTTATATCACCTTTAATTAATTAAAATTTGGAGGCTGTTAATCATTTCCTTAATTTAATTAATTTTCTAAATAATTGACAGGACTTTAAAGAATGAGAATGGAGTTACAGTACTGATATATCACAATAAATCGTTCTTTGTTTGCACTACTTTATGGATAGATCATAGGACAGCCATAAAGCGAATTATGTGTATTTAAAATGAACGGGTGGTTAATAACAGTCACGGAGCTAGACATTGAAAAATAGAGAATTTTTATTTATCAAATTAGAATACGATTATAAATTTTAATTATTGGATTAAAATAGAAATATAACTAAAATTTTTGGAAAGAAAAATATTATGGGATAAAAATGATTTTGTAAAAGTTGGGAGGGTACATTAAAAGATAATTTATAGTTATAGTATTGGCATTTAAAAAATAAGCTTGCGTTTGGTTTATGAATTAGAGATGAAAATTTTAAGTTGTATTTAGTTGACTTTTCAAAAAATAATTATAAATTTTATTGATTTTTTTTAAAAAAAATTGAGATGAAAAAATACAGTTTAATTAAAATTAAACTTAAACATCAAACAAAGAGATCAATTACTGAATAAGGGTCATGAAAGATCCAGTAGTGGTGTTATTGAAATATATTGATTATTATTTCAAAAATATACATATGTTGATGATTTGTATATTTTTTAAAAGCATACAAGTCTACATTTGCTAATGCTAATTAAGTAAAGACAAACCTATCAAATCTTTGATGGAATTCACCACGATAGATCTTTTTTTTTTTTTTTTTTAAAGGAAAAAGGCCCTTTCTTTTGTTTAAGGAATTTAATTGTATATATTTTTTTTTCCTAACATTTTTTCCTCTTCTTGAATGCATAATTTGCTACTTGCATACAGAAAAAACAGATAATTAAATCGAAGCCAAAATGTAACAAGTACATATGCTGTTAGTTAGTAAGCTCCTCAAGTAGTTTCTTTCTAATGGCTTTCCTTCATGTATATTCAGTTATCAAGCTTCTCAACGAAAATTATTAAATAAAAATAGCTTATAGAAGACAACCATCAAAATTCAAAACATAAAATAAGCGGCATATAATAGATATTATGCAGAAGTAATTAACTGTCAAAATTTCGCATACTACATCAGTTTATGCTTAATAAGGGGAAGCAAAACAGCTATAGCCAAGACTCCTCTCTTCAAACAACCTTCGATCACTCAAGGTAAATCAATGTCTCTGGATCTTGGCCTATCGGCGTTGGTGAACCAGAGATCAAACTTCAGTTTCTTGATTTCCCTCCTCTCCAACCGCCACGGCCACCACCTCTTCCACCACGACCCTTGCTGTTTCCACCACCACCACCACCTAATGCTTTATTGGCTTCGGGTTTTATTTTCATGCCTTCCGGCAGGGGAAGTATGCGATCCACACACTTCCTAAAGCTAAAATCGTCGTTCGATTCATCATCTCGGATGAGGAAGAAGCATCTACTCTTAAATGTTGGGTGGTACCGAACTTGAAAAGCACGGATCCCTCCGCCGATCTTCTTATCAGGCTCCGCATGACCCTTCTTCAGCAAGTCCAGCAGAACCAATTGCTCATACTGCCATATAGACAAGGAAAAAATATCAACCAACATTTCCCCAATTCAGCAGCATTCTTAAAACCACATCACTCGCACACACCATAATCTATTACGCAACCCGGGTTTCCAAAATTAATCCAGAAGAACAAGAGATTTCAACAAGTTTTTTCACTGTCTAAAACAAATGCTACAAAACACATTTGATACAAGTACAACATTCTACAGTGAAAATGATGAGGAACAAGATATAAATCATTAGGAACTTCAAATATGTGTTTTCTATATTTGGATTACTTGGGATTTATTCAAGTTTGTAGGATAATTACATTAGTTTTATCTTATTATTACAAATAAGATTTTGACTATTATTATTGGATACACAGACTTCCTTTGTTTCTCACTTCTTCCTAAACTCAGCATCAAATATACATGTGTGTGTGTGCGTATATATGCACATATATATATATATATATATATTACTAATAGCCATCAGGTTTGCTAAATCACAAAGAAGAAAAGAAAACAAACGAAAAAGATCAGAATTTGCTAGCAGAATTATCGACCATTGACAAAAAAACAGAATTCAAAATAGCAGAATTGTTATCAACTTACAAAAGGACGATCATCGTGAATTAGCAAATCAAACAATTTTCACTATCCATTTCGTCAAAATCCCTAACATTCCGGAACAGCAACATAAAAAAATTTCCATCTTTTACAGTCATCTTCATTTTCTCAGCAACCAAACTGAAATCAGAGGCACAAAAGAACGAAAAGCCCTTACCATGTTAACATTGAGATTGGGAGGCCAGTAATGGAGAAACTTGTAGAAGTAATCGAACATCTCCACCGACGAACCGAAGCTCTTCGGACCCAGAATCCCCCGAGCCGGCTGTTCCTCGTCTCCCAGCTTTTTCTCCAAGCGCTCTTCTTCAACGGACTTCTCGTCTTCAACCTTCTGCTTCTTCGAAACGCCATCGTTCTCGTCGCCGGAACCGTCGACGTCGCCGTTGCCGCCTTCCTCTCTGGCGCGCTTCGAGTTCGTCTCTCCGTTGGAGGCGTCGCCCTTCGATTCCTGGGCGTGTTCGGTGGCTTCGAGCTCCATGTCCTCAGTGACCGGGTTCGGCTGCTCCGAGTTGGTCTCTTCCGCCATTGTTGTGTGAGTGAAAGATTGAAGAAGAAGTAGAGTGAGCTTTGGCGCAGAGGAAACCTGTAAAAACCCTAGAAAAACTGTCGGCACTTTTATTTTAAACAAGGTTTTGTCGTTAGAAACGCCTTGCGTTTTTTCTAATGCAAACCGACTTGTCGTTTTTTTTTTTTTTTTTTTTTGAAAAGAGATTCGCCCTTTGGATGGAGTCATTTGGATACAATCGTGTATAGTATTATCGTTCGTTTTCTTTTCTTTTCTCTTTTAATTCTTTTTTCTTTTTCCTATTTTTTTTAAAAAATTGGTCTTTTTTTTTTTCTCTTTTCTATTTTTTTAGTTTTAATAAATGATCTATTTACTTAATAGGATGTTTAGCAAACCATTTTAAAACACTCGTCTCAAAATTTTTTTTGTCTTTTTCTTCAAAAGTTTTTGTCTTTTTTCCAAAAAGTTTTTTGTCTTTTCTGAAAATTCAAAAAAATTTATTATTAAAACTTAAAAATCTCAACTCAAACTACTCCACCAAACACCCTAAATTTAAAATAAATGGTCATTTACATTTTTATATTAAATATTTTATTTTTATTTAGAAAGTATATTCTGCATTGTGAATTTTTACATTTACTATTAGATTACACTTATTGTATAAATTTAAACTCTTTTTTGGCAAACACTTAAAATGAAAGACTACAAGGTATAAAAAGGTAAATAATTCAAATTATAATTTTGTTGTTTAAGGGTAGTTTGGATATTTTTATGTCAATTAGGTGCTGACCAAAAAAAAAAAAAAAGATATAGTTTGCATATTAAGGAGGTGTTTGGTGAATGAGTTTGAGTTAAGATTTTTAAGTTTCAATAGTAATTTTGTTGATTTTTTAAAAAAGACAAAAAACTTTTTCAGAAAAAATAAAAAAATTTTTCAGAAAAAGATTAAAAAAAAATACAGTTTAACTTGAGTTAAACTCAAGTGCCAAATAGGCCATGTAATTCGATGATACAAAAATGTAAAATTCCAAAATTTATGATATACTTTTTGAATAAAAGTAAAATATATAGTATAAAAATATAAATAACTATAAAATAAGTTATTGAATTAATTTTAAATTTCTCTTTTTTAAATTAAAAAAAAAAATTTTCCGTCTTCCTTCACTTTTATCTTCTCTCCCAATTTCTCCTTGCATCCCTCTCTCCCATCTATTCTCCAAGGGATAACGACAAAGCGGGGTGAGATTGATAATTGCTTTCTTGTCGACCTTCTCGTCTAAAAAGAGACGGAAATGAGATAGGGGATTTTCTGTTGGAAGAACCTTTCTCATACTCATCAAATTTTCTGTTTAATATTACAATATACATATTTTTTTTTTTAAATAATACAACTTAACACAAAATAATGAAGTAAAAGTTTTATCATAAATTTAGTCAAAAATAAAGAATTACACAATAAAACTCAAATTCTAATAACCTGACAAGAATCAAATCTTACCAATAAAGTTACAAATTTGTAAATATATATGTTTAAAAGAAAGATAATATATGTATAGGTATAATATAAAAGGATAATTATTATATATGCTCTTGAATTTTAAAAACTCTCACTTTTAACTTGTAAGCTTTGAATTAACTTCTCTTAACCCCTTTCTACTAGAATTTTGGTTAAAACATAGGGTAGAAGAGGAGAATTAGTCTTGCTAAGATACCTTTTGTTAAGATTTCTATTAAAAATAAATGAAAAAACCTTGCATGATTGCATTAACATAAGGAGTTAAGTGAGACTAATTCAAAATTCAAGAGGTGAAGTAAGATTTTTTATAGCTCATAAGATAAAGTGATAATGACCTTAAAATTTAGGGAACATATATAAAATAATTCTAAGAAAAATATACCTATATGTCCCAACAAATTCAGTTTAAATGGTTAAGCCTTTGTTTGGAATTCATGTTTAATTTTCCAAATAAACTGTACTTTTTTTAATTGGATTTTTATCTTTTTTCTAAAAATTCAACAAAAATTATAACTAACATTTGAAAAGTCGACAAACTCAAACTTAAAAATTTCAACTTCAATCAGCAATGCAAACGGAAGCTAAGACTAATGTTTTTTTTAGAAGTTCTTTAGCCTTTGATGGGATAACGACTGCTTTTTCATTATCAGATCCACTTTTTTATTTGGCAAAACTTATGATAAAAATTATTTTTTTATTCTATCAATAAAAATATTGTTTTATTTGAGGAGATAAACTTAAATACGTTTATGTCTGTATTTAATTTTTATAAACATGAGTATATTTTGGAATATCTATAGCACTCAATTAAATATTTCTTTTATCAAGAAATTCTAGAATTCTTATTTAATTTTGTTATGACGTTTTATCCTAAATTCAAATAGCGTTATATATATGGTGTAAATGATCGTTGTTTACTAGGAAGAAAAACAAAACTTAGGATGTAGTTATGTGCAATGTTTTGAAGGGATTTCTTTTTACTAAATAATTGTTAGCTTATAACCAAGTCAAATTAAAATGCAAATGGTGGGACTAATTGGTGTTAAATTAAACTTGGGTTTGTGCTCAAATGTCATTAACCACTACCAAATTAATGTTTCTTCCTAGTGGGGTCACAAAGTTTGGAGAATGACAACGATAATATCAAACATCAAGATATTTATACAAGTAAAAAATCAATATGTCCAAACATTGAAGATATATGCATTGTTTTGACAATGAATTTCGCTAATATTATTAGTTAGGTAGGGAAGAGACAATGATCATCCCCAAATAAGTACTCAACATAATCATATGCCCTTTCTAATCGTTGAGTGGATCCACCAAGCCACCCACCTTCCAACCCTCTAATCCATCCTTAATATTTTGATCAAGAAAGCTCCATTTTCGCTTTATTATCCGCAAAAGACGTCAGCATTTAGAATTAAAAAAACATTTAAATGACATAATGCACTAATATGACACAAAAAATTAACACTAAATTACATGATATAAAATTAAACTAAAATTTGCGTCATCTTAATCAAAAATAAAAAATTTATGTTATGTTAGTCGATAAATGAAAAAAAAAAGAAAAAGAAAAAGAAAAAAGCAATCATTTAAGTAATTTTCTCATTTAGGATCAGGAAGGAGGGCTAGAGGGCCTAGACAGGCTTAAACCCTCCTCATCTTTTGCCTTTTCAAAAAATAACCTACAATTTTGAATAACTTTTCAAAGTAACCCATCTAAAACTATAGGAAGTAATCACCATTGGTTTCATCTTTTTGTCATTAGGGTAGAATAGTCAAAGTCAAGCACTAATACGCAATTTCGAGGGAAAAAAAAAAGGATTTAATGAAATTTATTAGGCATTAAGCATGAAGAATAATGTGAAAGATCCCAAAAAAAAAAAAAAAAAAGAAAAAAAGCATTCACTTTAAAGAAGATTGGAAAATTCCTTACCCATGTATCACGTGGACTTGAAAATCACAAAATTTGACTCTTAATTTAATTTTCAAACGTACATACGTGTTAATCAAGAAATTTAATCAAATTCGGTGAGATTATAATATTTATTTAATATAATTATTTTAAGGGAATGTTTGGAATACCATTTTAAAATAAAATTTTCATATCAGTTTTTATTTTTTTTGAATAAGTTTTTTTGTCTTTTCTAAAAAAGTTTTTTATTTTTTTTTTGAAAATTTCATAAAAATTAATATTGAAACTTAAATTTCTAATTCAAACTCATTCACCAAACGGACGGACCCTAAATAATATGTCATAATAATAACATAAAATGAGATACTTTTTCTTGATTATTATTATTTTTTAATAAAAAACTATCAATTAAATAAATGAGAGTTTCTGTAATAGGATCCTTGAGTATTTATAATAGGAACTATTCTTGTTTATTATCATTATAAAATTCGATTTATTTTATTAGATAAATTTTTTAACCATTTAATTTATGAATTTACAAGTTAAAAATTATAATACGTGATACAATAATACTCACCTCGATGGATCAAACTTTTTTTTTGGTTGAAAGAAGAGGAAACAACAAGTTGAATATTATTCAACTACAGAATCAATTGCAAGAAGGACAAGAATTCATTTTGCGACGTGGCACGAGCCAATTGGATGGAAGCTAGTCAACACCTGTATAAAATGCAATGGTTAGAAAAACAGATTTCAGCAGATCTTTTTTTGCATTGACGTCCGTTACCGTTAAATCCGACTGACACAAACATTATACTTTTTCTTTTTCTCCGTTTTTTTTTTTTTTTTTTGAGAAGAAAAAAATTATAAAGCGTAAAATTGAGCTTGGCTAAGACGGACGTTACCGAGCCTGAGGCTTTAAATCCGTGCCTGGTATTTGTCTAAATTTGTTACTTTTAATGTCATTTGACTGAAAGAATATAAATATTTGTATATATAGTAGTCTGAAAAATTCCTCTCTCAAACAAACCCAGAGAGTCAAGAAGAATTTCCAGAATCACACAATTTCTCAGGTAATTTTGCTTCCAATTTCTTTTCTTTTTTCTTTTTTTAGAAGCAATTTCGTTTTGTTTCTTCTGTTTTTAGCTTGATGCAGTATAATTTTTCAGAATTCGATTTTTTTTTTTTTTTTTTTGTTAATCATGGATAGGGTTTTGCATTGGCTATTGCATCGTGTGTATATGTATTTCTATCTATATATTGGAGATGAATTTACCGGTGACGGGTTTGAGTTTCGCACTGTGTAAATTTTGGGTAATTGAGCAAGAGTTGGACAGTCTGGTCTTGTTTGTTTTTGTTTGGTAGCTGAGAAAATGACGGAAAATGGAGGAAAACTGAGTTCTGTTGAGCCTGCCAACCCGTTTATGTCTGGCTTGAGTAGTAGTAGGACAAAGTCTTGACCTTGAGTAGTATAAATATTTTTGAAGGACAAACTTCGAGCTGAAACACGGGATTTTTATGTTTTATTTTTTGTTTTTCTCTACTCTCAGCAATTAAACCAGAACTAAAAGTATTATTTAGGAAACTTATTTTTAGCTTCTTGTTTTGTTAAAATGTTCGCTTTTCTAGTAATACCTAAAGACTTCTTTTGTTTTGGAATAGAATAAAAATAAAAATAAGAAAAGGGAAGAGAAGCGAAATCCGAAGCCTTATGGATGTTAAATTTTAACCTGTTGTAAAAATTCCAAACCTTTCTTTGCTTTCCAAGATTTTTGGTGTTTTCTTCAATGTGAAATAACTTCGCAGAATATCGACTTAGTGGGTCTTCGGTCTTTCCTATGTTGGATTTAGATCGTGAAATGACAAAGATTTTCGAACTAGTCTCTTGCATTTGATTTAAGTCTACTATTGCTAAGTGTTACATAACTTTGTTTGAATCTTAATGGCATGCTTGTTGTATTCGTTGATCAGGAGCTTTGATTTGATCAAGAATGGGTGATCATCTGGTCTTGTGTGCTGACCGCCTCATAACAGCTCAAAGTTTGGAAACAATGCAAGGGAGTGATTCTTCAGGATCGTCCTCGGGAAGCTCGTGTTCTGAGAAAACTGCTCAGATGCCTGCTTGCATCATCAACATTGAGGGAGTGGAAGAGCATGGTATGCCTGAAGAAGAAGAAGAACCGCTGATTCAGACAGCAGAATGTCGCATTTGTCAGGAAGAGGATACCGTTAAAAATCTAGAGGTCCCTTGTGCTTGTAGTGGCAGCCTAAAGGTATCATTCAAATTGATTTATCGTTTTTGTTATAAATGGAAGGAGCTCACTCTTTTTATTCTCTCTCTTTTTGTTCCTTTTGTTAGATTAGAGATTTTGTTAGTAGAGACATGCTTTCGAGGTTACCAAACCATTTCCATTCTTCATAGATTAGTATGTTCCAGTGTTTCAATATTTGTTTTGTTGTTTTCTAGTTTTTCATCCCTTGGATATTCGTCCTGCATAACAAGGTTTCATTTCTTTCTAGAATTGAATTTGAAGGCTATATATTTTTCCTTGGTTTTAATTTATACTAGAAGAACTGTAGATTCTGATATTGATCTCATCGTCTTTATTTACATATGCAACATCAATCCTCATCCAATATCATAGCCAATAACAAAATTTTCTCCACTTTAAATTCAGTTTGCTCATAGGAAATGTGTCCAGCGATGGTGCAATGAGAAAAAGGATATTACATGTGAAATTTGCAACCAGGTATGTTGCCGAATACTTAGCATCTGAAGTACTCATCTTCATAATCTCTGATGAGGAAGGAATTTGCTCGATTAATTTGTGTATTTGATACCTTGGTGAGACATGTTTCTGCATCATGAGCAAGGATAGTGTTTCAATGGTTGGAAACTGGAGCAGCATCATTTCATTGGATGTTGCTTTCTTTTTGTTTTTTATTAGAATATCACGTTCTCGCTCTCTCTCTCTCTCTCTCTCTCTCGAACAAGAAAAACTTGAAAAAACAGGAGGGAATTTTATTTTAAAAGAGGGAGTTACACTAGAGGGGAAAAAATATCACGGCTTAAATATGGGATGAGCACGGCCTAAGCCATCCTGTTCCATGTCCCTTGTTTTTTTTTTTTTTTTTCTTCCTTAAAAGAAATACAGCAGATATACTCTCTTACTTTCTAAATTCTAACCTTTTCTTCCTATAAGTTGCAAGATCGATCTGGGTTTTCATAAAAATTTGGTTTCTTGACAGTCTTACCAACCTGGTTATACTGCCCCACCAGCTCCCCCTCACTCTGAAGAAACTGCGATTGACATCAGGCAAGTTTGTATTTATAGTTGCTCGTCTCCTAGTAGAGGTGTTAATCTTATCATGGTATGGGATCATAATAAGCATATTAGTGATGGATGTTCTCTAACTTCTTATGTTTCTTAGTTGGGCATTGAAAGTCTTGAACAAATTCTATTCCTGTTTCATGTCTCAAAATTATGTTTGCGAATTGTGCCTCTATTTTGAAAACATTGGAGATTAGATGCTAATCAATTATGTACTATAATTTTTTGTTGTTACAGCGAGGGTTGGACAATTTCTGGTGCCTCTATAGATTTGCATGATCCTCGACTATTGGCAGTGGCGGCGGCAGAACGCCATTTTCTGGAGGCTGAATATGATGAGTATGCAGATACAAATGCTGGAGGAGCAGCTTTCTGCCGCTCGGCTGCTCTAATTGTGAGACGCGACAATTGCTATTTTGCTTAGTCAGAAAATATATAGTGATATTTTATATGATGGTCTGTATTTTCGTTTATTCTATTATGATACTTATTTTACTTAGTATTATTATTATTATTAATCTGTTGGGTGGGGATTGTGTGGTTTAACATTTCTTTTGGCTCCTTTTCACATGGTCATTCTGAGTAAAGTCTCTACTAAACAGCATCATACCACGGTTGCGTAATCCGGTTCCAATTTGTTGTCTCTGCAACATGTTTTCTTGCCTTCTACAAATCTCTGTTGGATGAGCAAATATAATAGTCTGTACTGATCTTATTTCTCATCTTTAACAGTTAATGGGTCTTCTACTCTTGAGGCACGCTCTAGCCCTTCATGATTCGGACCAAGATGATGATACTTCCACCTTTTTTTCTGTGAGTTAGATATGGATGCATTTGTCTTGTGACATTTTATATCTTTGTAGACTCTAGTATTTCTCTAACTGGCCGGATGCTTTTAACAGCTTTTCTTGCTACGGGCTGCTGGTTTTCTTCTCCCATGCTACATTATGGCCTGGGCCATCAGTATATTGCAGCGTCGACGCCAAAGACAGGTTAGTGCTGGGTTCTTCTTGTTTGGAGAAATGAAACTTTGGTCATCTATGACATGATTTCAGGTGATGGTAGCCTGGAGATTGATCAGAAATTATTAAAGCCAAATGGAATCTTTTGTTGTAACATTGCTAATTAAAACGATGTTGGAATCATTTTAAAGACAACTTTTTGGCGGTTTGAAAGAGTAGATCTTCACCTGTTGACATAGATTTCTTAAATCTTATGCTGCATCTTGTTTACTCTTTTAACTAATTTGCATTGCAATATTTACATGTGGGATCAGGAGGCCGCCGCACTTGCCGCTTCCGAAGTTGCATTTATGCTGCAGGCCGGGCAGCATCAGGGCCTGCAGTTCAGAATAGCTCCGGGCCCTGCCGTGACTCCCCATCAAGATCCACTTCAATGAGAGTCTTTCCTTGGCGCGATTGGGAAATTCAAGCCTATTGTTTTATCTATTTTATGCTGCTAGATTTAGAACAAAGGAATCAGAAGGTTTGTAACGTTCTGTTTCTTATGTTGTATGTCATCAGATTATTCAAACTTCAAAGATCTTCTCTTTTCTTTCTTTTCGTTTTCCTTTTTTTTTTTTGGAGTGCTTTTGTACATACTGATGGTTCTTATGGCTACTCTTATGCTGGATGAGAAACTTGTAACTGAGAGAATGTTCTACTCTTTTTTCATTGATACACCCGCAACTTATTTTTGTTTGCTACTTGGACCCCAAACTTTAAATTTTGGCTAATAGGACCCTATGCTTAAAAATCTATTGCAATTGTGGTTCAATAGCGACCGGACCAATTAATGTGTGGAATGCTTGCCTTTTTTTTTTTTTTTTTTTTTTTGGGTATTAAATGCCCTTTAAACTTTTTCGTTGGTTTACGAGTTGGTCACTTTTAAATATGGACATTTGAGACCCTAATTTTCGATTATTGATTGATATCAGTTATCAGTTGGACCAATATCTGTCAAGATTGTCGAATTTCGGGTTTCAAATGCTCAAATGGAATGTTAAGGATCTGTATTACAAATGACAAGGTTTGAGATGCACCAATACCAATTTCCCAAGTTTGATACTTAAAATTAGAAATTGGTGTAATCACTATTTTAATTTGGATTCTGCTCACACAACCCCTTATTTGTATAACTAACATAGTATTTTTGTAGTATTTTTTTATGGGATGTGAGATTCTAATTAAATCGAAACTTTTAATTGATGTGTCATGATCTTATTGAAGGATATTAATGTAAGAAAAAAGAGACTCGTTGGTCAAATTCATTATTTTTGGGAGTCTATCGATACTCTGAAAGCAACTAGACCACAGGTGGGACTCGAATCTACTATAAATCTTATTTAAGTCTTACCAATCCACCAGATTATATATATAAATATATTTATATATATAGCATCACAAAGGCGTTACTTGGCATTAGGGCTTTAAATCTTTAGGAATTTAGATTTCATGTCTAATTTTGATATTCTAAATTATGTCTAATCAATTACATTACATCAAGTCATTAAAAAAAATAGTCTCTTAAATGACGTCGTATAACGTGAATATTACGTTACTCAATTCTTGACTATCCTTTTCTCTCTCACAATGGTCTTTTGATATGGATAAACTCATGATTTTATTGCTTTAAGTGTTGTAATTGAACAATCTTGAAAAAAATAAAATAAAATAAAATAAAAATGAAACTTTGGCAACTTTGTTCCTTGATTGTCCAACATTTTCTCCACAAGCTTATCCAATCTATGGGATATGCAGATAATATAAAATGTGTTGGAACAATTAACAAGATATTTTGTCCAACTTTGTAGCAAATTTTGAACAAAAGCCAGTCCCCACTTGTGTTATTTTTGTATCTACACATAAACAAATGATAAGGTACAAATGATTGCTATTCCCTTTGATGTTGGTGTCATTGGAATGAGATGCAAAAAGGTGAAGGACTTGATATACTTGTGGTCATTCCGTTGAATGATACCAATCAAGTTTTGAAACATGTGTTATCACAGTTTACCATAAATATATATATATATATATATATATGATATGATGACTTTTGTCTCATAACAATATTGGTTTGATGGATAAAATTTCATATTTAAATGTCTGTAATTACTTATTGATTTACATATAAATTTATGTAACTTATATGTTAAATGCTATTATTTGTTTTTATTAATGAAAATGACATGTTAATAGAAAATAAAAAAATTATATTAGAATCCACCGGTAGTTGCATTAACTTAAAAACAAAAGTTACAAGTATAGTTTTATTAGAGTGTTAGAAATGAGGTTATCCCTTAAGATGAGTTTTCTATGCGACAATAGTATATATCGCTGCATATATATTTACATGTATCTTTATATGTAAGTTGTAATATGATATTCTTTGAAGCTATTAATGCAAGCGATCTACAATGTAAAAATATATTTTAATGAAATCAACTTCTTTACATTAACCTATAAAAAGATTACAAATGCTATTTTATAAGGATGTTGGATACTGGAATATATATATATATATATATATTTTTTACTATTTTCAAGTGAAAATTTCATGTTGTGGTGGACCCTATGGTTTGGGCAGATTGGGAAGAAAATCATTGAGCACGTAATACCAGTTTTGGGATTGGTTAGTAACAATAGGCTTTTGTTTAGGAACTGAAATTGGCAAATACTACAAAACCCACTATAAGAAGAGTAATGATAACGTTACCCAATAAGTTAGCTCTTCTGTTTTTGCAAATCTTTAGCTACTTTCTTTCCCTTTTTTATTTTTTTTTATTTTTATTTTTGGTCATGTTTGTTGAAGAAGATACTTTTGTACAAGAAGACAAAATTGCAGTCCTGGAATTTCAGCATGAGGTTTTTTTGACCGTATTATAAGCCCTGTTCAAAATCATAACAACCCAGCAGCAAAAAAGTAATAAGAACTAGTAGAAGATATGGATACACATATACACACACATACACATATATGTGTGTATGTATGTATGTATGTATATGTATATATGATACCAAAATTGAAGAAGGGCAGTGATTATAGCTGTTAAAGTGGAATGCGATGGTGAAGGATGATTTTGGGAAAGTAAGTAACAGTCAGTCCCCTACATATTTTCTTTTCCTTTTTTTTTTTTTTTTTTTGGGGCTTTAATACAGCTACAAAGCAAAGTCCCCTACAACATCATGACAATATCTTAGTTTGGTTTTTTATATTTTCCCCAACCCTTGGACCATTTTTCTTTTCTTTTTTTTTTTTTTTCTTTGGATACATCAACCCTTGGACCATACTAGTCCCCTTTCTTCCCTTGTTAGAGGCGCCTTTCTTCAACTCAAATCCAACTTATATGTATATATATTTTTAATGTCCTTCTTTGCTCCTCTTTTCAAATTGAAAGAGAAAATATATATATATATATATATATATGTGTGTGTGTGTGTGTGTTTATATAGATATATGACATGAAAGAAGGTGAGGCAAAAAAATGAGGGCTAAAATGGGATTGGTTTGAGAAATTTGAACAAGGGGGGATTCTAGAGCTGAGCAAAATCCAAAGAGAGAGCAAAGAAAAGCATAAAGGAATTCCATTTAGCACAAGAAACCAAGATTTCGTTTTTTTTTTTTTTTTTTTTTTGGGTGCATGGAGAGAAGAGCTTGGAATTCTAAAGTTATCTAGCTTAAAGCAGGAGTTTGTGCATAAAGCTATTGAATTTTTTTTTTTTTTTATTTAAAATCCTTGAAGGGGTTCCTACTAGTTTGTTCCTCACCCTTCATCCAACTCTGTACTTTTAAACGGCTTCCTTTCTACAATTAACAATTGCTTAAAAAAATAAAAAAAAATAAAAAAAAAACAATCTTGCCATCTAGTGCCTGATTTTGTTTTAAACAGGGACGAAGCTTGATAAGATAACCCCTGTGGGTCCCCAAGTATCTACATTACCCTTAAAAAATAAAAACCATTTAGCCCCGAATTTTTTTTTATTTCAAATTTATTCGATATGTAATAGGAATATTCATTTACACCCTTAATTTTTATTTTAAAATAAGCCAGGCACTTCTAAACAAATTTTTTGGCTTTGTCGTGATCTCGCATTTATAAAATGCTTATAACAACTACTAGGTAACGTACAATGCAAGATTTGTAGCCGTTTTCTTCCTCGACATGATGAGAGCATAAGGAGCTGTAGAGATTCTGCAGAGTGCCACAACCAAAAAGCATTTAGCTTAATGTTTACAAGGATAGAACAATGTATTAGACACCTATGGTATTAAGCACTGTTCATTCATAAGTTACACTTGCCTTTTATCTGTGTTTAACATCGGTAGCATCCCGATTTTAGATCTTTTATCCCATTTTCATGTTTCTTTGATTATCTCTCCAATCAAATTTTAACTCATAAGTCAATTATTTCATACATTTAATCTTTCGCTCTTATTCACGTGATCAGGTTGTTAAATTTAGATGATGTATTAAATAAAGAGTGTAAAGACAGTCAAGAGGACAATAAAATGAGAACAAGAAATCTAGACTCTGATGCTTCCAAGCATTTTTTATTTATTTATTAGAGGAACACCAGCAAGTTAACATGTAAGCAAGGGAAAGGGTTATGACGTGGCAGTAGGGGTAGGTCTTCATATGGTAAAAAAGAGGCTTAAGGCAAGGCAAATGATGGAAATATGTGGGGGGAAACCAAAACCAAAACCAAAACCAAAACCAAAAAGATACTTGGCTTCCCAAGGACAGTGTTCCAAAACAACTTTTCATTCAAACCTGTCAGAAAGAGTCTTCTAAAACAGCCTTATACTTGCTGCCATGGCTGTGGCCTTATGATTGAGGTGAATCTCAAACTTCCCTACTATGTCCTTTTTTTTTAAATTTATTTTTTATTTTTGTTTTTTTGGGGGGGTCCCTCCCCTTAATGCTTTATGCTTTTAGCCTTCCAAATCCCATAAAAGACATTTCCTTGGCTTGTTCTCACAGGAATGAATGGGGCAACAAAGTCCTTGACACAAACACAAAAAACACACTCATTTCCCTCATCATTCCTTCCAAAAAAAAAAAAAAAAAAACATTCTATAGTTTGTTTGCTCTTGATTTTGTACAAGAAAACCAGAGAATGGGACTTTTGGCTTCTAGGGTGTTTCTTGTTTTTCTTCTTTCTTGTATTGGGATTTTGGTTCTTCACCCGCAAAATGCGTCTGCACTGAGAAGCAAAGATTTGGCCCTCAGATGGGACAAGGCCAAGTTACCTCCATTTCTTGCTGATCTGCACATCTTCAAGTCAGTTTCTCTAGACGATTTGCAACAGAATGTGGACTTGGCCCCCGCGCCCTCAATGACATTCGATCCAAGCCAATCGAACAAGCGGAGAGTTCGGCGAGGGTCAGATCCCATTCACAACAGGTGCTGACATGTCTAATGCCAATTTACCATAGTTGATGCATTAGAGGACTGTGAAGGAGGCATGGCATTATATAGTTTTGCTTGTTTCTTCTTTTTCTTTTTTAGTAGTCAAAGGTTTTTGTTGAGCTGAAGAAAAAATTCCATATGTGAGCCTGTTTCATCAATATATATTGTATAAACTTTTAGGTCCTAACCAATAGCTGCATACTTTTGAGCATGATGAAGCTGGTCCTCACAAATTACAGTTCTTTTCGGGTTTTTTTATCTTTTATTTTTATTTTTATTTTTTTTATCTTTAAGAAAGAAAAAAATTTGTCTCCTTTTTGTGTCTACTCTTCTATCTTATACCCAGAATCATACCTGTTTTTACCTGTATTATGTCTGTTTTCTCATCTTCTGTTGTTATCTAAAGGCTTTGCTTTGTTCATACAAATATTTCTCTAAACGGTGTTCCAATTCTGTGTTTTGCTTCGACTCTTAGCTGTCGTTTACCGAAGTTCAATATCAACTAAGACAAGCAGAATTGAAATAAAAGAGAAACAAGGAAATAAAAAGAGCTTAATAATAGAGAAACAAAAGGCTCGGTTATGAATATTTTAAAAAAAATTGAAAATAAATCATTGTAAAGCCACTCCAGTTTCTGTTTTCAACTCGGCTTGTACCTCTCTCTAAAATGCGCACGTTCAGCCAGCATGCGTCATGATCTTTTGAGCGGGTGATTTCACTTCTGTTCTGAGCCTAGATCTGCTGTATCTTTTGTTCCTGTTATGATCAAAACGTATGGAAGAAATCTTACGGGAAACTGCCTCCCAAATCATCCCTACAGCATCACCGGACCGGGACGGATACTGATATTCAAACATATGCGCGATTTCCTTTAACCTTTCCCACATCCGGGTCCACTTGTCTTCCTTGATCCCTCGCAGAAGATTCAGTAGGTATCCTTTTTGAATAGCATCGGGGGCAGAAACGAATATACAAAACTGTGAGTAGTCCAAGACGTCTTCAAATGGTAGCTCGATGTCGTCGCTTATTATCACGGGAACACAGTGGCTCGCAACGGCATCGAACAACCTGTTCGAAGAAGGGGTGTCGCCAGCGATATGCAGGCAAAACTTTGAGGAGGCCATTCCCCGGCCTGCCTGGTTGATACCGTTCCCTTGAATGCTACCAAAACTGAAGTGCACGTCTTTCTCATCTTTGAGAAGATAAAATAGCTCTTGCCGAATTACTCCTCCCTGAAAATCATTGCAATGATAAACTTAGTTCTCAATCATTTCGTATTTTTAGCACAACGTTCGCAAATTAACCTGGTGAATAGCAAAAGAAGGCAGCAAAGAGAGGCTTTTGACTAAAGAAACTCCAGCAAAAATGCAACTATATGACGTCAAAAGCCATGGAAAAATGAGCATGGGGAACTCATTGTGCGACAATAATAATACGAGAAGTTGTCTCGTAAACATATTGTACTACATACTGAATTTTTTAACCGGTTCTTCTGCTTGTCCTACATTCTAGTTTGTAGGAAGCTATTAAGTCGAATTCCCTCTGTTTTATCACCGAGTTCTAATTTCCTTCCTCATATTACATTTTTCCCAGATTGTAAAAGCATTACCAATGCAATGCCAAAATTCTTATCAATATCAAAATTTGGCATTTGAGTATAAAAAGCATCTCCAATGAACTGATTTACAATGTCAAATTTCCACATGCTACATTTGGTGCTAAATTTAGCACCAAGTATACCATATGCTAAATCATTTAAGATAACACATCAAATTTGTTGTCATTTAACTTTTTTGCGCCCAATATATCATTAGCATTGGCATTGGTATTTACATTGGGCATGGTCAGGCAAACTAATAAACTGCAGAAGTTCTCTAATCAGGATTAACTGACACTTAACCTCTGATGGACTCTAATATCATATAATCACCACTAGTATCATCACAATTACTGCATTCTTATCAATAAGATCGCTACTTTCTTCGTAGGGTAGGGTCCCCTTACATGTAATTTATCAGTCACAAACCACCTATTGAACTGGGGCCGTGCAACAAAATTGTATGTGTAAAGATAAAAACTTGTATTTATACATGGATCCATAGTGCAATGAGATAAAATCATAAAAACACTTGAAAATTCATAATGCAAAAGAAAATAAAAGAAACTCACGTCTTTCCGGTATATCGCTCCCTTGAAGTAAGCCAATATAGGACGCTCCAGAAACGAGGCTGATTTATTGCTGGGAATAGTTTTCACTAGATGCCTGTAAGGAGCAATTATATCCTTATCAAGATTTGCAATTTCAACCGGATATCTTCCAAAATCCGCAAGCACAAACATAGCAGAACCCAACATTTTTCTTGCGTCCAACATGCTATTAGGATGGTGAGCAACTATTACATGGTTCTTCCCATTCTGCCTTCTCCACTCCTCACGGCCCATCAAAAACTGCACCAATTGTTCCTGCAACCTCTTGTTTACACTAACTTTTTCCTTCCCGTGAAGCTTAGAATGCCGGTTGTAACTCAAAGACGCAAAAAATGGCACAAAAATAACATCTGCTTGGCTTGAATTTTTCACCCTGATTGCAGTGCAAGGCCTGGAGATTTTCGGGATGTTCGATGACAGAAGATCAAGAGTGAGCCAATACTCAATACTGTGCTGCAAATTCAGCCCACCAGGATACACCGGGATTTGATTTGGGTCGTTCACACTTGGCCATGTTTGATTCCTCTTCCCCTTCCAACCCAATAACCTGAAGTGAAATTCAGGAGGCAAGTCATACATATACACTCTCAAGCGTGCCCGAGTTGCATCACAGGCCACCGATTTCTGCTTTCTCAGACAGCTTGTTTTCTTTGTCGAATTGGAAACCAGACAAGGTGGGTCAACTTGTGAAAGAGTCTCATAAGGAACTTCAATATTCTCTTCTCTAACATTGGGGTGGTTTAAGTAAAATGTGGTATTATTGACAAGAATTAGCTTAAAAACGGATTTGGGTATGAAAGGAGCATTGCTGAATTGAAGAAGGAAAACCGAAGAGAGGACTAAAAGGAACATGGAAATGAGTATCAAATAGAAATGGAACCTTGAGGGAAGCTTGCTCTTTTCAGACATTGATGAAACTGATAGACATCAACCAAACTCTCTACAGTTTTTGGTAATTCAACAAAAAAAGTCAAAAGATATATATATATATATATCTTTCTTAGAGATCAAAGGGCAAACATCAAACGCATCAATTTACTTCCCCAAAATTGAAAATAAAATCTTCATTTCAATTAAAACCCCAGAAGGGTTTTGAGAAACGATTCAAGGTGGCTCTTTTATACGGGTTATGATTTCTCACAAATATTATTGATTTTCTAGCAAACCAAACATATAGAACAATAAAAGGTCCTCCCTTTATGAGTTAATCCCCAAAGCAACTTGCAAAATCTGCAACAAAGGAAACCAGAAGAATCGAATAAAGTACCTTTTCCACACACACACACACACACACATGTCCCAAAAAAAAAATCTCCAAAAATGTGAATAATAACTGCGAAGGATGAAAGGAAAGTTTGAGGAAACCTGAAAAACAGGAAATTTATCATCTGGGTTTTCAGTAAAATGAACTGGGTCAGACCAGAATACCTGATAAATAAGCTTGGAAGGCGAAGCTACAATGGCAAGCATATATTCTCTTCTTCAGAATGCAGAGAGGCATGCACTGTTACACACAAAAAAAAGTTTTTTCTTTTTAATTTAATAATTTTTAAAGCTTTTTGGTGGGTTCTTTTGGTGGTAAATATCAAAATAATATATATGTCGCTTTTGGGCTGGTTCAGCTGATACGTTCACGAAATGAGAGCAAGAAAAAGAGGTGAGAGATCGAAGGAGCTTTTTCTTGTCTCTCTCTCTCTCTCTCTCTCTCTCTATCTGTTTGGCCACTTCCTCCTTGAGGGTCTTGCTACTATGTGATCCTCCTCACGTTTAGGCTGGAGTGTACCAGGTTTCTAAATTTATCGTATTATGTTTGATTTGTTCACTGCAACCAAATTCTTAAAATAAATCAATTTGATTACTTATATATACAAATAAAAACTCAAACTTTAAAAAAATTTGATTTAAAAAAAAATCACTATTCTATGTTTGATTTGTCACTACAATTAAAAAAATAAATTATTTTTCTCTTAAAAGTAAACTAATTTTATTATTTACATATCCAAATCTTTCTTAAAAACTCAAACTTTAAAAAATTAATCAACAACTTTTTATTTTCTTGAAAAGTCACTATCCTATATTTAATTTGTCCTACAACCAAATTTTCTTTAAATTTTTTTAATATTTTTCTCTAAAAGTAAACCATTTTAATTATTTATATTTCCAAATCTATCTTAAAAATTCAAACTTTAAAAAATTATTTAAAAATTTTTTATATTCTTAAAAAGTCACTATCATATGTTTGATTCGTCAGTACAACCAAAATTTTTTAAACTTTTTTTTTTTGGACTTTTTCTCTAAAAATAAATCAATTTCATTATTTACGTATCTAGATCTTTTTTAAAAACTCAAATTTTAAAAAATATTTAAAAATTTTTGATTTTTTTAATAAATAATCCCTATCCTATGTGTGATTTGTCACAACTTTCTTATTACAAATCGAAATGAGATATATAAATGCATTACATGACGAGGGAAACGAAAGCAAGATCCTATATTATTATTTTTTCCAATCACGTATTTTAAAGTTTTTACATTATTTAATTCTAAACAGTTGATTTTCAACTAAACGTATATTTTCAAAACTTAACTCAAGTCCTATCAAAATATCTCCAAAACTCTAATTCAAGATAGACACACCAAAGAGGGCATAATTTGACTATTTATTTGACTTCCGCGTTTGTTTAAAGAGATTTCTTTGGTGGGTCTCCAAAAAAAAAAAAAAAACTTTACAAGTAAAGTATTTTCATCGATGGGTAATGAGTTGATTTATTGTAAGAATGGTTTAGAGATTGATTTAGTCGATGCAATCCCTCAGTGGAATGGTTGAGATCGACTAATGAAACTTGAAGATAGTCAATTTTGAGAGTTGAGTTATCTTTTGGTGAACTCCAATGATACACCTACCAAGACCCCCAGAAAGTCAAATATGGGCTGACCCATTGGCCTTCATTGAACCATTCTATCATTCATATATAGATAAGAAAACAAAGATGACATTTTTTTTTTAACACCGAAATGTCCCTCTTGAGGCTTGGAAATATAGAAACAAATGAACAAAAAGCTTGAAATTTTTTTGATTAGCTACAAAAAAATAAAAAAAATTTAGAAAAATCTATATTATGTTAGTTTTGTATTTCTTTTATTTTAGGTAGGGTTAAAAATTTTCAAACCGTTTCACCAAATAGACCCTTATGATCATGAGAGTTTTTACGAAATTTTTAAGTTTGAGTTGAATTATGTCAGTGTTGTATTTTTTTTATTTTAATTTTTCTAAATTGATACAATCTTGATCATAAAGATATGTTGATACTTGTTTTGAGGAGACACGTCAAATCCTGACAAATATTTCATTCTTGCCTGATTATTCCCAGTCACCGAATGTTGCACTGTCAAGCAACAGAAGTTTAGGAATGCTGATCATCAGTTATGAAAGCAACTTTGACAAAAATGAATATTTGAAATTGAAATAAAATTAAAACAACGTAAAACAAAAAACAGATCTTTCATGGAAAGCCACTGTAAAACAGTGGAAATCTTGGCTCATTCAAACTCGCTCAACTAAATTGTGAGCATGATTGTGACCTTAATGCGGTAGATCAAACCAACCAAAAGCACGAAAACATTTTTGAAAAAAAAAAAAAAAAAAAAAGAACATGGATTTGGTAGGTTATGATTATCATGAGTCTATAACGATGCCTTTCCTTTGTCAACAAATTCATCTTGGTGAAAAGAATAGGCTCAACCAATTCGCAAAAAGTTCTTATATTGAATAAATATAATAAATAACTAAAAAAATTCACGTGAAGTTTTTTTGGACACATTTTGTTGGTTCATGCAAAAGTGGAGGACAATCATCGTGCGAAGTACTAGTCTACTGTTTAACAAAATAAATAAATAAAACTACATAATAAAAAATAAAACTACATATTAATGGTTTACAATTAGTATTGTTTTCTGAAAAGGAGAAAGAAGTAAATAGCACTTTCGAGAATGTAATTAAAATAAATAACATATTTTTAAAGTGTTTAGAGTAAATAACAGATTTATTAAATAAATGATTTATTTACGTCATATTTACTAAGTAAATGATTTATTTACGTCGTATTTTAAATATGCCATTTACTTGACAAAAAAGTTATTTATTCTGAATATTTCAAAAATCTGCATTTATTTATTTATTTATTTTTGTAAACATGCTATTAATTACAATTTCTCATCATAGATTTCACCAATCAAATTGACAAAGAGGTAAATTCTACGTGAAACTTCTCTGTGTATTCACACAAAAACACATAGAGACCAATTCAATTAATACAGTCAAAACCTTCTAAGTCTAAGACACCTAACCAAATAATTATTAGTCCAAAACCTGATTTTGAATAATTTAAACAGTGACGTATCTTAAAACTGAATGACCAACCTAAAAATTAAAATTATTGTAAGATTGGAAAACTTTGTAATGGAAACTTTCTCACCTTGGAATTTTAGGGTTAGAGTAATAGGTTTTTCAAATTTGGGAATCTCCTTGTATTCAATTTTAGTGGGTTAGGGTTTCTGATTTTTGTATTTCATTTTTTATTTACTTATCCGATTTATTTAGTAAATATTGGATTTACATAATAAATACCAGATTTATCAAATAAAATAAAAATCTTAGAAAACAAGATAAATAAAAGGATTTAAATGGTAAAGGTTAGATTTATCTAGTAAAATACCAGATTTAGCAAATATATTGTAAATCCCAAAAGACAAGATAAATACGGAATACTCTAAGTAAACTTAAAAATATGTATAAAAAAGGTAAAATACCGAATTTCCCAAGTAAATTAAATCCATATATAAAAGGTAAATATTGGATTTATCTAATTAATACTGGATTTATCACATAACTTATTAAAATTGTAAAAACATGCTAATAAAATGGTTTACATCATAAACCCAGATTTTTAATCAAAAAAAAAAAATGTGTTATTTTGGTAAATGAAAGTCTAACCAAGCAACTAGATTTGTTAGATAACTAAAAAAACATAAACTCTTAATATACTTTCCAAATTCTTTATTTACTTTGGTAAATGGTTTATTTACCAACCAAACACAATATGCAATCATTATATACTTTCATAGTTTCATAATACTCTAGCAGCAGGCGTCTACAACTTGGAGTCGATACGTTTCGTGATCTATTTTGAAAGTAAAAAAAGTTCTCATTAATTATCTAAAATATTCTACTAAAATATTTCAGTGACTAGACATTGGATTATTTTTGTTGACACGCAAAACATATTATCATAAATTATAAAAAATATTCTACTAAAATATTCTGGTGACTAATGTCGGTAGTTAATACTATCAGTGGTCACTGTTGGTTCTGATGACATATGGTAGAATATATTTAAGTAGATTTTTTATTAATAAGAAAATTTTAGGTACAACATATTAGATTGATTTTGATCGGTACTTTTGAGTGGCAAATAATTAAAAATGTCCAAAAAAAGTTGCAAAAATGTTGGGAAGTTTTTCAAAATGTGGCATTTGCGTCAATTTCCCAAAAGATAGAAAGGCCAAGGAAACCCAAAGCAAAATCCTTCGGCCCAATCTTGATTTCACCAACACTAACATATGTTTAACACACAACAAAAAAGGATAATCCCCTTTCTGTTTCATGTTCTTTTTGTCAAATCGAAAGTTTGTACAAAGAAATACTCCTTTTGCAATCCACAATGGAATAGGACTCTTTATATAATAGTTGAGAGGTACAATCTCCAAATTTTCTTCAAAACATTGGCCACAGATAAATAACCAAAAAGGGTAGGGGAGGGAAAAAAAAATGTAAAATACAAATCTGCCAGATGAAGCAAAAATATGAGATCAATATACTTGGCACTATTTAATGGAGGAAAAAAAGGGGGGGGGGGGGGGGGGGGGGGAAGCCAATTAAGTAATACTAGGAAGACATATAGATGTAGTAGTTGAAGGGGTTTCAAGGGCATTTGGGTCCTCCTCTCTTGGTCTTCCAGTTATTGTAGCAAGGGCACACGGCTTTGTTGCCATAGAAGCCAGGAGGAACACAAAGGCACTTGTTGCAGCATTTCTGGCAGAAGAACATGCATGGCTTGTGGTATTGTGTCTTGCTACATCTCCTCGTGCATTCCGATGGGCATTCTGCTCGTGACCCAATTCCCCATAACCAAAAAAAAAAAAAAAAAGACATCCACAAAATATAAAAAAATATTAGATCGCTACCGGGATAAGGACATGTGGCATAATGTAGCCCTCATCGATGTGAGTGATTGGACACACGTGGCACCTTGGTGAGGGCCTGCCATAAGCAAGCGCGAAAGAAAAGAAGGCAACTAAGTAAGAAAGAGCCTTTGTCCATTAAGGTCTAAGTTTTGCTGTACTCCGGGCATCTTCAAACTCCTCTAACTAACTAGAAAGATACGAGAGCCTATTTGGCGCGTTTGGTTAAAGTATGATAATTGGATGTGAACCGCGATCGAAGGAAATAGTATAAAAATTTAAGATGTATTAAAAAAAAAACAATATAAATCTTATTTCGTTTCTTTCGTCATCGTGAATATTTAGACATAAGAATCATCTCATTTTAACTTGAAACAAGAAAGATATCGACTTTTAAATCTTAGATTTCATGAAAATTTAAAAGAGAGAAAGTGCAATCTAGATCGGAAGTTTTGGACTGGAATGGACAAAATTCCCCTTGGAACTAATGTTCAAAATGCGTCCTAAATTATCGTTATTTCTCATTTTAAAGTTAAAAAAAGTGAGAAATATTTTCCCGTGGACCCACTTGGTTCACAATTTCAACGTATGAGAGAGTATGATAGTGAATAGAGTAGAGTTAGGGAATCTCCGTGAACCCTTGGCTCCGTTACTTGCGGGACCGGGTCCCACACTATCCAACCTCTGTGAGTAGCTGGAGGTGGGTTAATATTTTAGAATGTGGGACCTAGTGGCCCCCACATTTGACGTACAACAACATGGTGCTTAGTCATAGAAGTAGCTAGAGAGAAAAAGGGCTCGACGGAGTGGGTAGATGGTTGATTACTTACGGTAACTCTTAAGACTGCCAGGTCCAAATTTCCCCTGCTGAGAGGCAACAAATGTAGTAGAAAAATCAGATAAATTGGAAAGTTGATTGGTCAAAACATAAGAAATATTCACTTTGCACTTTGTGAATACAAAAAGAACAAGGTTTAGCTTACACTATCTAGGTGGTATTCTGTATCTTTTGCCCAAACCTAATACCGAAACAAACAACCAGAATTATTTTATTAGCTCATCAAGAAAAGAACATAGCAATGGCTCAAGTTTAGAGTAAATAATGTTTGTTTGAAGGGGAAAACTTTTTACCTGGGTCGCAACCATGGAAATGGCAAGGAGTCCTAGAAGCATAATAATACATTGAAGCTTGGCCATAGTTATATTTTCTATATATATATATATATAGAGAGAGAGAGAGAGAGAGAGGAGGGTTGGTTTTAGATGGCTATGGAGGTTGGGGCTTGATTCAAGAGTGCAAAGCCAGTGTGAGCTATAAATAGTAGATGTTTCTGGACAACTTTGCATGGTCTATTTAATATTTGCAATAATTTTAAGAAAAGGTATGGGGGCATGATCCATGTTGAGGTCATTTTACCCAAAATGTCCTTTTGGATAATGTGTAGCTTTTAGATTTCGTAGTCACTCAGTATCAGGTGGGGAGCCATTTAAGGTTGTCGTCTTCCTTGACTTTAGCATATCAAAATCAATCATCTATTGGATTTGATTCAATAGTTTATTGGATTAGATATAATCAATCTATACAAGGATTTGGATTAGATACTAAATAATAAAAGGAGATTTTACGATGGAGTGTCCTTTACAGAGTTTGATTGGTAATCGATTGTACATATACCATTTGGATCATATAGTAATCTATGTTGGGGATTCAAACTTTATGTCTTTTGGTAGAGTTAATTGATGTAAAGTTATCGTTAAACTATCCATGTAACTGCTATTATATATAGAAAAACATTGGCTTCAAATCAATTCTGACCACTATTAGAAACCACTTACAAAACCTATCTCCTCAAAAATAAGAACATCCAATGGGCTTATAATAAGTACTTTCCCAAAGATTCCGGTGCACTATACTATAACTAATGTCTCTTGGAACATGGGTAATTGGTTAGTTGTGGCTTGTAGGGGCCCAAATAAACAGAAAAAAGTAGTCACATGACATTAAACTTCTCAATTTCCCAAGAGACCCACCAAAAAGTTCCAAAATCCAAAAGGGAAAAGAGCCCCCCTCATCCAAAAAAATAATAATAATAAAAAAAGACAATACAATATACAAATCTTATCCTAAATTTCACAAGAGTACACAATAAATGAAACTCTCATCAACGGTTTAAAACAATTGACACACAATTGGAGCACGTAATCCAACGAATGTGGAAAAATCTTGCAAAGAAAATATATGTGGTGGAAGTGTAGGGAATTTTGGGCAATATTCAGAGAAAAATAATAATAAATAATGGGGGGTGTGAAAAATGATTGAGGACTTTAGATATTGCCATGTGATTCTATGACTTCACTGAATCCAGCCTATTCCCTCAACATGTGCTCAAAAGTGCACCAAAGCTCAGTTCCAAACCCTGCGCTGTAACCCATCCCTTCTTGTCTATCTTGTGTTTTTTACCTGTATGATAGACGTGACCGCCTCTTAATTATTAGGTATTTTTGCCGTTTTAGTGGGTTAGAAACATACTAAAAAGTCGACACGCAACATAGTAAAAAGTGATGAATCGGAGGGTGTGAATGCAAGAAGTTTTGGCTAAAATCTTGAATTTTAATATCATGTATAGGGTTATGAATTCTCCATCTTATAAAGCTATTAGGAGGTGGGTCGTAAACAATCTAGAACGGTATTCAGCTTCGTCAACATAACAAATATAGTACTACCGTGATGCTAACTAACAAGGCACGTTTCTAATACACAGGAGTGGTTTCACATTTTTAGGCAACATAATTGGCATGCACATTTTGTAGGAGGTCTAATGGAGATGCGTCCCTCTTTGATTGAAGTACGTTATATATATATATATATATATATATTTTAGTACTATTTTATTTTATTATAAATATGAGCGAAACTGAAAGAAGTGAAAGGCCTGATCAAAGGAAGAGGGGATTACGCCGTGGTGAAAACTCACGTACAGGATTTGGTTTCGCAATCATCAATTTCTAGACACCGAAGCTCTAGTTGATCTCCTCCATTGATTATTCCATGGATTCAGATTTCCTCTTTCTATGGTTTTGGCGGGCTTGTTTCGTCGGGGAAAAAAAAAAAAAAAAAAGAAGATCGTCGATGAAGAAAGTAGGGAAATAGATGAAGATGATGAGATACAAAAATTAAATAACTGTAATTAAATAACCAACATTTGGTATCGTTCTTTATTTTGTTTTATTTTTAATTAATATTTTTGCTGAGAATTGTTCTTTGCAACAATATTTATATATTCATTGTTCTATAAATACACACGCGCACACACTCACACACACACACATCTATATATATATATATAAAGAAATTCAATGTTTTGTAATAAAATATATAATAAAATCTTCATGACACAATGATTGTAGTATTTAACAAAAATTTCTCTTTGAACCTGACATGCTTGTAAAAAATTTACATAAAAGAACAATTACAAATGTAATATATCTGAGAAGTCTACACAATGTATGTTGGTTTAATAATTTGGCGGGATCCGCTTCTTATCAATGAGAGAGAAATAAAAACTACATGGTTAATTAGACTAAACAACATCCGTCAGTTTCAACGGAAATAGTTTTTTGTTGATCAATCGATCTTTGTAGGTCAAAAGATCTCACTTCAAAAAGCGCAAAGCGAACCAATGTATGGGAACACCAACCAAGTAGGTTAATCACTATAAATCTGTTCTGGTTGGTTTTCAGTGTTTATCGACTAGGTAACGGGAGGTTAAACACCGATAAATCATTGGTTTACTAAAATAATTTCGGCCAATTAGGCATGGTAACTGCGTGGTTGAATACGTGCAATCAAATACTTTATTCTTTATAAAAGGGATAATGCGAGGAATGGATCTAATTAAGGTTTGATAAAAAGAGAAGTAAGAACGGAAGGAAGGAAGGATAATGAGGAAACGGAAGAGGGAATTAGGTTTTAAGTTTGCTTACATTTGTTTGGTATGGTATATATAATATAAGGGAATAAGTAGGGTATGATAATATCCGTTTGCTTACAAATATAAAACCTAATAATCTGATTGATAAGAAATTGATTCAACAAAGAATGAATCCGCTTTTAGGTTACTGGATATTATTGGTTTTATATGATATCAAAAAAACTAAAGGGACGCTCGATGTTCCATTAATTCATTAAGATCCGTTTAGTGAATGAGTTTGAGTTGAAAATTTTAAGTTTGAGTTGAAATTTTTGTTGACTTTTCAGAAAAGACAAAAACTTTTTCAGAATAAGATAAAAATTGAGATAAAAAAGTACATTTTATCTTGAGATGAGATAACTCACCAAACAAAACCTTATGAATCCGCTTTTTATTATTATTTTTTTTAAGGGAGTATTTTGGACTAATCTAAACTAATTGTGTATATATATGCCTGTGTTAACACGTATTATCGTTTGACGTATATAATATCAGCTTTTTTTTTTTTTTTTTTACACAATAATATCTTTAGATGTTATATCATCGTTTGATCTATATAATATCCGCTTATCCTTCTTACACGGATAATATTACAATAAGATATATCTTTAGATGTTATCATACTAAACAAGTGTAAGCAAAGTTAAAACCTAACAATCTGATTGGTATGGTAAAATATAAGGGAATAAGTAGGGAATAATCAGATTATTAGGTTTTATATGTTATCAAAAAATGATAATATCCGCTTACACGGATTTGTTAACAACTAAAAATGTTATACGTATAAGGAGACTACACTGTGTTTATTGGTTTACAATAAGGATCAATTTCTTATCAATCAGTCCAACGAATTGACTAGTCCACCTTTCCAGTTAAAAGAAAGTTTCATTTTTTTCGCTAAAAAAAAAAATTACTGGAAGAGAGATTGTAGTTCTCAGATAATTCAAGAGTTTCAATGGCTACATGTGGTATAAGAAGTACCATCATTTGACAGTATAAATTGTCTTTTGTTCATTTCAATTAAGGGAGAAATAAAACTATATGCTTAATAAGACTACATGATGTTCGCCAATTCAGTGGGATTTTTTTTTTTTGGTAAATAACCGTCAAACGAGACCTTATATTATATATCTTATTGGGCATTAAAAGTTAAAAAAAAAAAAAAAGCTTTTTATACATAAATTACAATATATTTATATATATATATATGTATGAAAAAGTTTTGATATCTGATCTATACACGTTAGACTTTTGTAAAATTAATAAAACATTATGCTTTTGCTAAACTGAAAGGGTTTGATGGAGTTTTTGTAAATTTTGTGTTTGTAGAGCAATCATAAAGGATATCCAAGACTTTACATGATAATTTATGCCTTTTAATCAAGTTTCCAGTGAGTGAGATCAAATTAATGATCATTATATATGGAATTCTTAGATATGTAAAGTTATGGATAGGGTTTCATGTTTAGTTCATAGACATGAAGTAATTGCTTCATATGATATATAGATGATATATCCTCTTAAACATTATCTAATACTTGGATAATATAGCGTGCTTGATTATTTAGTAAATAATGTATCAAAAAGTGATTTTATTTATATCCACTGTAGTGTGATTTTAAGTATAAATAAATAGTGTTTAAGATAAAAACAGAATGGCTTCCTTCGTAATTGAATGGGTTAGCTCGTAACATTATTGCAAGGATAGGTGATGGCAAATCTTGACTTGTATCATTTGCATAGTTGCATGAGTGGTTTGTACTCACATAAATATAAACATGTATACACATATAGATATTTGAACTTATATATAAAAGAGTTTTTTTTTTGGGTAACTATCGATAGTTACATATAAAGTTATAAAATTAAGTGCATGCTTTGATTACATTTGATGATGTGGAAATTTTTTTTTGCTATAGCAGGTTAAGCTAAACATTAGCTAAAATAGATTCTTTTGTTTTTGTTTTTGTGCTTTTGTTTTGGAGTTGGGAAAGGAATATGTAGAGTAAAAAAATCCAGATTTGTAATGTAAGTTTGGTTTACTTTTTTATTTCCAAGTGTTTTTAATTACAGTTTTTTTTTTTTTTTTTCTTTTCTTAAAATGAAGTTTCAGAGAAACAAAAGATGTTACAAAGTTAGCACAGAGAATCAAAACCTAAATTACATTTCCATCTCCTCTTTTTCTTCACCGTGCTAAATATCACAAAAAGAAAATAGTTACACAAACTAAACCAAGGTTCGTTTCTTTCTTGCTCCGTTACAAGTTGAGAATTAAAGAATCAAAACTTTTAAAAAACGCCTTGAAAAAGCCATGTTAGCAGGTGAAGAATAAGTTGTCCATCAAAACTCGTATTTAATAATCTCTCTGAGTTATCCAATTCATTACGACCATCCGATCTATATTATATAATTAAAACACTGATAATCACTGCTGGGTAAATATATTTGTTCTTGTGAAGTTGACTCCTTTTTTTAGGCTCCTCTGTGAGCTATTGTTTAGTCATATTTCTGTTTAGTTAATGCAGTTCTACCAAAAAAAAAAAAAAAACCCAAAATCCACTGATGTTAGGGCTCTCCTCTTCCACCATTCGTTTCCTCCTAACCAAATAAATCCATAACAGAACAGAAGTTCTTCGGCAAACTCAAAATAAGCTCTACACCTGGCTGTTTGGGCTGACCATTAAACTGGGCCTGCAAAACTAGATTTTGGGCTTTTGTCATACCCCAACAATGGGCCCATTTGATGGCCCCCACTTCAGTTGATCCAAGAAAACGACCAAACCAACCCTACCAATGAAAACTAACGACATTCCCATCATCACATGCACTTGCTTTATTTGCCTAGGTCGAATACTCTCTCGCCAGCTTTAGTTTGTCTCTATATACATACAGAGATATATACATATATCTATATATACATGAGTATATGTATGTTCTTATATGAGAATTTATAGTTCCTATTTTTAGATAATAAAAAACGATCATTCCACGAATATTGTCCCCCTTCCGTTTTAACGTGATTTTGATCATATTTAAAAACAAACACTATCAATAAAAAAAAAAAAAAAATACACTATCACAATCCAGAGTCTTTGTATCTACAACATGTGCGTCTGT
>CM046380.1:6712036-6714536 GCA_025413485.1 Ficus microcarpa | reverse complement strand
ATCATATTTATGCTTTACAAGAACGACACCTTTCACAACCCGCAACACCAATAATCAGTTAAACTTTTCACACACAAACAAAGCCAAAATGAAATTAAAAAGAGAACGAAAAAAAAAAACACAAAAAACAAAACAAAAACAAAAAAAGAAGAAGAAGAAGAAGAAGACCCCTTTTTCAGCGGCGAGAAGAATTACTACTATTATTGTAATTAGGCGGAGAATACTCACAGACGACCTCAGTCTCCTCCTCCCTTCTGTGGAAATTCCGGTGACAACCGCAGGCGGCGCACGTGAGTGCCTCCCGCGTGCCTTCCACACCGCTCGCCATGAACTCCCTGCAGCCGTCGACGGCGTAGCCTCCGATGTTGGCGGCGTGGTTCTTTTGGCACTCGCCGTACCTCACCGTACTTCTCACCACGGAAGAGCTTGTCGTGGACTTTTCTCTTCTCACCACAACTTGCCGTTTCTTCATAATAAATCTTCTTTAACTTGTATTTTGGCTCTGATTTTGGAGGAGATTTCTGTTTCCTTAATTGTCTATGATTGTACTGCCCTTTGTTCATCCAAATCCTACAAAGGGGAATCTTCAGTTTTAAATGGAAATAAAAAGGGAAAAAAAAAGAGAAAAAAAAGGGGGTAAGCTATACGGCAATATATATAGCTATATAGCTATATTATTGGTTTTGAATATATATAAAGTATAAGGTATGGAGTTAGTGCCTAATAACCCTAACCCTAGAAGGTATATTTATATATGTAGACTAGTGGTATTCAATTCCAATACCCCTAGAAGATGGAAAAAAATAAAATAAAAAAAAAGGAAAGGAAAAAAAGAGAAGAGAGAGAGAGAGAGAAGAAAGGCTCTAGAGAGAGAGAGAGAGAGAGAGAGAGAGAGAGAGAGAGAATCATGAGCAGACTTATTTTACCAATTGTTATATTTTAATGTCTCGAGGGTTGAACAAGGGGAGCAAAAGATGGACGTGAAATTCACTGTGTCGACGAATGGTTGAGAGACACGTCGTCCAAATATTTATCTATAAAGAATTCAGGGAAAAAAAAAAGTAAGGTTTCTGTATCAAGTTTGGCCGTGATCTCTTTTAGTGATGAAAATCGATAAAAGTTTCCTCCATACTCTAATGTGGAGCCCTTGGATTATAAGGGTAATCTGAATTTATAATGAGTGAATAAAAAGAAGTGATAATCAAATTTCTTAAAGAAAATAATTAAAGAAGCAAGATAGAAAACCCTATTTGTCATTGCATGAGTCGCCATAAAAAAAAAAAAAATCAGTCTTTGGAAATGATATCTCAACTGTCCCTGCAAGACATTTGAACAAGAAAATTAGTGACAAAAATAATACACTTTTTTGCTTATATGTGCTTAACTTAATTAATATGACGCGTGCTAAAGCGAGTCAAAACCACGCTTAGTGGGGCGGAATCACAATTAGAAAAAGTGTTAAACCGAAGGAGTGGAAAAAACAAATTAACGCGTGGATTTTGTTTTGTTTTGTTTTGTTTTGTTTTTTGTTCTTTGTTTTTTAATTTTTGTGTAGGTCCAAATTGATACTTAAAGGGCAGGCTGCTATGGCCCCATAAAAAGTACTGTGACAACAAATCTTGTCTAAATTACCCATGATTCTAATAATTATTAATAAAAGCATTGCAAATATTGCCCTCCCAGTTCGTTCATCCACAGTTGTCCCTTATTAGCTATGATCTTCTCTCCTCCTGCATCAAATCAATTAGGACAATCATAACTTTCAAATTTCAACATCAATGAGATGCTCTTCAACTCCATTCCAATTTGAATCATGAAAAATAAACTTGACCATCATGTTTTGGAGAATTTTAGTAGGGTGTATATATATATATACACACACACACACAGAATTAAGAATGAGATAAAGTTTTATATCATGTAAAAGCTAGATTTGTTTATATATATATATATATATATATTTTTTTTTTTCATTCAATACTATTTTATTCAATGTAGTAGTTCACTGAAGACATGGAATGTGCATGGAAAAAAAAAAAAAACAAAACAAAACAAAAGAGAGGAAAAGGATCAAATAATTAGGAAGTGGATGGATGAAAATATTTTGTTGCTAGAAAATGCTAGTCTTGATCATTAATATTTTTAACATGATTTTCCTGAATCAGTTGTGCAAGTGCAGAAGCGCGTGCAAATCCTCAATACCACGTGAGCTTTTTATGTTTTTATATGCACTTCACGGATTCAAACTCATTAATTTTTTCGTAGATATATCCTAATTAAAAAAAAAAAGAAAAAAAAAAGAGCACCACTATTAAATTTTGATATCGGATGTTGAAATTAGGAGTTGTGTGGAGTTCTTCAATCAATCCATGAGTGCATATATATATATATATATATATATATATATTTGGATGCACAAGCAGCCATTTGGGGGGGGGGGGGGGGTAAAAGTGAGAGAGAAACATGGAAGAGACAACCACAAAATGGGGCGGGATATATA
>CM046380.1:6686936-6711936 GCA_025413485.1 Ficus microcarpa | reverse complement strand
ACATGTGCATCATACACCACACTACTCCAAAAGTGAGTAGAAGGGACGACAAAAAAAAATGTGGTTGTCAATCAGGAATTTTCACAACAATATATACATGACATATATATGCATACGTGTTATATAAATGTTCATAGTAGCCAAACTAAAATGATATTATTCCATTTGTAATTAACTATTGCTAACAAAGTAAACAATAAATATTCACCCCAAAAAGAAAAAAAGATAAGATAAGATATAAGATCATTTACATGGACCCCAATAGCTAGTTTCAATCATGATGAATAATTCAATAATGTGTAAATTAACTTAATAATGATACGTAATGTTATTAATATTTAGTGGCTATTATTAATGTCGATTTTTATGCGTACCTAATTAATTATTAGTCCATAGGTGGTGCATAATTAATGCTTTATGCACTATAAAACAAAAAACTCAAAGACAGAATCGGTGGCCTGGATATTTCAGCAAATTTTGACAAGAAAAGTGTGTTGGGACACAAGTCAACTAAAAGCTTTCTTTTTCCACACAATCGTTCCACTCTTGTCTGGAATTTAAGAAGTTGCTGTTGAAAACTACTGTATTTTAATGAAATTCTGATCATATGTATATTAAATGTATATATATGTATATATTAATATCATATGCCTGCCATTTAGCTTTGCTTGGTTTATCAGATAATGAATAATAGTAATGCCAATGCTAATCATGAAGCTTTTAACGAGTTCTCTTTAATCTTTTTTTTATTGGAAGAGTAGATTTTTTTTTCTTTTGTTATTTTCGTTTTATCTTTTTTATGGGGTTTTTTTTTTATTCTCTCTCTCTTTTTTTTTTTTTTTGAAAATAATAGAAAGGTATCTAAAAAATTCAATTTGGTTGGTACTTTGAAACCACATCCCGCACCAATTTATTACAAAAAATTTTAAAAAAAAATCTAGACTTAAGGGCTAACAAAAAAAGAAATAAGATGCACCATACTGAAATGTTAAACAAATAGCAGGAATGTGATAGGCTCCTCTCTTTCTTAATAAGTAGTTAAGAGGGTTCTTAACAAAACACTTTGCCTGAAAAGCTTACTGAGAAATATCTAGTCAAGGAATGTTGGAATATAAAACTGTTGTTGATTCACCTCATAATAGTTTAAACTTTTGAAATGAATCGGTAAACTAATATGATATCAGAGCGGGTGCTCCTAAGTTTGAACCCTACAAATGCACTCTTTAGAATAACCCTTTATTCTTATTTGTGTCGGGTTTTTAATATGTTTCGAACTTTTTATTTGTGGTGGACTTTCAAAATATTATGTCGTATCTTCATGTTTGCCCATTATTTGGTCCACTTCCTAACAGCTTACACTTTTGAAATGGATTGATAAACTAAACAGGAAAAATAAGTGCAGCATGATCATACTCGATTTTATTTACAGAAAGTTGAAATAAACTTGAAACCCTTCCCATTTTGGAAAAAATATATGAATTTTTCTTTAGGGTTCCAACTTTTTCACAAATTATAACTAGTATTTTATTTTCTTATTTTGTTAGCTTTTGTAACTGGATCCCATTTTTGTTTTCTTAATTTATTATTTATCAATGAATTAGAGTGAACGTGAAAATTCTCTAGTATCTGTTACAGTAGTAGATATCAATAGACTTGTTTAAATCATGATTCATTTACGAAATCATCCAATAGTGATCACCAGACTGTTCCCTCGAAAAAGTAACAAAGATCAAAATTATTTATTTATTTATTTAGTACATTTTTGGTCAAATGCAAGAATTTAATCTAAAAAAGGCAACTAATAATAAATTAAAATCCAACGCCAGCTATCCTGATGCTGATTGACATAATAATTGAAAAAAAAAAAATCATAATAGTAATTATGACCGTTTTGGCAGTTGAGCTAAATCTGTACCGGTCGGCCTAATTCTTATGCAAAGGTGCAAAACACATGCATTTGTGGTATGCTCTTGATCTGGCCTCTAACTTCCAATTCTAAATTTTTACCAAAAAAAAAAAAAAAAAAAAACCTTCAAATTCTAAAGGCCCATTTTTATAGTATAGCTAGCCTTATAAATATAGGGGCTAGCTAAATTAGCAAGGCAAAATATTGTGGCCTCTGATGTTAGTAGTACTTGCAATAATTTTCGATGGTACTTTTACATTTCCTTTTGAAAAGTTCAACAATATATACATCCATAAAATCTTGACACGATTGAGATTAGATACTACTTGAGACGTCTATATGCTCTGAACCAACCATGCCCTTAATTTAAAAATAAAATTAAAAAAAAAAACTTACCGTTAATAGACGGAGTTAGGCTTTAAGTGGGGGACAAATAATTAAGATAATATTTACAAACTAACATAATATCAATTTTGTAAAAGGGTTTCCCGACGCAAATTTTCTTTTAAAATACTTATTCCATAATTGATTAACATAAAATGAAAATTAAAATTTAGTCTGCTTATTAAAACGAATTATAAAATCATAGATGTTAAAATTCAATGATCAAATATAAAACTTGGCCCTAAGAGTTTACGATTGAAAATGAGATTTAACTCATTTAGAAAACAAATAAACAGGATAGTGAGCTAGATAAAAAGAAAGCAGAAGTAAAAAACAAAAAACAAAAAAACAAAAAAGAAAAAAGAAAAAAAAAAGAGAGGAAACAAAGTATAAAAGGAGAGAGATAAATAATGTGAAAGCAAGTTAAAGGAAAAGGAGAAATTTTAACTTAGAAAATTGAAAGGGAAAGCATTTTCAGAGGTAACTCAAAGAATTTGACAAGAAATAAAATCATAGAACTTAACTTATTATATTTATAAAGAAAAAGAAAGTCAAAAGGCAGATTATAATGGTGGCACATAAGCATAAGAAAGGGAAAGTTTTGAAGAAAGAATACACATAGTAATTGTTTCTTACATTTTCAGTGAGCGCACGTTTTCACTAGCTCTAATGTGCCTTCATGACAGCCGTTAACCATATCCAAATTAATTCTTTCAAAAAAAAAAAAAAATCTAACCAAGCACATAATGTGTTAGAATAGGATTGAAAACCAAATACAAACTAAATCATGGATTGCTTGTTGATTTTTTAGTAATATCGTTGATGGTCGGTTTCGATGGTTTTATATAAAAGGTAGTGAATTCATATATATATCAGTAAAATCATCAATTACACTCTAATCAAAATAGAACAACTTAACAGAACAATAATTTTACTAAGAAAAATACACAATACCAAGTTCTAAAAAATAACAATTTCAAAGGTAACAAAAAGAACAAGATAACAACAACTTCACATAACCAAAAAAAAAAAAAAAAAAATCAAACAAACAATTCTCAAGTCTCAATTAAAAACAACAATTTGGAAAAACGATGCATCTAGTTCTTTGGTCGAAGCCCCTTATCATAAATAAAAAACAAGGACTTTCAACCATGGAGAGCGAAGAGCGTTTCAATCGAGAAAACTTTTGCTTAATTTTGACTGCAAACAGCTGCAAGTAAACTTTTTTGGGTGGCTTTTAAAGATAGGAGCTCCCAAATAGGTAAAAGGAAGGTAAAAATTGTTCACAGAGAAATGTACAAGAGCAATTGAATTCTGTGACTACTGACCACTGAACTATAATTAAAGTGTAATAATTTCTAGTGCTTACGATTTGCCCAAAGAACCTATTGTAAGTTTCCAATAACCACCGAGATTCTGGTGTAGTGATTAGGCTGTCTTTTTTAGGTCTTCTCACTCATTCCACTCAGGTTCGAATCTTCTAACCCCTATCAATGGCCTTGCTCTAGCTTTGGATGTTAATACTGGTGCCAAGCCTTCATCACTTCTTGATGGTCCCCAAGATTGCTAGAAGCTGAAGGGAGGGAGAACGGGATTGATACCCCTTCTTTCTTTAGAGGAGAAAAACAAAGCCTATATATCATAAGATCTGGAAACTTCTTTCAAAGTCTACAAAATTCTTCTCGGTCCCTTGACAGAAAATCATGACATCATCTGCATATAGAAGATCATGAGGAGTGAAATTAGCCTGCAAGAAGTCCTCTTAAAAATTGTATTGAAGAAGTCCGTTGCAAAGCCAAACTACCCAGTAGGAAAATAATTAAGTAAAAATAGAAATGTGGGCCAAAGCAAAAATGTTGGAAATCTATAGAAATCAAGCTAATACGAATTTCCATTTCATGGTGTCAAAAGCCTTCCTAATTTTCACTTTGATCGACATATTTCCACCAATACCACGCTTCTTCATGCCCTTAAATAACCCGAAATGACTAGGAGAGACATTTCTGCAAGCAATTTCCCCAAGACAGTCCGCCAATATCTTAATAATGATCTTAAAAAGAAAATTGTCAAGAACAATCGAAGCTTTTGTAGATTTTGGAATAAGCATAAGAAAATTTGCTTTTGAATTCGAAAGCAAATGAAAAGGCCTTTAATTTGGTCAAATGAAAAGGAGAGACTAGAGTTCTTGTTCTTCATGGGCGTTAACAATCAGATTACAGATGATTAGAAAACCAAAAGAGCACAGTTCAAAACGAGAATAGCAAATTAAAGAAGGGCAAAATAATAATAATAATAATAGTAATAATAATAATAAAAGAAAAATAAAAAATAAAAAACCCTTAATGCTAGAACGTTGTTTTTAACTTCAAACTTTAAATTTTGATTTCCCTCCAAAAAAAAAAAAAAGATTAAATGTTGATAAACACTATACTTTTCTTGATTATATGATTCTTATAAGAGATGGTAATCAAAAACTATGTGATCGCTATGATTTTTCTTTGTATCCTATAATTAAATTCTTATAAAGAAATATTTAATGTGCATAAAAAGAATTCGATATATATATACACGTATATAAAATGATGTGAACATTGATAACATTCAATACTCATGTTGATCTTTCTACCCTGAGTATCATATAAGAATTGAACGACAACTGTACAAGAACAACGTTTATTTTTTTTTTCCCCGTTATTTTTTGGTTGGTTAATTTCTAACTATGGAATATGACTTTCATACTACTTTAGAGAAAGAAGGCATAATGGTTCATCTTTTTTTAATTTAATTTGTTTGTGACAATATTCTTATGTCGGGTCATTTGCTTGGCCTTTTTTTCCCCCCCTATCATCCTAATTTTATGGGATGTCCTCGAAAGAATAAGATACAATGGATCGATAAATAATTATATTATATAATATTGGAAGTGTATTCTCATACGTTTCCACTCCCAATCTCTATGCATGAAGGGAACATATTCAAATACTCTACCCCTCCAAAAAATGTAAAAAAATAGTCCATTATTTGAAAGAGGGGCTTGCGCGTTTAAAGTTTGAAGTGGCCAATGATAAGCTTCATCACGACTCATTACTCACCAATATATATATATGTATATGTATATGTATATGTATATGTATCATGAGTGTATCTTTTTTCATATAATTCAGACATATAAAAATATATATATCTTAACAGCAAAAGGAATATTGGTCAATAATTCCCATTCACGTTTAACACAAATATGAACGCACCATGAAACTTGGTCCATTATCATTTGAAAAGGAGCCCCCAACCTTAGGACAGGTATTTTTCGTAGGCCCGTAGCCTTTTTTTTTGAAAAGAACTTCTACATAATTCTTTTAATCAAAATTTGTAGAACCAATTCCATCAAAATAAAGTGCCTATTGGTTTATTTATTTATTTATTTATTTATTTTCCACCATTGGTGAACAAACTATCTAGGGCCACATGTCTTCTTAAATAATAATAATCATCATCATCATCTTGTTCATACTTCCATGAAACATCTGAATTATGCCCTTCACAAAAGTAGAATTATATTGATCTCAATCTAAAGTTTAGTCCAGTCATATCGGAAAACAAAAACAATAATTATAATTATTGACTTGTACCCACTTTCGGACTAGGTGGAACTCAACGGACTAATATATATAATGCGAGAGCCAGATAAATTTCTGAAAATACAATTATGAATTGATAAATAATTAAAATTAAAAGGTATAATTAATCCTTATTTCTCAACGTTTCTTTTTATGCAACCGAAAGGGATAAATTTTGCAATAAGGGAAGTCTCACCATTGTTATCCAAGTACTGGATATATCTTTGTTATAATTATTTATATGAAAACTATTGGAATTTCCTTTCCAAACAGAAAAAAAGAAAAAAAAAAAAAGGTTGGCTTATAACGGTTAACAAGATTAATTAGCCATTTAGCAAGAGAAATATTCTAATTTGGTTCTTCACCATTCAAAACGAATTTTCATCAACCACACGGGTTAAAGTAGATCGTCACATATAGTGAGCTATTTTATGAATAATTTCTTACAGTATGAATAAAACTATACTTACTAATCAACTTAGATGTGATTGTAAGTATAATATAATAATAATACTAAATTTGATTCAATCTGGAGGTTTAGAGTTCGAATTTACACACTCTAAGTTAACAAAACCGCCCCCAGCTTGTAGCTTGTTTGACAGGTAGCCGGTTTGAAAAAAACCAACCCATTTTTTTTTTCTTCATTATCTTGTTTTTTTTTTTTCCACAAAAATTTGAATTTATTTGTCCAAATTTAAGAATCAGACGTCACCTTTGTAGAAATGGAACCAATATAGGACCAATGAAAGCTTGAAAACAAAACTTTTTTTCAACGAAAACACTATATGTAAGCACGTGTTATTTTATATCAATATACACAATATCCCTACTAACTCAAAAATAAAAATTTAATCTTACATATAACCCTCATTATGTATGTATTTAAGTTTTTCAAAATCTCAATAAAGAATAAAACTATTAAATGCATAATTTTAAATGACCTAATACATTTAAGCCTTTAATTTAGAAAGAAAGAACAAAATAGAAAATATAACTATTAAATTTTGATTTTAGCCGTTAGCCACCACTGATAAGAATTCCTAGCCCCGTTACTATATCATAATCTTTTACTTTCTAGAGAGAGACAAAGGTGCAACTAGGGTCTATCTTGTATTCAATTTACTTGACCATTTTCTAGACTATCACCATTTTTGAGTGATCATTGTTCATTTGATGAAGGACTGCTTAGAGCATGATTGTCAACAAAAACAAGCGTTACAATTAAAATGAAAAACATGAAAAGACTTCCTTATCATTTGTTATAATTGTCGTAAAAAAGAAGTTTTACGATAGTTCAAAAATTGTAGTAAAGTCGAGGGTCAAGAGATATATATTGTGAATTTCAATTGTCTTTTAATAAAAATATTCGACCTCATGGGGGTCCCTGTGCGGATGTTTTGCTAGAAAAACTATCATTAAAGGTCTTGTTTTCGACCGCTATATCATGCCTTGGTTTTTCAAAAACATTAGTGGCATGTTTACTTATCAAGAGTAGAGAATGACAGTGGGGAATACGAGTCAATTTCTTGTTTATTTACTCATTTTTTTCGTGAAATGAGAGTGAGAATGGTAGGTCCCACACTTATTTAGGATTGAGGAATAGGATTAGCAATCCCATGCTCCCCTTATGATTGTGACTCCCAATTCTACTATTAATATTAAATTATCATTTTATCTTTAGTTTATTTACAAAAAACTATATTAAAAAATAATAATAACCTATATTAATTATTTTTATTAACTAAATATAAAATATTTTTATTAACTTAATATTATAAAACTATCCAAATTACTATTAATGTTATTAGAGTAAATAAAGAAAATTTTTTTTATCATAATATATTATTATGTTTCTATTTTTATATTTTTTATGTAAGTCTCAGGTCGAAGTCCTTCACCCCGGAAATGCGGTTTGAAATTTCCCTTTTGTGATTCATAGTTTTAGTGAGAAGGTAACTCTCTCTATCAAATGGAACTTTCTCTATGTATGGCTCTAACCCGGCTAGGATTAATAATGAGGCAGTTCAGGAACTATTAGTATTTTAATTCCATTTTTTTTTTCACTCTTTTTAATTTTTTAAACAACAAATTACACAATTTAATTTTATTGCCTTAATATCATAATGATTATTTTACTTTTGATTAATAGTATGATAATAATTAACAAAAATTAATCATTTTTTAAATAATCACAATAAATAAAGGGGTATAGAAGTAAATTTACGATGATTTATTCTGATTCTTGGTTCAAGTAAGTGCATGAATGAGATTCATTGTAACTCCGATTCCAAATCCTAGAATCAAGTAAACAACTTATTTAGATTCCGAATCCTCACTCCAAATTATATCAACTCCTAATTCTACTCACTTCGATTTATGTCTACTCTAATTACTGTAAGTAAACACACCCTAGAGGTTTAGTGTGGGCTGGAGCGCCAAATATGGTAGACGTGTGCCTGATTGTACTCAATGTTGTAGTTTCAATGTGGGACATTCACAAAAATAGTATGGTCTTGATTCCCCAAGTCAAAGAGCCCATCAACCTTTGTAGTTGTTATCTAATATGTTGTCACGGCTGTGCCTTAAAAGATTATAGGGACTTTTCACATTTGCCACATCCACAACTCTTAGATTGCTTTTGTCACGAAAGAAAAAAAAAAAAAAACTCTTAAAATGAAGAACCAAATTTACAAATTTGAAATGCAAAAATTTGCTTAAATCATACCATAATACCGATGGTAGTCGACTGTGCTACCAATGGTATTTTGCCGTGATACTGGAGGTAGTCCACTGTAATACAGAGAGTATATTATTGCGTCACTGAAAATCACGGCAACTACTGTACCATCAAATAACCTACCATGCTACACGTGAGAAATTCAAAAGAACTCAACAAGCAGCAGGGCGTAGAACCACCGGCGGTGAGGAAGATCCCGCAATGACAACCCCTACCTTGGAGGTCAAGTCACACTAAAATCCCTAGCGACACAACTCTTGAGCGGAGATATTGCGTGTGGCACTAGCCCCACGAGTGGATGATCGTACATGAATATGAATAAACTATGTATTCCCGTTTTCTTAAAGAAAATACGTTCATAGTCTCTCAAGTATTATACAAGGAACCATGTTATTTATAATATAGTGCCATACTAAACTAAAGTTGTGTACAAGTATATTATGAAATAGATATTTAGTAATTTGTGGAGGTCCGTGATACTAAAGATGGCTCATTTTTACTAAATCATATGGATTTGGTGCCTTGTGTTGTATTGTATTATATTATGTTGTCTCGTTTTGCTTCCCATTGTATTATGTTATTTTCAACAATACAGTTTTTGGTTTTGTACCATACATTATATTACGTTTGTTTTACCATTATTTTGCATTATCCACTTACGACTTCTCTCTCCTTATTTGCTCTTATAAAGTTTCTCTATATTTATAATCTCTCTTCACATTCTCTCTCCTTATTTTATTATGTACAGTTTCTTTCTTTTCATTCCACTGTTATAACCTGGGTCAAGGTCTTCATATCAGAGTTGAGGTCTAGGTCTGGGTTAAGATCAAGATTGTAGTCAAGGTCGAGGTTAGGGTTAGGGTTAGGGTTAGGATCAGGGTTGACATTGGAAACCAAGGCCCAAATCAGGGTCTAGGGATGGTGTAGGGTTGCTATCAAGGTTTAGGTACAGCTTAAGTTCGGGGTTAAGGTCTAGGTCTGGGTTAAGATCAAGATTGCAGTCAAGGTCGACATTAGGGTTAGGATCAGGGTTGACATTGGAAACCAAGGCCCAAATCAGGGTCTAGGGATGGTGTAGGGTTGCTTTCGAGGTTTAGGTAAAGCTTAAGTTCGGGGTTAGGGTCGGGTCAGGTTCAAGGTCAAGGTCAAGGTCAAAGTCAGATCTGGGTTGCGGGTTGAGTTGGGCTAGGGCCAAGGTAGGGACCAGGATCAGGGGTGAAGCTAACCTAGGGTGGGGAATGGATAGAAAGAAATGAGAAGGACAAAATGAAGAAAAAGAATGAGGAGAGACAAATATAGCTAATAGATAATGACGAGAGAGAATGAATTGAGAGAAAGTAAAGTGAAGAACTATTAAAAGATAACGAGGGGGAATAAAGTGTAGAGAGTGACCGATTAAATGAGAATCAAGACAGCGAAAGTAAATAAATATAAGTATATGTATCATAGTTAAAATTAGGGTCGGCAATTCATGTTAGTGAGTCGTGTTCATGTCATGTTTGACTCCTTGGTGGACGCTACAACCTTTGATATGAACACGACCCATTTAATAATCTTGTCCAAAAACAAAACCCAAACCGACCTTTTAGTAAAAGGGTTAATACAGACACAACTTGTGTAACCCGTTTATTAAACGAGTCTTAATTATATTGTGTCAACCTACCAAACTTGCTCATGAAAAAGGTCATTTAACCTCTTATGGACCCATTTTATAGAAGGTTATGTATCTTTGAGTGTTTAAATATTTTCCTCTTATTTTTTCATTTTAACAAAAATAAAAAATTATAGAAAGATATTTATGAAAACTCAAAACTTTATAAAAGGGTTATAAATTGGTGAATAATGAATCGTGTTCATGTCAACTCATTATTTAAATGAGTTAATATGGATTAATTACAGGTTGGCAGGTTGAACTTGTTTTGACACTTTATTTAACCGTGTCTATAGCAGGTTCAATCTATTTTGACCTAAACTCATTTAATGAAAACCAAATCTAATTTTATACAGGTTTTGTGTTGTGTCGTGATTTAAATTGCCACCCCTAGTTAAAATATTTGAGAAATGTATTAATAAGTCTGTAAGTTTAATTATACTATATTATCTACTAAAATGGTTTTTGTTCATGTTTTATTTTCTAGGACGAGAAAGCAGTTGGCATTAAAAGAGATTATAACATCTTAACTAAATCGATATGAAATCATTTTCTCGTCAGTTGGAAAACCGATGAAAATCCAACGATGAGAAAGGGCACTAAATTTCTCATCGACCTTGAACCGACGAGGAAAGTGACTTTTCACGTCGGTCCTATAACGACTAATGATGAAAATAAACTGTAAAGAATAAGATAAAAATAAAAAAACCTTGATCCTCACGATGCTACTGGTGACACTGCCGTACATTGCGCCTAGATTTGGGCTTACTTCATCCCAGAAAACTTGGCCAATCAATTCATTTGTGCCCCCCCTTTTTTTTTCCTAATAGCCATAAACACAAACATGTACGAGGCTCAAAACCACTGCCATCACTAGACATTATCAAGCAACTCTCCACTAAAAGACGTGAAAGACAGAGAGAAAGAAAGATCACTGAGAAGATGAGTGAAGTCATCACTTTTCATATCCAGTACAAGAATAACAACAGAATGAAAATTTTTAGACTTGAATCAAAATCAAACACAAAGACAATATATTGAAAAATCCAAAGATACAAAAACAAACAAATCCCCTTCACCAGATCGCGGCGGCGCCATTGCCACTCAAGTCCCCTTCACAGGATCTGCTCGAGGTCCCTCGTCAATACCATCGTCGCCGCTCAAGATCCCATCTTGGGATCGGAACGCAACCCTCGTTGCAAATCAAAACATCGATGCTCGGGACCCCTTATCAGATCGGCACAGATATCTCCGCCCTTCCGATATGATCACGACGCCCCTCTAATTAGATCTCGCCGACATTGCTTGGGATGCCCATAGTACCACTGTATACTTTCCCTTTGAGAGAGGGAAGGAGATAGAGATGAAACGAAACAAGTCTTTATGATATTTCGATACAACAACATAGTGTCCATCTGTAAGAAAGTGAGAGAGAGAGAGAGAAAGAGTTGTTTTGTGGCTTTCGGAAGTGACATTGGGAAGCTATGGAAAGAATTAAAAGGACGTTTGGAAAAAAGTTAAAAACTGACAAAGGCATATCGAGATGGGAGAATGTGTGAGTGGAAGTCGGTGAAATTTGAGGCGGTGTTGAAAAAAATAAATTCAAAAAATTTTGTGTGAAACAAGGATCTTGTTTAAAATTTAAATTTCAAACAACTTCGTTGTTTTTTTTTTTTTTTCTTTGTCATCGGTTGTTAAACAACGAACATGAAAAAGGTTTACAAGGTATATCTCGTCAGTCAATAGTCTGATTAACGTGGTATGGGCGTCAAAAAAGCCCTAAAATGTAATAATGAATACTCCCTCTAACAACCCCCTCCCACACTAAGCTCTCCACCTCTATGCAAATAAGAAAAACCTACAAAATGTCTAAAGGGGGAAAACAAGAACAAAACAACGAACAAAGGAAAAATAAAAACCCAAAACATCACAAATTCACAATGTATAGCATATGGTTGCCCAAAGGAAAAAACTTCAACCTTCAGCTTAGCGAAAACTACCTAATAGACCTATTAACAAAGCTTACTAGAATTTGTTTTTGACTTCATGAATCCAAAATTTACTTCTGGAAGAGTTTAATGATCTATTAGAGGAGTTTTAACTCTCCAGAAGAGCTTCCAGTTAAGTCACAAAAATGTGACTTCTAAAATAAACTTTCAAACTTATACAAGAGTTTCAACAAAACATATTATAAATTTCATTCTAACACTTTCTTGCCTATTAGAAAAGTTAAAAACCATTGTGACTGCTTTAGTTCTTTTTAAAATATGATTATAAAGACTCACCGAAAAACCACATATTTGTCCTATCAAAACCTAATATTTGTCCTCTTCTCTCAATACATGTCTTGTCAAAACCTATTTTGATTAAACCTGTTAGAATTATTTTCTCTTTAATTAAAAGAAGATTTTATTAGATAATACATAATATTGTACAAGTTTAATCTTTCCTTATTACAAAGTACGCAATAATGTAGTCAAAATACAACGCACCCTTAATCATCAATTGGATACTAATAATAAATGTTTTGTCTCCCTTTTTTTGTGGACCTTCTCTTGCTACTGGAAGAGAATTCTTGATCATGAAATGAGCTAAACTTGGCCCAGCCCATGTGCAACCATGTTTGTGAACCTTCACTTTCATGTGGGTCTAACGTTATACCACCTTAAAAACATTGAAGTATTTATTATAAAAAATGGTCATTTTGAACACCCTTTTTAAATTATAAACACAAGCCAACTTATTTGCAAATTTAAACAAAAAGTTCAAATTTGAAGATCTAATTTTTCCACTTTTACCCTTTCTCCTAGATGGTGGCTTTTTTTTTTTTTTTTTTTTTTTTTTTTTCCCATTAATTCACATTTGAAACTTTACCTAGCTTTCCTTATATATCATTCTAAAATTTAAATTCCTCAGAAATGTCTTGCAATCACGTTGGTTAGCTATTTAGGTATCAAGCATTCTTTTCCCAAATATTTTCGATTCCCACATTCATTTGTCCATATGATATGGATCAATATTGTACGAATCGATATGGTATGGACCAATAATGTATGAAGTATATTGATAGTGGACCATTTTGTAGACATAGAATAATAAAGTGACTAAGTCATTACCATATTGTCGAGAAAGACATGTAATATAATGACCAGGTGATATTTAACAAAAAGATATGATCAATATAATATGGATAATTGTCAAAAGTTCATTTACAATAGGTTATTATGTACAAAGTAACAGAAGGACTAAGTTAGTATTATAGTGACCAAAAATTAAAAAAAAAAAAAAAAAAACTAGCAACATGGAAATATTGCGGTTGTGGAATATGGGGGAAATAATTTTATTTTTTTTTTTAATTTTTAATTTCAAACACTTGAGATCATCAGATATTTTAGATCTCAATTTCGAAATAACAGAATTTGGCTTGTGATATTCATGTGTCTATCTTTTAAGAGAGAATAACATTTTATTTCTTAAATTATATCAGGGTATTTTTGTCAACATAACATAATAAAATTTTGTTTTTGTTCAATTTTGCAAATAAGTTTGTTTTCTGGATATTTATAAAATGGCTCCAATTTAGTCATACATGTAAATAGTCCAAAAACATTTAGAAGTTTGAGGAGACCCATAATATCATTGGCCACTTGTAGAGAGGGTCTTATTTCCCCTTATTCTTTTTTCTTTTTTTCGAAGCACTTCAATTGTTCCTGTTCAATTTCCTCACATGGAAGTTAACTAGAACGCATATATGTGATTTTAAAAAAAAAAAAACTATGTTAATTAATGTAAATAATTAACCATTAATTCGTGAATTAAACGTTATATATTTTTAATTCTAAAAAATTCTATCGTCGTATTATTACATTTGATTAAAGGCGGGTAGGATTGAGAGAGAGTAACTAATTCAAATAAATTTAGTACATTCTAACTATATTGTTACGCATCACTATACAATCGTCCTATATCAAGCCTTCACTCCAACGGACAACGTATGTTTATAATGTTTACAATTTTGAAAAAAATTTGAAAAGAAGTATAGAAAACTTAGCTCATAAATAGTAATGATGCTGGAGAAGTAAGTGCAATTGTGCAGTCTAAAATTTTATTTTTTCTTTTACGAGATTCAATTTCATCTAACATGGATTATATGATCTGAATGACCCTATTAAACTCTATAACGAGACCATCCCACCGTAGAATCTCTAAAAAAAAAATGACAACATTTGAAATGCCGATATAGGTAACATCAAAGTTCATATCCAACAAGGAATTTTGATCGATGAAATATATCATGCTAGTATAGATATCTATACAATAGTAGCTGCATTACTAATTGATTCATCTAGACCAAGCTAGCATATAGAATTATATTGGAAGAATTAAATTAGTTAATAAATTACCATGTAAAAGCTAAAGGGTAGTAATAAATACTAATTATAGAGTATATACATATATACGTATATATATATATAGTACTGATGATGTAAATGGTATGTACACTCATGTGACTAAATTAGAGTCCAAAAATTGGCCAACCTATATTAATCTCTCTCTCTCTCTATATGTGTGTGTACGTATATACATAGAGTAATATTAATTAGCTACCCTACTATTTACACAGGAATATTATGAGATATAAGAGCATGGTCCCCAAGCCAACCTTGTTTTGTCTTGTGGATCTGTTATCTTTTCTTCTTCTTTTTGAACAAAAAAGTATTTCTAAGACATGATTTTCTTAATTTAAGTTTTTGGTATGATGATAGGAAAGAGCTGTCTAAGATCCACATGGTCATGTCTAACCTTTATATATATACACGCACACATATGTATATAAAATATAACAGAATACATCCCTTGATAGAAATCATATGGTTTAAATCAAACAAAAGAATATTATATACAATATAAGCAATGACGAAATCAGAAATTTTGAATATTAGAGGGTTAATAATTAAAGCAATTTTAATGGAATTATAAGGTCAAATTTTAATATTTTGCAGGAGCTGTATGTGTGTGTTGATATAATATATAGAACATTACATGTTATGTATATAGTTTTTTAAAACAAAATGAGTTGAGTGGGGGCTTGAGCTCCCATTGGACCTTCATTGGCTCTGTGAGTAACTATAAGAAGATTTTTTTTTCGAGACAAATACTGTTAAATTTACTTTATAAGTATCGTTTTATTTAAATCGTAAAAGTGATACAATAACCTTTACAGTAAAGTTCTATGTTGTAAAAACCTTTCTTTACTTTTTGGTTGGTGCCAAGTAAGAGTTGACACCAAAAGTAGCTTACACTTGTATAAACAATAAATAAGCATGCATGCTATATATATACAGTTGTTTTTCTTTTTTTTTTTTTTAATTTTTATGGATAGATTATGTATATAACAGTTGTTATCTCCAAGTGGATAAATATAGAAAAAAAAAATATTTACCTTTTTTTTTCCTATGGTGTTTTGGGAATGAAATTAAGCAAAAGAAGTTTGAAAGCTAATGTGTACATTGCAGAAGAAGAAGAAGCTAGGAAGAAGAAGAAGCAAATGTTGATCAGAGGGGATATTATTAAAAATTGCAAAGTCAATTTAGCTAAGTATGGCTAGTTGTTTGTCGTTTTGGTGAGACACATGGGCTGCTCCCAATGCATATGCGCTTAAATGTTTGTCGCTCATGGGAAGCTTCCTTTTCAAGGACGCATCATCATAATTATCCATTTATCCTCACCTGTCCTATAAAATTTATAGATTTATATTGTAATCATATATTACAAACAGTAACATATATATCTAACCGGTGACGGCATAATAATAATAGTAATAATAATAATCTACTTGGAGCCTTCATTTCTAACGTATCAAAAATTTAAATCATGCATTATGTATGTATATTGGTTTGATAATTATTATTGATATACTTTATGAGTGCTACGGAATGCGTAAAGATAACATTCATCTTTTTTTTTTTTTTTTTATAAGAAAAACACATGCATATATATATTATCATTTATTAGAAAAAAATTAAAATGCGAAATAAAATTGTAAAATTATCGTTAGATTATCTCTATAATACAAATAATCTAGTAAACTTAATCCGTCAGGTAATGTAACAAAATTTTTTTTTTTTTTTCAATTTAGAGATTAGAGTGATACCAAAAAAATGCAACAACATTCAAAATTTTATAAAATTTTCAGTTGCAACTAGCAAACAATATCAAGCAAGCGTATCAAATTAATTTATTTGTGAACAAGACATGTGTCGCCAAAAATCGTTGTTATAATATTGAGGAGTCCACTTACGCCAAAAATTGATTAGTTGATAAGCACGTTGATATTTATAGCAAAGCATTAATTCGTTTACTCCGAAGATTGGTGAGATTTGATTATTGTGTTATCTATTCATAATTATGTGAGATGTGATTATTGTATTATCTGTTCATAATTATTATTATTATTATTATTATTTTTAAGTTTTGGAGGAAGGAACTTGTTTAATTTTAATTTAGTTTTTTTTTTAATTTGAGAGTAGGTAATTCGAACTCTACATATCTGAGTATACTCAGGTTTGAAATGATAACTAGAATATGTCTGTTTTTGCTATTCTAATATCACTGCTGGTTATATTTGAAGCTTTGAAGCTGAAGCTTGTGAAGAGAGAGAAAGGAAAAAAGGAAAAAGAATTAACAAAAAAAGAAAAGAAAAGAAAGAAAAAAAAAAGAGTAGAGTACTAATAAATTTCATATGTTCTATGACAATTCAAAAGGGAGGATATGGGGATGTGTGAAGGGGTGTTCCTGTTCATGACTATTTCCATCTGGCGATTGTATTCATGAGGGGCTTATGGGTTTTCCTCCAATGCCTTTACAGTACTTTAACATGGGAAGATGGGTGGTGGAGCAAATCCAGCTTAATTAATTTATTTGCCTAAAATACATGAAAAAAAAAATTGCCAAAAGCAAAAGTCAAACCCATCACATGTTGTGCATTTAATACATACATACTTATATATAATTATATATGCATATTCCCAAGGCAATTCCTGGCTATAGATTTTCCTTCTTAAGAAATTCCAGAAAAATGTTATATATATGTTAATTTATCTTATATATATATGTGTGTGTGTCTACATATCTACGTTGCTATATTCTAAGGGTGCAGTACCACATACATTATATGCCATTAACAACAAGAGCATGCATCTTGTGCTCCTAGTTTAATTACTACATGTGTATAATTTCTCCAATTTTCCATTTATAAATTTAGATCAATTAAGTTTTGATCTGCAGATTTGAATGTCATAAAACCCTCTCAAAACCCCATATTTAATAAGAAAGTACGGTAAATATCTACATTTGCTTTCAATTTATGCATTTTTGTTTCTAGCAAAAAAAAAAAAAAAAAAAAAACTTATATGCATTTTAGGAGAACATATGAGTATAGTGTACTTCATGATAATATCCGTACAAGAGTATTTTGATGAATAAAAAAAGCTCTAGTGACGGCCTCCCCATCGCCCAATTTTTAACCCTCACAGACGGGTTTTACTTTTTTTAGGAATGATAATTAAGGAAGAAATAGGTCTCTAACCCAACCTATTATAACTGGGTCTTATCCAGAATATTACCAATCCAACCGTACAAGAATACTTGAACTTTGCATATTCAACTTAACATGTAGTTAGTAGAAAGTTCAATTTGTTTCCATGTTAAGCCATAATTAAATAGAAAGTTTAGGTTGGTTTCATATTCCGTTTTAAATCCACTTTTCAAGCTTTTTTATATATTTTTTTTACAAAAATTTGAATTTATTATTTAAATTGTGAGTTTGAACTTATAATCTATATGGATAATTAATATTCTCCCTTCACTAAAAACTTCTAATAATTAGAGACTAGTCTACTTAATCAAAATTGTCCGTTGTAATTTATTTGTACGTGTTTGTACGATTACTAGAACTATATATATATTTTTTACTGATTACTAGAACTAAATAGCAAGGACAATTACTTCATACATGCGTGTATTTATATATATATATATATATATATAAAGCACTCTCTATGTATAGTCTATATATGCTGACAATTCGAATCATGTATTTATTTAACTCAATTGAATAATGATAATATCTTTGAAATTTGCCAGGATACGGAGGCCTAATAATAACATTCAAAGAGTTAGTAACTAATTAAATGGTCCAATCTGAAATGACTTATTGGCCTTGACTTGCAAGAAAACATTAATTTTGCCAAATTACTAGAGGAGATTTAAAAAAAAAAAAAAAACACGAAATCAAAATTATAGATCATGAAGACCATCTGCTCGGTCGATGATGGAAATAACAAACATCAATATTGAGTGATAAATTTCAAGAGACAACTCTGGGTCCTCTGCCGACAATACAGTATTAATTGATTGTTTTTTCATTGGAAGAAATGATTTGATGTATCATCCTTAATTACGTTAACGCTAGTAAAAATTCATTTAAAAAATAATAATAAAAATTCTCCATTCCTACATGTAATATGATTACGCAATAATTATAATAAAAAATAATATAATTAATTATAGTTACAAATATAACCTAATAATAATTTTACACTTAATTCAATCACAAAATATAAAGTTTAAATCTCTAATCTTCCGAAGCTCAAAAAATAGTTGGTAATTTATCAATTATAATTAGAAAATTGTATGATATTATATAAAAATATAATCTCAGCACATTTCATGAGATTTTATACCATTTGAATGTGTATCATAATTTAAGCATGGTTTTTGTAAAAAGTTTAGCGATTTAGCATGCAATAAAATGATTATATGAATCAAAATTAAATACACGCCAAGGTTCGGACCAGCTTTTGGCCTCCACCATTGATTATTTTCTTTTAAAAAATTTATATGCTTTCTTTAAAAAAATAATAATAATAATTCACATGCATATGTTGATTTAGTCTACTTCTAAATTTAATATAGTGGCTAGTACTCTCGTCCCCATTTGGTCCATTAATTGGTCTCAATTCATACATTTATTGGACTAAATTTATAGCTGAGCCCCTAGAATACATGCACTAATACACATAACCCAAATCATCAAATTCTTTGATAAAAAACAAATAAATCATCCAACTTAGTTTCTGAAAAAAAAATAAAATAAAATCATTGGTCAAAACCCTCGTTTTATTTCTTCTTGATTAGCAACAAAAATTTTTTTTTCTTATACAAAAAAAAAAAAAAAAAAAAGAGAGAGAGATATAAGAGTTTTTCAGTTATAATAAGCAGAAGAAAAACAGTTTCCATTATTAACCTGCAGTACATGGCTTTAAGATATGGATATAAAATATATATATTTCTTAATTTACACTTATTTTTTTCTTTGTTTCCTTCAGTGATGGACACGAGTGTTATACTTCCTTGTCTGCTTAGGCTAGAGCAAAGGGGGAGGAAAAAAAAAAGGTTCTACAAAGCTGCTTAAAGAACCTATATCCACAAAAACAAGGAAATTAAAAAAAAAAAAAAAAAAAAAAAAAAAAAAAAAAAAAAAAAAGAGAAAACCTAATAAAGACCTTAATTTGAACTTTATTTTTAATATTTTTTTCCCCTCTTAAAAGAGTGTTGCACTATCTTCTAGTGATATGTTAATCAAGTCTTCATGGCCTTGAGCCGCACCATCATCAAGAAGCCACTTCTCAAGCAACGTGAGAGGGGCTTGGACTTGAGCCGCCATATTCGGCTTGCTCTCGTCGTGGAAGAGGGTGGCGGTTTCCGGTGTCAGATGGGCCGTGGTCTCGTCGGCGGAGGCCGTCTCATGAGAGCCGTCGGATGAGTTGAAGCTGAACAATGAGTGGTCAAATGCGGTCTGATGATCACGATCAGGTGTGGTTGTCCCACTTTGTGCTCCCTCACTAGAACTTGAAGTGTTCGTATAAGTGGGGACCGGGTTGACTCGGTCCGATTGGGGACCCGGTTTTGGCGAATTCTTCATCCAATTTTCAAGCAACCGGGCTATGTTGTCGGCGCTCGACGCGTAGGATGATGACGTCGATGGTGCCTGGTATGATTTAGTGGTGTGGTGCTGAGCATCGGTGGTGCTAGTCTGAAAGGGCTTGTTAGTTATGGACGGCTTAGATTCAGCCAAATTGTTTTCATGATCATGATGATGATTAGGCTTGTCAAGGGACAGGGCCTCACAAAGGGCTTGTTTGGCCATGTGGATATCTGTCTGAAGCCTTCGCTCCCACTGCCCTTTGGAGATTTGCTTTGAATTGTTAGCTGGTGATAACCCATCTTGGGAATGACCATCAAGTCCTGTTTGGAGCTTTTTGAGCTTCTTTTTCAGGTGGGTATTCCAGTAATTTTTTATATCGTTATCTGTTCTCTGAGGAAGATAAGAAGCTATAGCAGCCCATCTGAAATATTATACAAAAAAAAAAAAAAACAAAAAAACAAAAAAATTTACATCACCATAGGAACATAACACGAAAAAAAAAAAAAATCTCTTTGTATAAAAATTTAAAAAAAAAAAATCTATGTAATCTAACAAGTATGTAGAATCTACCTATTGGGATTTGTAAATATATATAATCAAATCTATCCAAATTAAGAAAACAGCAACACAACAAACAAGAAGAACAATAAATTATTTTGTAGAAAAACAATAGTAAAATAATCCTCAAGAAATAAAAACAGCTCAGCTTCATACTATGGTTTTTTTTTTTTAATGGTGAGAAATTGAAATAATAAGATTTTTTTTTTCTTTTTAATTTACCTATTGCCCAAAAGAGCCTGGAGGTGGATTATCATCTTCTCTTCATGATCACTGAAATTACCACGTTTGATTCCTGGCCTCAGATAATTAGTCCATCTAAGCCTGCAACTCTTGCTGCATCTGAGCAGACCTAAAAAAGAAGAGGAAAAAAAAATTCAAAAAACCAAACTTTATTTGCAGAGTTAAAAAAAGCTATTGAAATACACAGGTCATTAATTTCACAACTTTAATGAACATACCAACCCTAGTTCCAAAATCTGAAAACAAAAAACAAAAAACAAAAAAAAAAAAACAAAAAACAAAAAACAAAAAACCAAAAAAACCCAGTTCGAAATGAGACAGAAAGAAACATTATATGTACCATATGTGTGTGTGTGTGTGTGTGTGTGTGTTTGTGTGTGTATACCTGTGTTAGTAGGAACTGATCTCCAATTCCCAGGGCCATGTTCTTGAATATAAGAGACCAAAATGATGTCTTCCTCAGGAGTCCAAGGCCCTTTCTTGACACCGACTTTGTCACAGCATGGTGGCCTTCCCATGATTTCTCTCTTGTGATATTTCTTCTAAAACTACAACTCTCTAGAGAATTTTACTTCACACAAAATGAAGAGTTTTCTTTCTGTTTTTTTTTTTTTTTTTTATGATAATCTCTTGGCTTCTTCTTTCTTCTTCTTCTTCTTTTTTTTTTTTTTTTTTTTTCCTGATCTATTCTTCTTATTGTTGGTTTTCTTTGTTGAGAGAGAAATTTGTAGCTGTAAGGCAAGCGTCCAAAGGAAAGGGCATGCCTTGTTGTCCATCACTCATGTATATATAGACACATATATATAGAGAGAGAAGAGACCCAGGAAGCTGTCCTCGCTGACCGATTGAGTGAAGAGGTAAAAGGGAGAAGAAAGAGATAGAGAAAAGTTTTTTATTTTTTTATATTTTTTTAATTTTGCTCTCTACAAGAGTCAAATGACAGCAGCGAGCATTTACTTCTTGCTTACACAAAGTCAGCCATGCTTAGACTCATCTCTCTCTCATCTCTCTCTCTCTCTCAAAACCGTGTAGCATTTATTTCTATTTTAGCCTTTGTGGTGGCATCAAAGGCACCGAAAAATTAACCCTTGTTATCTTCTCTCTCTTCTAAGTACAGTGCTTGTGATTATCACGATTATTATGATCATTCACATCACCAATTTTTAACCAATCACGTATTTGTAAGAAAATTAGGACATTTACACGCTTTACATGATAAATACCTCCACTCATGTTTAACTATCATTAATTGTTACGAAACAAGCAACAAAAATAGGCAATTAAAAAAAAAACAAAAATACACAGATTTACGTAGAAAACCTTAGACGGGAAAAAATCACTGGCAAGGGAGAAGAAATCCACTAAATCAAAGATTGGTATAAGAGGAGTGGTTATCACAAAAACGCATAACATGAAACCCTAAAATTATATCTTATATATATACCCAAAAACCATAAAATTGGATCTGGGTAAAAACTGGGTTGGCCCGTACCATAAGGGCTCTGCCCCCATACCACCACAGAGCCCAAAAAAATCTCATAATTAAAGCTCTACCACAAATGTCGCATCGCGAGCTTTTCAGACCGGGTCAAAGAGAATTCAAGTTATTAAACTCTAACAATCTCCACCTTGATGCAAATTCCACAATATTCGACAAAACTCCACCTCTTCCACAAAGCCCGTAAGGGCTAAACTTAGCAACGAATACCAACCAAGTCCAAGCAATGCTCAAACTTGGCTATGGGGAATTGGCTTCGTCATTATATCAGCAGGATTATCATGAGTACTAACTTTGCTCACAACAATGTCACCACGAGCAACGATTTCATGCACAAAATGGTACCAAATATCGATGTGTTTTGTCTTCTCATGAAACATCTGATCTTTTGTGGAAAATAGCACTCTGACTATCACAAAGGGTTGTAGTAATTTGCAAGTATTGACTGAGTTCACCAAATAATCCCTTCAACCAAATAGCTTCCTTATAGGCTTCTGTAATTGCCATATTCTCAGCCTCAGTAATAGACAACGCAACTATATTCTGGAAAGTGGCTTTCCAACTGATAACACAACCACTAAAGGTAAAAACATACCCCGTAAGAGATCTTTTTTTATCAAGATCTGAAGCATAATCAAAATCCACATACCGAATGACTCCATCTCTAGTTCTCCCAAAATGAAAGCAAGCATTAGTAGAGCCTCGCAATTATCTGAAAATCCACTAAATTGCTTTCCAATGTTCTCAACTAGGATTTACCATGTGTTTGCTAACTGCATTGACTGCATATGATAAATAAGGACATGAACAAACCATAGCATACATGAGTGATCCCACAGCACTAGAATATGGAACTTGAGACATATAATCAACATCTTCATTTGATTGTGGAGATAAAGCAGATAAAAGTCTGAAATGAGCTGCTAATGGAATACTAACAGGCTTGGCATTCTGCAATGAACTTTCTCAAGATACCCTTTTTGACCTAGGGATAGTTTACCTGCCTTGCAATTTCTTAGAATCTTAATTCAAATTATCTTCTTTGCTGTTCCTAACTCTTTCATCTCAAACTCTCTACTCGGCTGGGTTTTGACCTTTCTTATCCCTCCCTTATCCTTGGTTGCTATTAACATATCATCAATATATACGAGTAGATATACAAACGGCCCATCATCACTTTTCTTACAATAGACGCAACTGTCATAGCTACTTCTTATAAAATTACGAGTGGTCATAAATGAGACAAACCTCTTGTACCATTGTCTGGGTGATTGTTTCAGGCCATAAAGAGATATTTTTTATCAAGCACACATAATTCTCCTTTCTAGAAACTACAATACCCACTGGCTGATGCATGTAGATGTCTTTTTCAAGTTCTTTATGTAAGAACACTGTCTTCACATCTAACTACTCAAGCTTAAAATCTTTCATGGCCACCATACCAAGCAAAGCTCGAATCGAACTATGTTTACAACTGGAGAGAACACATTTATGAAGTCAACACCTGAAACCTGACTATAGCCCTTTGCAACTAGTCTTGCCTTATACCTAACTTATTCAACTCCTGGAATTCCTTCTTTCCTTTTGAATCTCCATTCATAGAGAACAGCTTTCTTACCCTTATGTAATCTCACCAAGTCTCATGTGCCATTTTTGTTAAAAGATTCCATCTATTCCTGCATGGCATTCATCCATCTGCCGGAATTGTCACAACTAACTACCTCTGAATAAGTAGAAGGTTCTTCACCAGAATCAATACCTTCGACCACACTTAAGGCTTAAGCAACTAAGTCAACCTTGCCATACATCTATGGAGGTTTAACATCTCTTCTAGGCCTGTCTTTTGCAATAGAATACAATGGGTGGTGCTGGTGGTGGTGAGGAAATAGCTCTACCCTGAATCTCGAGCTAGACTGAGATGTAGACTTCTATGTAGATCCTGAACCAATCTCAAACTCCACATGTGTTCTTGATTTTTGGTGATTTTTATCATTAGAATCTCTAGAAGCTGAGTCATGAAGCATAATATTTTCATAAAAAATAACATCTCTGCTGACTATGATCTTCTTAGTTTCTAGACACCAAAGCTTATATCCCTTAATACCAAACTTACAGCCAAAAAACACACACTTTATAGATCTAGGTTCCAGTTTTCCATTATCAACATGAGCATAAGCGAGACACCTAAATATCTTCAAATCAGTGTAATTAGCAGCCAGACCATACATCTTGTGGAGTCTTTTTCTTAATAGCAGTTGAGGGAGAACGATTAACCAGATAACAAGTTGTAGCAGCAGTTTCGGCCCAAAAGACTTAGGTAATCCCACATTGGAGTGCATATGATGAACTTTTTCCATCAAAGTCCTGTTCATTCTCTCTGCCATGTTATTTTTCCGTGGAGTACGACGAACTGTCAAA
>CM046380.1:6644599-6686836 GCA_025413485.1 Ficus microcarpa | reverse complement strand
TGTCTCATAATTCCTTCTGACTTGCATAAATCATTAAACTTATCAAAACAAAACTCCAAGCCATTATCAGTGCAAAGGCGTTTTATCTACTTTCCTGTCTGCTTTTCAATCATAGTCTTCCACTTCTTGAATGTAGGCAACACATCACTTTTCTACTTCAAGAAGAATACCCAAACTTTCTTGGAGAAATCATCAATGATAGACAACATATAATTAGCACTTCCCCTAGAAGGCACCCTGGATGGTCCCTAGAGATCAGAATGAATATAATCAAGTGTTCCCTTTGTGTTGTGAATGCCTTTAGTGAATCTAACTCTCTTCTGCTCCTCGAAAATACAGTGCCCACAAAACTTCTATCCATTGATACTCTGGCCATCAAAAAGTTCTCTTCTGCTAAGTTTAGCCATCCCATTCTCATTTATATGCCCAAGACGCATATGCCAAAGTCTAGTAACATCACCGTCTGACAACGAAGGAATAGAGATAGCAACATCATTTGTAACCGTAAAACCCGGCAAGACATATAAGTTGGCAGACTTTCTCTACCATTTCATCATAACAAGGCCACATTTGCTAACCTTCAAAACTCTACCTTCACCAGCATACTTGTACCCTTTCAAATCAAGAGTACTTAAAGGGACAAGATTTCTCCAGTCCTGATTGGGACACATATGAAATATGCAACTAGAAACAAGAGTCAAATCCTCACAAGGTTTGGAGTTGTCATCAGATGCAACTAGGAGTTTGCTATCATTGTAATCATCTTTTGCAACACCGGCTTCACCGGAATTTTCTGATTGTTTTCCCTTTTGATTAGCAGCAGCTTTTTTATTTTTATTCTACAACTTCTAGCATTTAGATTTGATGTGCCCCTTTTTCTTGCAATATCTGCAGATTATGTCCCAATTTTTGGATTCTGATTGGCCCTTCAAATCACCACCAGAATTCCTCTCCTGCATCCTCGCTCGAACAACAAGTCCCTCAAATCAAGCCTCTGTACCAACCACAAGCTACTTCATCTTCTCCTTAGAGAATAGAGCATCATATACTTCATCAAGAGCAAGAGTGTCATGACTATACAAAATAGTATATATGAAAATCACATTTGAAGAGGTCAGCGAACATAATAAAATCAACCATATATCTTTTTCATCGTACTTAGCCACGATGGTCTTCAGATTAGAAACAACTTTCTTAAAGATGGTCAAATGATCTTCTAAAGACGTGCCTTTAGCATAAGATGAGAAGACAGTTGCTGCTTCAAATGCAACTTGCTTGTTAGACTGTTCATCATACATAACTACTCAAGCTTCAACCATCAAGTAGTAGAGGTTTTCTCCTTCAGAACGTCCTGTAAAATTTGATTCATCAGATGAAGATGAATTTGAGATAGGACCTTTTGAACCCTATGTTGTTTTTCTTCTATAGTCCAATACGAGGGCATCTTATTAAACCCTAACAGAGCATCATCCAAATACATCTGCGCGAGCACAATCGCATCTTGATGTGCCATAGCTAAAACCTGGTGTTATGATTCAATAGCGGAATGTCAAGCTTCACGGTTGCCATTGATGCGATCAAACGAACCTATCTTTGATAGCATTTGTTCAGAAATAAACAACGAAAATAGGCAACAAAGAAAATGAAAAATAAGAACACACAGATTTACTTGGAAAATCCTAAATGGGAAAAAACCACAGGCAGAAGAGAAGAAATCCACTAAATCAAAAATTGATACAAAAGGAGCAGTTACCGCAAAAGAATATAACATGAAACCCTAAAATTACATTATATATATATACTCGAAAACCTTAAAACTGGATCCGGTAAAAACCGTGTCGGTCCATATTGCAGGTGCTCCAGCCCTACACCACCATAGTGCCCAAAAATTTTAACGGCCTGATCTATGATTAAAGCAATTTGTGTCACAAATTGTAAATTTTAAGATAAACATTTACATATCAGATATTTTAAAACTTAATCTAACAGTTCAAAAACAGTTCGTGTAAAATTAGAAGCACTATAGCAAAAGCTCTTTAATTTTAGTAGTTCAAGAACCGATAATGATTTTGTGGGTATTTTCAAATGGGTATATAGCATGATCTATAGAGTAAATGATGAGGATATTAAAAGGAGGTTAACCTAGTCAAGATATTTTGGTATATTTATTGATTTTTGTCACCGTTATTTATTTAAAAAATAAATGTGGCGTGGTCATGAAGAAGGAAATTTATTCGGAAAAGAGAAGAAAATAGGAAATTGAATCAGAAACAACGTTGAGTAACTTTTTTCCCGGCTTTTTGCATTAGATGAAGAGGTTGTTTTCAAAGAATTAAAAAACCTCGACACTCGTGATGCGTGCTTGATTTTGATGTGGGTCTATTAAGTTAATGATCCAAGTGGACTTTTTTAACTTCTTTTTTTCTTTTTTGATAAATATTTTGGTATTTTTGTTTTGAATTATCGAGAGAAATATATGAACAAGGGAAAAAGAGGATGGGGCAGGGCTTTTTGATGGACATATCAGTCCAATTAATAAATAGGTGTAATATGGTACACGTCGGTTTATATATTTTCCAATAGGGTGAGTTCTACGTGGATTTAGGATCGATGTTACGAAGGGGACCAACCCAAAAAGAAGTACTTTAGTGGGATAATTCACTCTTCAATTATTTATGCTTCCACGTTTGCATTCAAATCATCACAGATAATTCTAGACAAGTTGTGGAGAAAAAACTCTGTCCAGACGGTGGTAGTAGTACGATGACAAAAGATATTCCATTCAGAATTTCGTTTTTATCACGTTTTAGATATTTTTCATAAAATTTTTCTTATTCATTTTCTTTATTTTTTTTCTTAATATATTAATAGTGATTAAAGAAACCAGCAAATATTACAATATATCATGATTAGATTGCTGCCCCTCTAGTACTCTCATCACTCGTTTCCCTCTATTTTCATTTTCTATTAAAAGATTACTTTATCATCGTATATTTTTCATTCACATCCAACAAACTGCAAATTCATTCACAAATTAAAAACGGTGAATTTGAAATTTTACTCTAGGTGTTATTGGAAATATATATACAAACAATTTTCCAATGCCAATTCATTTTAAAGTTCCAATATATCAGAAGTACTAAAAATAAATAAAGTAGCATTTCCAAAAATATATAAATGTATATTGCTCTTTTTTCTGATCAAAATCTAACTAGATTCGTTGAATTGATCAACAAGCATGTCAACATTATGGGCGACATTTCGTATTGATCTTCGTTTTGGTAGGAAATATGTATAAATATATGAACAAATTCATCTTTTGTACTCATGGGGATTTTCACTAATTTCTGGTCCCTTTTTCCAATGATTCGAATAGTATGTGTGCATGTATATATATATATATATATATATATTCACTTTATATAAACACCAAAAAAGAAAAGGGAAACGTGTATATGAACTGCGCATGCCAGTGAATAATGCCTAATGTGAAATTTTTGAATTTTTTTTCTTAATTTTTGAGTTATTAACTATTTGAAACCCTTTAATCCCATGCATGTGATGTTATTTAATAAGAAATGAATGCTCAATTTTAATCTATAAATCTTGTAGATAGCGAGTTATAATACTTTTAAATTTATATCGTCCCCTATAAATTAGTACTTAATTCAATTATTGAAAAGTCCACTTAGTATTAGATAGCGTATATGCTAGCTAAATTGCTTTTTGCATATATAGTCAATATCTTAGTATCATCAACCAGCATTAGCAAACCTAATTGCTTGATCAATGACCCTTTAACTTAATTAACACTTTTCATCAATACCAAATCCCTTCTTTAATTAGTCGGTGAATAAATATATTAACATAAGAATTCTACGATACGATATTAAAAAATATACTTTATTGATAGATAACTATTTTGAAATATTTGATATATCATATATATATATGATTAGTTGTAACAATCAATGCCTACCTTTGATAAAATATTATTCGTTTTGGGTATCATGCTTGTGTAGTTTTGCTTTTGGACTTTAACCCCAAAAGGCCTCATTCCATTAGAATGTGATTTCTTTACGTATGAACTATCACATATATCCATTTTTAGACGATGTAGAACTATACAACTTATCTCTTTTTTTTTTTTTTAATGAAACCGATGACTGTCATATTAATTTTTATTAATTTTGTGTACATTTTAAACATGATCTAATGATCAAAAACATACAATATCAAAAAAGTTACCTTAAACTCCATAATCAAAGTAAGTGAGTCCACTTGGCATGTGTGAAAGTTGGACTCGAATGGTTCCAATCATGCCGGCACATTAATATAGCACGGCAAGCTAAGCTAGTTTTGATTAGCTAATAATTAGTAAGTTCTCGAAAAAGAACTTTTATTAAACATTTGGAGAAGTCGGCAGTTCACCTTTTTTAAATTGATTATAGACGTGCGATCTGCTGACTTTGGTGATGATCATGCTGGAGAAGTCACGTATTTTGGTGACATGTGGACGGTGTAAGTACTACGAGTAAGTGCGTTCATGTATGTTGTTTGACAAAGGAAGATGTTAGTGAGATGTGTGCATTGGGACGCCAAAGGGCCCATCATTGAATTCGGAAAATGATACACCTTTAATGTGACGTTTTGAACTTTCGTCCAAGCAAACCGTTTCTTGAAAAAAATATATATATATATATATATATATATATATTTCTTTAGCAAGTTCTTAAAAAGAATAAAATAAAATAAATCTTTAGCATTCTATCTACGGTATAGATAAGGCTTGTTTAGCAAAGGTTCTTAAAAGTTATTTTTGATTTTCTTATATTCAAAAAATTATTTCTAAAAAAATTTAGATGCCTTATTAAAAAAAAAAAAGAATTTACTCTTTAAAACGAGCTTATAGTAAAATAAAATGTGACTTTCAAAAAAAAAAAAACTCTTTTGAGTAGATTTTGAAACTTATACAAGAGTTTTAAGTGCACTTGTTGTTGCTTTTTAGAAAAATTTGAAACTATTTTGACCCTTTAAGTTATTTTAAACATGTGATTACAAACATTTACTGAAAAATATGACATTAAATTAACTAAAGTAAACTACAATTTATGTCATGTTAATTAAGAATGAAAAATTTATGTTAAATTGATTAATTGATTAAAAAAATGTAGTTATTTAGACAATTTTCTCTTCCTTTTTTTTTTTGTTGGCTGATGAAGAGGCCAAAAAAAAAAAAAAAAAAAACTCAGTCAAATGGACAAATAATTCCATTTATAGACATATACAATGTGTCAAACTTTATTTAATTAAAATAAAACGTATAATTAACAAAACCTGATGCTGATTTTATGGTTTAAAATGGAGCCTTATCCTTGACTGGATTATCATTTTTTTGTTAAATGGTCATATTCTAGACTTAATCCACTTTTATTTGGAAAGTAATGATTAATTGACAAAGGTCTATCATATCAGGCTGTCATTTTAGCCACCACGTTATGTATAATAAATAATATCTCCAAGATTAGATGACATAAAAGAAGTAGTACTAGTGTTAGCTGTAAGTGGAAAACCTTAAGTTTATCCCCAAAAAAAAAAAAAGAAAAGGGTGGAAATTGTTAACTATAGTAGATAATATTTTGGTGTATTAAAAAACCGATAGTAAATGAAAGGTTCCAAACAATAAAAATAAAAGGCAGAGAAGTAGAAAATCAGATATATTGATTCAATTTTTAGTTCTTGGAGCTAAATTGGGTGTCAATTTTCTAGTTGAATCCGTGGTGCATTATTAACTTAATGATTTTGAGATTAAGTTTGCATTTGGAACGGCGGTCCAAATTAAAGTTTTCGACTGGATTTTTTTCTTTTTCTTTTTGAAAAGTAAACAAAAATTATAATTAATTTTTAAAAAGTCAATCAACTATAATTTCAAATTTTCATTTCAAATCTTTATTCCAAACACAATTTAAGTTTTGACTTTTCCATATATCTTTGTGGTAATGTATATCCTTTGAATAGTTAGTTCATAGGTTCTTTTGGGTTCGACTAGAAAAGGACTAGTAGTAACCTAACTTGTATCAATTAGAGAGCTGCAATGTACATTATATATATATACAAATAAAAACAGTCAAATATATATCGATGAAGAGAAAGTCAAGTGACATCCAAATAAGTTTAAGCATCCCAAATATATGAATAGGTATCTAAAATCTTAATCCGTCCCTGTATCAAGCCCCTTAACTCAGTTGATAAAAATAAAAATTACAAATATGTAAAGAAAACAAAATCAAAATAAATTACACTTTTCTTTTTGAACTATCTTAATTATCTGTATGTAGAAACTCTTTGTTACGATTTATATTATTATTATTATTATTATTATTATTATTATGAAATCAAATTCAAAAATAAAAACGCACATAGTATATGTGGCCCTACCATGAAAAACCCGTTGTTTTGACTTTGCATGAGTCACAAAGTTAAAAGAAGAAGAGTTTAAAAAGTCTTTGCATGCATTGAAAATTGAAGTTTTCGTATGTGGATATACATACAAGCAATTCACGTTCACACACACACAAAAAAACAAAAAAACCACATACACACACACACACACGCACGAAACACAAATCAAAACAGAAAACAAAAAAACAAAAAAAACCAAAAACCAAAAAAAAAAAAAAAAAAAAAAAAAAAAAAAACAAACAAACAAACAAAACAATGTATTGATGATAGTTGAGAAAGTGAGAGCACAAGCGAAAGTCTTCTCGATAGGAGTAGTTATCCATGATATGCGTCACATTGCTTACTATATGATGGTCTCAATTTTGTATGTTTCCTCTTGCAATCAAAACGCCTTTTCTTCAAGATTCTACTGAATAATGACACTAGTGTGGAACCAACAAAGGACACGTACGTACGAAAGCCCCAAAGATTGAATTTCAAATTCATCATTTTCATAATTTTCCGAGCTTAACATTAATAACACAGGTTTATGTAAACATTAAATCTAATTAATATGTAAAATGAACAGAATCTAGCACATATATGAATTATGAAACGATTTATTACAGATTAATCTTATCATAATAGGGTTTTTATTTTTTCTATTTTTGGTAGAAAACACTTGTAACAAGACTTGGTACAATAATAATATATGTTTGGACACAAAAGCAGAAGAATTTGACTATTGCTTTGGAGAGATTATGAGAGAATTTATTGGCCGGAGATGTGGGCTCGAACGACAAATACGCATGGCCATGCGTCACGGCGAGACCGACAAACTAATAGTATATATATATATATATGTATATATATATATATAACATGTATACATGAGGTTGCAGTGTTGTTTGGTCTTTTGTGAGCACCAATATCTTGTTCAAACGGTACAGATGATGTTGCACACAAGACAACAAAATTATATCTGTTTGTTTCTTGGAAATACACACACATCTATATTTGTATGAATAAATATATATATATATATATATTATTAAAAAATATGTGCTTGTCTCTCAAGTTACGGCCATATCGCGTGGCTTTTACTTAAATTTTTATTGAGTTCACGTTTATATTAATTAATGACTTTTGTGTTTATTAAGAGTTTTTGGCAGTACCAAGTACTGAAGAATTGTCAAGAATGATCTGTCATGACCTGTTTAAGGACAACAATCGTATGTGTCCTGTTCCAAAAAAGAGAAGAAATGCAAAGTTGAGGTTGCCCTTTTCGTGTTTAAACATACATATGTCTATATATATAGAGAGAGTCAAATAATGACTCATAATTTCCTTGTTCAAATGGTTTATACATATATATGTATGTATATAATTATCTATTGAGTCAAATAATGAGTCATAATTTCCTTGTTCAAATGGTATAGATATATAATAATTTCCTTGTTCAAATGGTTAATATATATATTTATATAATTATATATTGAGTCAAATAATGAGTCATAATTTCCTTGTTCAAATGGTATAGATATATATCTGTGTGTGTATTTATATATGCAGTCAAATAATGAGTCATAATTTCCTTGTTCAAAGAAACAAAACGTAAGTAACTAGCTGATTCTTGCAATCTTTTATGATGTTTTTACATCCGACAATTTTAATTTATAAAAGAAAATTATAGCTTGACAGTGGCCAGCCGAGTCAAATTAAAATATGTTTGACTGAGTTTTCTAATAATATTTATTTTATTTTATTTATTTTTATTTTTCTTTTACTTTCTGTGTTCAAACACTGTTTTAAAAAGTGTTTGAATGACATATATTAGAGAAGATTTTAATTTCTAAAAAAAATTTTTGAGTTAAAAATATAATTTTTAGTTTCTAATTGAATCCAAAAGTTATTCGAATATTCTTAAGGGGAAAATTGTATATATATTATTTAGAGCTTCAATAATAATTATGATACAAATAATACCAATGCTTCATGATTTAGTTTGCTAAATTGAAATTCTTATCCACATAATTTTCATACATTTTCAAATTTCATTTCCATTTAATTGAATGTAGAAATGTTTCCATGCCTACATACATATATTTTCTATTTTCTTATTAAAAAAAAAAAAACATTGTTAGTGTCATTCTGTTTCCATTCTCATTGTATGTATATTAAAAAATATAAAAAATAAAAATAAATAAAAATAAAAACCTCACATCCTGCCAATATCCTAACTCAATTATTCCACTCGAAATGTGAACCGGTTTCACACACACATGTTAATTGCTTCAGCGTTCGTTTTATTTATACTGAAAATTTTATTTCCAAAACAAAGGAGAAGAAGAAAAAAAAATTATCATTTTTTTTATTCTCAAAAGCTTTTCTTGGGCATATATGCCAAAGGATATAAAGTTTGAATTCTCTATTGAAGTTATATTTAGGAAAAAAAAAATTTATTTCCTCAATTTAAGAGCTTAATAAAAAGAAAATGTTTGAGTGATTTTTTTTTTTTTTTGAATTTAGAATAAAAAATAAGAAAACTTAACACATATATGGAATATTTTACTATAAACTTGTGTGTGACATTTAAAGTCCATGTATGTTCACCTTTGGAAGTACTAATTAACACATGGCCTTTCCAAAAGGCAATAAAACTTAGCACACGGAATCGTGTCAGATTGTTGATTTACTCTCCGAACAGCATTAAATATTAGGCGGTGAATCAAATTGAATTTTTTACTATCTAATTTTAGACGGTGAATAAAATATATATATATATATATAACATTCTTAATTTTAAATAATTAAAATTATTTTACTACACAGTACTCATGTGTTTTCCAAATCCCTACAAGAGATATTTAATAACTATAAATACTCCACAATATTTATTATTTTTCACACTTATCATGTTATTTTTGTTTGCTTTGATATTCTCTTTTCGCTACATATCTCTTTTTGTACCATTTCAAGTTGGATTTTGCATGGTAATTCCGAAATGAATGATTTGAAGTTCTTCGTTTCAAGAAAGTTGTACATTATCTTTCATAGCAAGAAACACCACTATATTCGTTTTATAATGGAGAAATTAAGGGTAAATTGTTTAAGACGTTTTAAACAAAAACTAAGATAAGTTGAAAGTCTTTATCATATGTAAGTCTTTTTTTCCCTTTTAGGTACAGTAATCCTTTTTTTTTTTTTTTTCAATAACTATTTCGGTCAATCAAAATATACATCATCTATAAATATGTATATATAAATAGAAGTCATTTCATGTACATTATATGTTAATAATGCTTGGCAAAAACATGCCCATAGCCACTTGAATTATCTTCTAATATACACTCTTTTGAAAACTTATCATAAATCTATTATCTCGATAGTGCTTGCGCACAACTTGTCACATGTATATATGGACTTTCCTAACATTTTCACATGTAGCTATAACGATATAATTTGCACCAATTATTGTAATAGGCGATATTGAGTGTCTTGGTAATTAATAAAAAAGACCTGCGTATGCTACAATATCAAATATTCGTTTTTTTTTTTTTTGGTTTCTTTATTTGAGATGTAATAAATTCATGTCTAAAAATATGTTATTACTTTGAGTAATGAAGACACTGTCCTGAATATATATATATATATATATATATATATATGAACGCATTAATAAAAAAGCTCATAATCCATTTGTAATTTTAATTAAAAATTTAATAAAAACAGGAGAATTAGCAAAAAAAAAAAAAAAGAGGGGGGGGGGGTAAGGCAAACAGGTATGATAGTTGAGTTTTTTCAATAATAAATGTATTGATGTAAATAAATATATAATTGTTGTCTTTTATGTTATTTTATCTAAGTTTTTCTTAATAAACAAGTTTCAACTAATTAAATAATTTGTAACTTTTAGTGTTAATTATTTTTTAAATTGCTCCTCGGCTATTAGAAATTACAAAGGTTTTAACACCCTCTAATTTCCATCATGGATTTCTATAGCTATTTACGAAGAAAGCTATGATTATCATGTGTTAGAACATGACAATTTAAGGCAATTTAAATATCCCAAACTCGCCCAATGACAAAAGGAGCATAGCATTTGCATATATGTTTCTTGAAAAATGTTAATTGGAGCAAAATTTATTAAATTAAATTCCGAATGGAATTTTTAACATCAAGACCTTAATCGGAATGTTAAAATTAATTTAGTATAGAGTTTCTCTCAAAATTCAATTCAACGTCAAATTTGTTATTTTGACAAAATTTGGTATCCAAAATATAATTTTTATAGAATATGATCCGTCAATATATGGTTTTTAGAACATGTGCATCGAATTTAAAAAAGTTGAGGGTCTAATTAGCCATAAGTGGAGCACCACCCACAACAACCAATAGAAATCTAGTTTGATTAAAAATTAAAATAAAAAGATGAAGGGATTAATATCAACCATTTTTTATAAATAAAAAAATAAAAAGGAAAAGATGAAGGGATTAATATCATCCATTTTTTATTTATCTGAACAAGTTTCTAACACTCTCACGTCTCTCTCTCTTCTTCATTGTACCTTTCTAGAAAATTAGTCACCCTTGTTGACCACCCAAGAAAAACTCACTTCTACCACTCTAAATGCTTGAATCTCAGCCTCATTCTCTTCCAAACTTGTAGTTTAACAATACCCAAAACTTTATTCATCGTCTTAAAGATTTTGCCAGCCCCAAAAATCCATCTAATTTAGTCGCTGTAAATTCAAGTTTTGAAGGGAGAATGATGTTTTGGTAATGTTTTCCTCATTCCTATTTTAAAACTCAAATTTACAAATGAAGAAGCGAGAGAGTAGGGTGTTAGAAACTTTATAAGAGAAATGAGAAGTGGTTGGTATTGATCCCTTCATCTTTTCCTTTTCATTTTACTTTTTATTCAAACTAGATTTCTACTAGTTGTTGTGGGTGGTGCTCCACTTATGGCTAATTATAAACTTGTAGAAACCCTCTACCTTTTTAAATTTGACCCACATGTTCTAAAAATCATATATTGACCCATCATATTCTATAAAAGTTATATTTTGGACACCGTATTTTGCCAAAATTACAAATTTTACTCTAGAATTAAATTTTGAGAAAAACTCTATACTGGACTAATTTCAATGTTCCGATTAAGGTTTTGACATTATAAATTCCATTCAAAATTTAATTTAATAAGTTTTCTTCCAATTAACATTTTTCGGGAAACATACACGCAAATGCTTTGCTCCTTTTATTGCACACGAATTGGGGATATTTAAATCCCATAACTGTCATGGGAAAAACATATAAACATAATAATCAGAACTTTCTTTATAAATAGGTATAGAAATCCATGATGAAATTAGAAGTTGTTACAAGGTTTTGTATAAATTATAGAAACTTATTTCAATTTCATCACTTGTGTACTTTGTGAATGAAAATAATTCTCTAAATTTAGAAAAACATTAAAAGGAGCATTAAATTTCAATGAATTGTCTTGATTTTTATCGAAATTATTTTGGAATAGTAAGGATATTTTTGACTTTTCCCTTTTTTTTTCATCCATACAATGTCTTTCAAATTCAAAGGATGTATACCTTTGTGGTTTCTAAAAATAAAGGGATAAACTGAGAAGTAATTAAAATTAGAAGGAATGATTATGTATTAGTTTTAAAAATAAATTAATAATAAAAATGTGCAAACAATCAAGTTAGGTGTGTGAATAAAACCCTCCACTACACAATGCCTTCATGTGTAATTATGCTGTGGAATGTGAATAGAGATTGAATCAGAAAAATATACATGCAATAACACAAGAATGTTTTTGTTTTGTTTTTGTGTTTTTTTTTCCTTTTTTTTAAGACATCATATATAAGAATGTAAATTTAGTAATTTGTACCACACATCCAATTTTTTAGTCGCAATTTTGATTTTGCAAGTGAGTTTGCACGTTATAATTGATTACACACATAATTTTCGGTAAAGAAATATAATAACGTTTATGAAATTAAATATGAGAATTTGCTTGCCAACATTATTTACATTATCAAAAAAAAAACAAAGAGAGAGAGAGACTCATAAGTATTTTAAGCCAAAGATATCTAAAAGGCCTAAGATGTTTACATTATATATGGTAATTATTATTATTTGTTGTTGTTGTTGTTATTTTCAAGAATAGTACGAATAATTTCCTCTTCTCTCTCTTCTCTTCTCTTTGTAACGCGTGAGAATTATGACTTTTCAATCATTTTCTTCTCTTAGGGCCAAACTCAGTGGTAGCCTTTGGATTGTCTCTGATTTCCCGGCCCTAGAGATGGATGTGAGAATCATATGTGAGAGTTTTGAAAGAAACGAGCATGTTGAAGGAGGATCGGCGTTACAGGAAGGAGCAAGATGGAGAGGTTCTGCAGCGGTTCGGCTTTGACAGCCCTATTTCTCTAGATGTCGTGGATCTTGTTTTCGGCAAGGGCTCTTTCTATATGATTGGTTTTTTTATTTTTTGATTTGTAGTTTTGTGTGTAACAATGGTAATCTCTTCACCGTCTTATATTTGAGTGTTGTGTTTCAATTTATTAATTCTAATAATGGAGATGATCTCCCAACCTTCCACGTTGATTGTTTGTCCACCAAATCTAAGTTTTAGTGTTGTTTTGGTCTTGCTTGAATTGCTTTTATATAGAATTAGTAGTGGTCTTAGTGCTATTGAGTTTTAATCCTCGATCGATCAGGATATTCCATCGATTATTAGAGTTTTGTCAAAAAGAGTCTAACATGTGCTCGATTTTAGTGTGTTGAGATATGTACCCGTTATTAGGCCTCAAGAATACATCTTTCTTTTTTAGTATCATCAGAATTTACTAATGGACCCATCCTTATTGAAGGATTTTGTCTCTTGTAATACTGGATCCTTTGTGTCTTTATTTCTCCTTATTAAATCTAATGAAATTCTCATAAAAAAAAAACCGTACGAATAGCTCTCACGAAAAAAAAAAAAAAAAAACAGTGACTCTTAGTTGAAATCCATTTCATCAGGAAAAAAAAAAAAAAAAAAAACAGTACGAATAACTCTTAGTTGAACTCATTTTACAATAGCGTAACTCGAGAACTTGCAAGACGAAAAATAAGTTTGGCACTAAAAGACAATCTTCAACAATTGAACTCTTACATCTCAATCACAAATTAAATCAGTATTAATTACTCTTAGGGTTCGATTGGACCTCAGCTTCCAACCGCTATTTTTGAGGCTGATTTTCCAAAGATCCTATTTTAATTAAATGCAGTATACATATTTACATTTCTTTTTCTCTCTCTTATATTTTCAAAAAAAAAAAATTTAACTTTAAAAGTCTGTACTTTTTTTAAAATTTCAATTCAAAATGAGATTTTTCTTTTTCAGCTATAAACTCACAACGATGAGAAGAACTTAACAATATTTATATATCTATTAAAATCTGATCACGTTTAAATTACTATACTATTCAAAATCACAGTTCATTTTCAAAAACAAACTTTTCCTGACGAAACTTTACAAGTCCAACTCCAACCTATTACTCAAATGAATTATATTCAATACCTCGCCGTGTGAGTATCGATTAACACAGCGCTATGCAATATTCTTCTTCTTCTTCTTTTTTAATTTATTTTTGAATCTCCTCCAAGAAGACATGGTGTGACAGACTCAAATATTTAATTTCAGATCGTAAACTTTTATACCAGTCTAAGACCGTATAAGCTAGATTACCAACTATCCGTAATAAACAATCATGTGTTTAGACTATGCATCGATATTGACCTCATCGTGATCGTTTTCCTATTGAATTATACATATATATATATATATATGTGTATGTATGTATGTATGAATGTATATGTGTGCTCGTTTGGTTCGTCAACTCGAATATAAAATTTTCATCTCAGTTTTTGTCTTTTTCTGAAAAAGTTTTTTGTCTTTTCTGTAAAGTCAACAAAAATTATTATTTAAACTTAAAATTTCCAACTCAAACCGGTAAACCAAATAGAGCCTGTATACAGAGGTGTTTCTATATGGCACTGCTCCAATATATCATTTATACGTAATTTATGTTATAATAAACCAATTAGCTAATTTAAATGGAATATTTTTTAGTAAATGACATCACACCAATTTTTAAATAATGTCACATGATAAGATCGTCAATAAAGAATCACACGTAAATCAATTAAAAATCAATTAATTGTTACAAATTTATAAATAAAAAATTACAAAATTCATACATTATGACAAGACATTTCATACATATATAAATGTACTCACACGATTAAAATGTTAGTACCTGATTAAAATGTTAGCATTTGTTGAAGTGCCACCATCCAACAATATGAATTAATGTCTCATTTTTCACAACTTTCGAGCTATCACACACATGTGTGTGTCCTGTATCATGAGTTGAAAATTTTAAAAGTTGAGACACTAATGAAAGAATGAATATTATCATTAAAACTTTTCTAATTTATAACAAGTAGGAAGAAGAAAAAATATTCTAAAGGGAAAAAACATGAAAAGACACTTAAGAAAACTTTTTTAAGAAAAACGATTATCGGATATTCTAACCGTGAACCTAGAGATTACAAAAAGCAAATATGTCAAAGAGATGGTCATCAATTTCTTTTTCTTTCTTTTTTCTTCTTCTTTTTTTTTTTTTTTTTTTGTCATAGATGATCATCAAATTATTACACTATATCTATCTATATTATCAGGGAATTATTATATTCATATTTATACTCGTTATTCATAAATGGACTTGAGTATAATTCTCCCTCAAAATCTAGCACTAAAAAAGAGAGGATGCACAATCCATATATAAATACCACAACAGTCAGTAATTTAGCAATTTGTGAAAAATTCATAATCTAATACCCCTCTCAGACTCTTACACCTTGCTAGTGTATCGTGCAAATGGTCACCATGGTCGGAACCATCCATGACCAAATGAGACCTTCCTCTACCAATGAACTATTTTCTTTTTATTCTTTTCATTTTTAACTTTAATATTTTTCTCAGTTTGCCTCTAGAAAAATTGATTATACTTATATAAATCTTTTAAAAATTATATTGTCTAATATATGTATCTACTGAAATAATAGGTTGATTTCGCTGTACAGTCTATCGGCAAATGAAATGCAATAGGCAATAAACTAGGATCCACAACAATCTTTTAAGTTACCGACATTAGATGGCAAGTCAAAGTACCCAAGACATGCAATTGAATGGTTTTATAATTACAAATATAACTTAATGGTAACTTAATTATATAATTACATATAATTTTATTCTAAGATAGAATCTTAAAATCCTAAATCACTTCAGAAAAAGAAAACAAAAAATCATATGAATTATATGAGCTTTTAAGAATAAAAAATCAGGTTATCTAAAAACTATCCTTTTAATGACAAAGGAAAAAAAAAAAAAACACACACACACACATTCGGTTTTTCAAGATTGGGAAAATACTTCTGATTAAAATCACTTTAAGTAATAATAGTAGTAAGTTATACAAGAATCATATAACCTAATTGTAAAAATATCTAACTGTATAAAACAGTACACCATTACTATGGTATTTTTGAGAATTCTAAAAGTCCTTGCGAATGTAATGGCTAACCATATTTTTATTTTTAGTTTCTAATTCAATCCCTTTCGGATGAAAGGAAGCATGTACGGGTGCGCATATATATATATATATATATATATATATCATCTTAAGCCGACAAAGCTAGTACTGACAATAAGATCACTTGATCATATGAAGAACATAGGTGTGTGTGTATATATATATATATATGAAATGTTGTTACCTGGTACTTATATAAAATTGTAACTGTATATTTTTTGTTGGACAATAATAAGATGATTTTAAGATAATATTTTTCAGTGATATTTTTTATTTGTACTAATATGATCTATATAATATAATGTTATAAGATTCTAAATAAAAAAATTATACATAAATCAACTAAGGTCTCGTTTGGCAATTTAACTCAAACTGTACTTTTTCATCGTAATTTTTGTCTTCTTCTGAAAAAGTTTTTGTCTTTTTCTGAAAAAATTTTTGTTTTTTCTAAAAAGTCAACAAAAATTTTTAACTCAAACTGTATTTTTTCAACTCAAACTCATTGACGAAACGGATTCTAATTATTATAAATTTTTAAACAAAACATTAGAACCGTCGGATATACCTGTCTAGCAGATACAAGATTCTCTTAGCATATTTGCACGTGTGTGTACACACATACCTACAAACTTTGACAAAAAAGGCCACTAATTATGAACAATGTCTAGGTCATTTCTGGCTCTCTGGGGCCTAGCTTAGCTAGTGGCCTAGTGCCTTTATCTCCTGCTCTTTAAAGTCAAAAGAGATCAAATATTTGTTGAACCAATGACGCAACGCAAACCGGAGTCTCTACACAATCCTCTTTGTCAACTTATCATTAGTGCCACGTCTATAATATTAGATTACTCAAGGATAATCCTCTAATTAATTACCCTCCATTTGTCGTTAGCCGAATGGCTCCACATGGCTAGTGGGCCCCCCAAATTTCTTTTTTATTTTTCTATTTTTTTAAGGGAGTATTTGGTGAATGAGTTTAGTTTAAGATTTTTAAGTTTCAATAGTATTTTTTCATAAAAGACAAAAAAAATTTTCCAGAAAAGATAAATTTTTTTAGAAAAAAAAACAAAAACTATAATGAAAAAAGTACACTTTAGTTTAAATTAAACTTACTTTCAAACTACTCCTAAGATATCATTTTCATCAACACCTCCAAAAAGGTGACACATGTATGGCTATAAGCATAACAACGCAGAGACATTCATTTAAGGAACACATTCGTGAAGAGGGAAAAAACAAAAAATATATAATATATTTATAGTTATATTGTACAATTTGACACAAAATGAAAGCATAGTGGGGGATTACACAATATGATTGGGCTTGGTGGGTGCAAATTGGAGCCCACATTGCAAAAAGGAGTTTTCTATTCAAATTATGTGGGCCTGGGCTCCATTGAAGTTGCAAGTCAGAGGTATTTAGATGCCAGGTGTCAACACCGATTTAAATCTTAAAAAAATTTAAAATTTTTTATAATTGATTCTTCATATTTTAAAATTTAATATAATTTAATAATTTATAAAAAATAATTTAGTCAAACATTATTTCTGATATTAAAATTGGATAGGGTACGTGGGGTTTGTCAAAAATCATGTTGCACGAGAATTTAAAAGGTTGGCTAATCGTGTACGTGTCTGTGTAAGTGGGACCCAACACAGAGTTCGATGATTTGTCAAAATTTTTTGAGGTCTCGAGAATAAATGGGACAATAAGGATTGGAGGTCCACATCAAGCCCATGTGATAGTTGACACGTAACCCATTGATGTGGGACTCACAGAGGACAGATGATTCAATGCGGGTGATCTTGGAGAGTTTGATTTAATGGCTTTTAAGGAATAGTTTTTGGGAGGTGACTTAAAGTCAAAACCTTTGCAAAGCCTTCACGATGCCTCGTCTTGTAAAATCGAGAAAAGATACTTTGAAATATAGTGATGTTGAACATATCATTTTACTTAGAAGGAGTGTGGAATTGATCTATCGGTCTTTGTTGTGAGCTCATCTTCTATTAATTTTTGATGTGTAACGCTATTGTTATTATTAGCATTGTTCTAAACTGAAATTTATGAAATTGAAACTACTAACGAACACTGATAGTGAGTGTTGCTCGTTAATATGAGATATAGAGTCAATTTATACGGTTAGTGGAGCCAACTTATTATTTATGTAAGGTGCTTATACTAATGATTAAAAAAGTTTTTAAGAGGATCTTAATTTTTTTTTTTTTTTGAGAATTTTTATTAAGGATTTTTTTAGTGGGACAAAATAAAAATAAAATAAAATAACTCTAATGTTTTTAATGGTAAAAAAAAAAAAAAAGAATGGCAACAAAAACAAAAACAAAAGATCACTAGAAGTGGAAATCTCCACCAAATCATGGATGGCTTCGCTTCCGATAGATCCATATTCTCCTAATAATGGTGTTTAGTTGGCGATACTTCCAAGCATTTTTCTTTAGGTTTTGTGATGAAGTGCCTACTAATGGCGTTTGTATCGGGAAATGTAGATTAGTAGGATTGCAATACTTCTTTTTTTTAAATAAAGAAAAACAATATTCAATCTTATGAAATTAAATAGTCGAGTTTCGCTGACATAAATAAGCACATACCTAGTTAGTTCATCAGGAAAGTGCCCATTCATTGTGAAGAATCTTATTCAACTTGATCAATTTATATATTATTTCTTTTCTTAAGTTGCAAATGAGGTGTGTTTTTAATTTAACCCTTGAATCTAAGCCAATTTGGGTCGTTGAAAACTTTGCAACTTAATTTGCATCAGGTAAATGACCCTGTAACAAAAAGCTTTCCAATTTTCAATGGTTTAGGTAATTTTGAACTTCATCTAATATATGCAACAAAGAATGATTGTATTTCCAATTTCATCAGATATTTTCACAATATATAATAAGAATTAAAATAAATTTATATATGGAATCCTTGTAGCCATGATACAAAAGACTTTAATCATAATCACATCATAATTAAATAATAACTGAATCTGACAAATAAATTTTTTTTTTTTCGAGAACTCTCTCTTACGGCACCGACAAACTGCCGAGTGGGAGAGTTCTTTCTTTCTTTCCCTAGCTTTATCTATCTCTTTCTAGCAGATTATACCGCACTTTTTCCCGAGTTATACTAGTTTCTTACGTGGGTTGTACCGCTAGACGACCGTTCCGCCAGACGAGTGAGTAGTCCTTTTTTTTTTTCTTTGTTTTTTTTTACAAACTTCGATAACTTTTTAATAATATAGAAAATTGAAATAGTCCTCATCAGTAAGGTTGTTTATTTATTTGTTTATTTGTTCATTTATTTTTTATTTGTGCTCTTCATCAAAAAAGATTTATTTATTTTTTCTTTTTTCGTTTTTGTGGTGAAAATATTTTCACGAGAATCCTTCTATCAAAGAGCCATTATAGCTTCTTTCTGACTCAAATCAAATAAAGATTTATTGTAATAGAATTGTATTAAAATTTTTTGAACTCTGATTAAAAATTTAATAGTCCAAAGCATCATGTATCAGTACGGTATTTAATTTTTCGATCCTACAAAAGAAATGTCAGTTTCCATTAAAATAATAATAAAAAAAGATATTCTCAGATTAATTATTTGAGAATATTTTATGGAACAATACAAAAAGTACTCCTATTAATGGTGTAGGTATTTACACTATTAACCTTTTATTTAATACATAAAATTAATTCATGATTTGATTTTAATGATGATTTGACCTTCAAAATATTAACATAAATCATAACTACAGTTTAATAGTAATTTTACATCCGACTCTATCATCATATATAGTGTTCTAAGTTTTATAAAAAGTAATTGGATGATTTAAAACTATTTCCAGGAATGCTTTTTTTTTTTTTTTTAAATTTCTAATCACAAATTATTTGGCATTTTTTTTTCTAATTTATCCTTAAGATCTTACATTATAGATATTTTTGGGTAGTAAGTTATTTATTTATTTATTTTTTATTTGTAGCAAGTCTTACTTCATAGATTGTAGCGTTGCAAATTCAATTCCAGTTGTATTTTCGTGTGAAGTACTTCTAAACGTATTCACCAAAAAAAAAAAAAAAATCTACTAAACTTTATCTCACCATAATTTGCTCTTGGATTACATGAGCTTTCTGAAGCAGTACGTACGAAAATGGAAAATGTCAAATAACGAATACTTACTTTTGTTTTTTCTTTCAAGTAAAGAACCGACAATATTGTTACGTATCATGATCATCTTCTTTCTTGGAAGAAATACCAAATAGATGGTGGAATAAATTGTTTACTTGGTGTCTAATTTTAATTTGTAATTTGGATTCCAACTTTTCTTTCTTTCTTTCTTTTTAATTTTTTATTTTTTTATGGCCGAAAGTTTTTTAAACTCTTAATAGATACAAAATTATCCCTTTTTGTTAACAAACTTTTAAAAGTTAACAAGAAATTGTCACATGAATCAAGTTGATTTACTAATATTTAAAGATAATTTAAAAAATTACATGATTCTACTTTCATGTGATTTATTCTATCCAATTTGTAATATTTGTAGGTGAAAATGACCATTGCATCCTTTTAAAAAATTCAATGACCTTTTAGGTATAAAAAAGGTTAGGGACAAAATTGCCATTTCATGAAAAAGTTAAAGACCAAACGAGTAATTTATCCTAGATGATGACTTGATCAGCTTAAATTTACAATATTTTAATGACGCATTTATCTCGCATGAAAAGAAAATAAAGAACAAGTATATCGTGAGTTTTATTTCCATCTATAATAATTAATAATAGGAATTTAGTAGTCCTCACATAATATATAAGAAATAAAAAAAGAGGATTTCAATCCCTACACTTTCTTTAGTATTGATTTCCTGTTTAAGAAAATGAATGTTAAATTTACTAAATCTTACTCAGTTCCTATCAACTGATAATTAAATGCGTATAAAGATATTTTAGTAATTATATCAATAAATTATTATACTTAAGTTTAATGAACAATACAAACGGAATTTGATTTTCTTATTATACCATCTAATTCACAAATAAACCAAAACTAAAAAATCGGTGATCATTATTGTTATTCGTTTACTTCTCTTTCACATCACATTTACCTTTGATAGAGACACCTTAAGTAGAAGAAAACAAGTCAGATAATTAACACAATATCTAAAAAGTCAACAAAATTGACGTTAAAAATGTTGTTACTTCTACGGCAGTGCTTGTTTTCTAAGTCTATTGGTGGAGAAAATTTTTTTTTAACTACTAAAGTAAATTTTGACAGCCAGATCTATTAAATAATTTTGTATTATACGATGTATTTTTTATGGTAAACATTTATAGACTTGATTGTTTAAAGTTTTGTACGATTGTTTAAAATTTCACTCTACTGGTAGGGCACGTTTGCCCAATTTTAAAAGTACTACCAAAGAGTGATGAATCACATTTTTTTATTTTTTATTTTTGGAATGTAATAAAACAGAAATATAATTTGTTTGTATTTGTGGAGGAACCTTTTCAATACATGCTTTAGAACATTTCGAAATGCACTAAGTGCATATTATAATTAGCGTGGCTCTAAAACCATTTAAATCCAAAGTAATCGACAATTGCTGAGTTTTTCTTCAACTTCTTCAAAATCCTTCAGGCGTTTGAGTACGTAGGGGTGGAATTCCTATGGTTGTTGTGGCTCGATGGTGATACGTAGGCTTATGCATTGTTACTCGAACTACGCTTTGATCACACGGTGTGTCTCACGGGCTTTACTACTTTCTTTTGTGGTCCTTTCGTCCATCATTTCATTGTTGAAGGTTTTGTTAGCGGTGTTTGGGATTTTTCTTTCTTTTTTTTTTTTTTATGTGTTATGATTTGTAATAAAATTAATTTTTACTCTATTTTTTTTTCTTGCTTTCTATTTTTAGGTTGTGTTTTCAGTTTGTTAGATTTATTTCTTGATGGTGTTTCGTATACTATTGGTATCACGGGTCTCACAATTTTGATTGATTGGATTCTTCCATTAATTATACAGGTTTTGTTAAAAAGCCATGTGTCTACTCGATTGCTGATTTATCTATTTAGGTGTACGTTTTCGAAATTTGGTATGAATATATAGTTTGAGGTAATATGAGTTAGTATTGATGTTTATATTTTCTTAATTTAACGTGTTCATACTTTTAAAAAAAAAAAAAGAAAAAGAAATTAGCAATAATGTTACTCAAAAAGTCCATAAATGACTTTGACCCAAAAATTGTGTACTATATATAATAATTTTTTAGTACATGATGTGATCATAATAATATTGTAAAAAATGTTACAAACAAAGTAGTCAATCAGTAACAATACAGTATTAAGGGAAATAGCCACCCAAAAAAAAACAAAAACATTAATCATCACTGTATGTATAGCTAGTTATAAACGTAACTACGTATGATTACTAGGTTGGAGTGACGTTGACAGGACACGAACGATGATGAGTTCCGTTATATATAAAACATGAAAGATGAGCTGCTTAACCAACTCACTTTAATGAACCGGCACTAGGAGTACGATTTCATCCACACACACAAACACACACACACACACCACACACACACACACACACACATATATATATATATATAATCTCAAATCCGAAATGAGATAAGTTTGATAATTTTAGTATTTTATTTAAAATCTTATAACACGGTACTATTTAATGTTATTGATACAAAGGATAAATATTATTGAAAAATATTTTATTAGAGTCAATTGATTGTTATGATAACTTACAAAAAACTTATAAATATGATTTATGAAAGTGCCAAATATGAGTGTACGTTTCCAATTTTTTGAATACCATAGGTATTTAGCTTATGTTTAGTGAATGAGTTTAACTCAAACTCAACTCAAATTTTTCATCTCAATTTTTATCATTTTCTGAACAGTCAACAAAATTTATAATTATTTTTTAAAAAGTCAACTTAACTGAAACTTAAAATTTCATTTTATTCAAACTCAACTCAAATATCAAATGAACCCTAAGTATTGTTGTCCTACAAACTTGTCTTCTTTTAGCAATTTACTCCCAAACTTCTAATTTTAACAATTTATCTATGAAATTTCTAAATTGTTACAATGTGCCTCATTTATAGGATAAGTCCCCATTAAATTGGTGACGGTGTAATCTCATCTTCCAATTAAAATTTTTCAAATCTAATACAAATTAACCCTCATGCTAATATTCTAAATTTACATATTTATTTTAACTGAAAGTTAACAAAATGAGACATATTGCAACTAGGCGTGTTCGTAGATCAAATTACATAAATTCAGTGTGAATCCATAGTCTAATTTGTAACTTTCAGATTGAGAAATTCACAGTTTATTACCAATCTGCTAGACCCCAATCCAATACGTAAATATCAAAATTGTGGATTCAATCCATAGCTTCTAGAAATTATACTAAACACAAAAACTGTAAAATAGTTTACTAATATACAATTTGTTAAAAAAAAAAAAAAAAAATCAAATTCAAGCTTCCGTAATAAAGCAAATTGTAGCATTACAATGTAATACAACAAAAAACATCAATTAGAAACTCAAATAAAATGTTCATCACTCATACATATATATAATTTCTTTATATAAAACTTATATATTTTTATATATACACACATGTATAGTTTGGATTCACGGATTTAAATGATTGGGAAATTCTCAATCCGCAATCTAATCCATTTAATCGGATTTGAAAAATTCTAATTCGTTAGTCTCAATCCTAAATTGAACTGGATTTAAGGATTTGGTGAATACCCATAATTGTAATAATTTAGAATGTTTAGGAGGTAAAAATTATGAAAATCAAAAGTTTGGGACACAAATTGCCTAAAAGTGACAAGATTGGAGGACATGCAGTACTAAATATCTAACAATGTAACTTTGAATAATTGGTTGTACATTATTGTAAGATACTGAAAATTGAACAGAAGATTTAGTCCAAATTATACATATACATTTTATGGCTAACTAAATAGGCAGCTCATTATTAAAATCTACAAGGACGTATGCATTGAAGTCGCCTTCAATTGCCACAGCAAATGCTGTATAATGTGGAATAACCTATTGATACTATTAGGTTATAATGTACATTCAAAGTTTGGTAACATCAATAATAATAATGCATTAATTGTCAGTAATTGAAAGCTCTTTTGGCTATTTAAAAGGATTAATTACTTGCTTTACAATGGAAATGTATTACTTCTTTTTTTCTTTTTTCTTTTTTCTTTTTTCCGTATTGTAATCAATTGAAGAACTCAATCTATTAAAGAATCAAGATTAAAAGATGTCGGCACTGGTTAACTCAAACCTGCAGGAATTCAAATTCTCTCTTTAATATTATTCAAGTGTTTTTTCTTTCTAACACTATATATATAAATGTATGTTTATTTAGATACATATATTAAAAAGAGTGAAAACACTCTCAAATTTTGAACATAAAAGCTCATAGTTAAATATCTTTCTTGTCATCTGTTATGTTAGTCTCAACAGGATAACTTGTTTATTAGATATTATGCTAGAGAAAATAAAATTACAACAACATTACTAATTAATTCCATGACTTTTACTACCATATATAAGGAGACATTAGATCAAATTGAGACCAAAAAATTCGTATATCTAGATAATTTATACACGCATATATTTTTTCTTTTGCTAAAAGAAAATCTGTAAAGGTGACAATCAGCATAAACATATTTCTCTAGACGTTGTCATATGGGTTTTTTAGATGCTAACATGAATGTTTATTAAAAGTCTTTCAAGAATGTCCTACCCCCGAACAAGGAGCGTATTACTCCAACCCAACCAAATATGTTAATAACAACAATAATACCTATGGGTGTGATTTCGGGCAATCTAGCTGTATTGAATACTAAGTTGGTAGAAAATAAGTTTTGACATTTCAAGATTAAAGGGCCACCCAACACTCAAATTTCTTATCATTTATTTACCAAGATAATCTATTACTGCAAGGTCTCCACATTCGGTGGTATTTTAAATGTATATATGTGTATATTAACTTGGATGTGCTTGGATACAGCCTTTAATTAGAACTATCATTATTTTAATGCAAGCTAGTACAGTTCTGGTTGTGGGTATCAGTCACTTAAAAACAAAACAAAAAAAGTCTATGAAGAAAAATCAACGAGATAGTAAGAGTCTTAATCGATTTTATAGAAAGACAGAAAGAGGAGTTCTTTTTTTTTTTTTTTAAATAAAAATAAATAGGTTATAAGGGTAGAGGTTAGAATACCCAGATAATCTTGGGAAAGTGGATACCCACTTATGTGATACATGGATCCCTCGTGAAATGGATTGTCATATACCTCGACCAATATGATAACGACGACTTGAATCCAAGTATTCAGTGAGGAGAACGAGCATCCTATTAACCTACCTAAGAGACGTTGTAAGAGAGGAGTTCTTGAGTCATATTTGCATATTATTAATATTTGTATATTAATGAGGTCTACAGTACTACTACTAGGTATATTATGAAATGCATCTTTTAGGGAAGATTCTGAATCACATGGGCACATAATCTACATATGTGTTGTCCTAACCAACTTCAACTTGGGTTAGTCGCAATTCCTTTTCAGTAGTTTGATTTTCATGGACAATATTGAAAGCAAGAAAACTCTTGTGTCGACATTTAGGCATCAACATGGTCAAGAAGAAAGGATCTTGATGTACATGTTGCTATATCATATTAATTAGGGTGCCTTTCTTTCGCATCAAAAGAAACAGTTCAGATACGATGTCTTATTTTATTTATTTCTTAAAATTATTTTGCCAATTCATCAATCTACTTGAATATTTTCAATATTTAGTTTTTTTTATGACTAAATTTTTAAGGTCAGATGATATGACGTAATACTATAAAGATAAGATAATCAATTACATACAAATTTCAAGACACTATTATCTCGATTTCTCCGAAAGGAAAGGGAAAATGGGAGGTGCACCTACTTGCGTAATTACTAAGAGTTTCGCGGACCCACACAAGAGAAAAACAAAGAGAGGTTATCGTACACTTAGAACCTACTTGGTATTGAGTACAGGGTGAATTGAATGAATTTCAAATATACTTATGTACCCTTAAGAAATTCATATGATATACACCAATAAGTATTTTTATTTATTATAAGAACATTTTAATATTTACATTGATAATTTTTTTAATTTTTAAATTTAATAAACACTGAAAAGATAGTTTGATTGTTTCCTTTTTATATTTTTTAACAGGTAAATAAACACTTAAAAAAAGTTGATAATCCTCATTCTCATTCGTTTATGTTCTTTTTTCGGTTTGGTAAACATATTGTATTACTCTGACATACAAGTTAAATAAACGTTCACTATATATGTGTATGTGTATTATATATATGTATGCTTATTTTGAACAAAAAAATTTTTTTTTATATCTTATACTATTAGCAGCCTTTCACATTATTTGGCGTCCTCATATAGTAGTGATCACTTTATCCGAGTATATGTGTGTAAAATATTATATATACATGTTGTTAAATGATTAAGTGTTCCAATAATTATATATGTGTGTGCGTGTATATATATATCTTATCCTTGTCTTAATCTAAAGGAAATTAACGATTTTTGTTTTCTTTTCCTCACTTTTTAAGTGTTTATTTATGAAATGAAAGATGCTAATTAGTCAATATAAATAATAAGAAAATTAAGGAAAAACCATTCCAAAGCCTATGGTATAATGTTTCCATTTATAACATATACGCGGAGCTCTAGTTCTTGTATATATAGTCCCCTTCCTTCTTTTTTTTTTTTTTTTAAGGGAAATTTCATTTAATATGAAACCAAATACATAAGATACAAATGACTTTAAATACAAAGTAATTTGACCCTGAATCAAAGACTAGATCTATCAGTAAAGACCAAAATAGCACATGAAAAAAATACAGTAGTACCGAAACATAAATGAAGGAAGGTCCGCTCGGCACAAAACTTCAAGCTTAACCATTGCAATGTTGGTTAAACAATACCAAAACAGTTGATGGACTATATATAGTCCACTTCTCACAAGAAAAGAGGAAAAAAGGAAGGAAAAAAAAAAAAAAAAAAAAACAAAAACAAGAAGAAATAATTCAACATAATCATAATTTCATAAATGTATATATTAATTGTAATAGTAGTTTTAATTAATTACTATAAGGTCTTCATAACATCAGAACTTTTTCTTTTATTTAGAAAAATATTCATATTGATAAATCAATAATTTATTATAATCACTTAGTTACTCTCATTTAAAATTTTTTTTTTATTTTTGCAAAACTTTGGGATGTTTGTTAAAAAAAAAAAAATCTTAAAAAAGGCTCCTCCTATCAACTCATGTAAAAAAAATATTGTTAATATTAAAATTATTTGTCAAGAACAAAAATATAAAAAATGTTCCAGCTTCAATAGTTACGGACATAATCTAATGGTAATGAGTTCGAATGCCATCTCTATTTAAAAAACACATATATATATATATATATATATATTTCAGCTTCAAGTGTCGTATACTAACAAGCATTTGTATATAGTATATATGTATCATTTTCTTTCCTGAAAGGCTCTTTAATAATATATGGCCTTCTGGAAAAAAATGTATATATATTACTAAAAATTAAAAAATTGGCTATTTAAATTTTCGTTATCTAATAAGGCTATCTGAAAATAGTGGCTATTTACATTAATTTCATTTTCTAAGCCATGTGTTATTTAAAGATGTCGTTATGTGCATTTTAATTATTATTCCTTGTTGATTTGTACTCTTAGCCTTTGTTTGGTATCTTAGTTCCAACTCAAATTTTTCATCTTAATTTTTATCTTTTTCTAAAAAATAAATAAAAATCATAATTAGTTTTTGAAAAATCGACCAACTTTAACTTAAAAATTTCAACTCCAAATATAGAAACAAATGGACACTTATTCTATGGTTTAATTTTGCTTCTTCTCCTGCGAACTTAGCAGCTTTCTGATCACAATCCACAAATCACTGATGAATTCTTTTGAGTGCTATACTTATCTTTTCTGCGGCTTCGATTTTCTCAAGTAATCCATTGGGGAAAAAATAAAAAAATCTTCAAGCAAATCTTGAATTAATGCATAGTCATTATCTAATTTATTTGTTATCTCTTTATTATTTTATTTGAAATTAGAAGTGGGGAATTTTAACTCTATACTACCATATTATTATTAGTATTTTTAATACTTGTATCTAAAAAAAGAACAATTAAGGACGTTTTCTATATAGTTATTCTCATCAATTTATAAATGTTATCTTTGAAGCATGTGTGTGTATATATATAAGAGTTTTCAATGATTATTTTACTTTGTAATCATCTATGGTTATAGACAAAATTATAAAAAGAAGTGTATGTCTTAATTACATTTGATGATATGGCATTTTATATGACTTTGATTTCATGAACTGTGACATTCTATTTTTTTTTTTTGGGGCCGCAGTGGGGTTGGGGGGGGGGGGGGCGGCGAGGAGGCGGCAAGAGAGAAGAGAGAGGGCAGGAGAATAGGGGGGTGGGGTGGGGTGGGGGTGGTGGGGTGGCGGCAAGAGAGAAGAGAGAGAGCTGGAGAATTGTTTGGGAGGTGGAGGATATTTGATGATGTGGCATTTTATATGATTTTGATTTCATGAACTATGGCATTCTATTTGGGGGTGGGGGCGGGCACAAGAGATAAGAAAGAGGGCGGGAGAACGGGGGGGGGGGGGCGGGGGCACAATACAGAAGAAAGAGGGCGGGAGAATTGGGGGGGGGGGGGGGGGCGGGGCGGTAGAATGGTCAATAAATTGAGATCAAACAAGTTCAAAGGGGGCATTTGCAGAGAGAGAGGAAACAAAAAAAAAAAAAAAGCACTGAGATTTGGACTTCGAAGGAGAAAAATATAGAGAGAAAGAGAAAAGGTGTGAAAAAAAAGAGACATTATTTGGGTTGATCAAAACATTTAATTATAAGAATATTGGGCTAAATAATCTTTTTTAAATAAATTGAAAAAAAAAACATAAATGAATATCAGGAGTAAGATTTCAAAAAATAGGAAAAATACTTATTTCAATTCCATATGAATTTTTAAAAAAAAATGTTTAAAAAGCCATGTTAGCAGGTTAAGAACAAGTTCACTATCCAAATTCATATTAATGAAATCTCTAATTTCAATACTCATTATTGTCATAAATTTATTTAATCAACTATCTAATTCATTATAATTGTTTGATTTGTATCATATGGCTAAAAGAACAGTAACCATGAATGAATAAATCTTAGAGTAACCATTGAAACCACGCTCATATATATATACACGTGTGTTAACTCATTATTGACAATAATACATAATAACTGAGGCTGAGCATCATATTATGGCTTAGGAACAAAAAGAAACATGGAAAATTAGTTGCTTATTGTAATATCCTATGACAAAAATAATACGATTAAAGTTGAGGCCTTGAGTTTGAATTCCCAAATGAAAAAAAAAACTGTATATATATATATATATAGATATATATAAAGCTTACATAATATGATTCAGGTTGCACGATTGGAGAAAACCAACTCCGGAGAGGAAGATATTGCTTCAACTAGAGGTGTCATTCAAGCAAAGTTGAAACAAAGAGCCTATTCCCTCACCATTTTTCCTACAGGTATGTTAAAAAAAAATAAAACAAAATAGTAATAGTCCAACCAAGCCCAATCATGCTGATCTAGACCGGGCCAGCAATTTACCGGACCGGACCCGACCGGACCTTGTGAGAGCAACAATCCTATCCAATCTTGGGCACCAACCCAAACATGATAAATGTTTTCATGCATATCAACAACGTAGTCGAAAATTATTCCTTTCAACCAGCATACTTGTTGCCTTTCAATGTGAAGTTCAACACATATATAGGCAACGTTGGAATACTGGTGTAAATATATGTATATGCTTTGCTTATACAGAATGACCAAAAAATTAAAAAAAGATTCTTACAAGTTATATTCTTGTGCAAGTTTTTCTACTCTTGTAAATTCTATATGACAGTAACGGGGCTAAAATGAAATTATTTTTACACCCCAACAAAGCTAGCTTAAAGCTGTGAATTAAAAGTTTTCTTGCAAGAATTGGTAAAGCTCTGCAGCAACAGTGAGGGGATACTCTTCCTGTGGAAGAAGAGCCCCTGGTACCTCGACAAACTTGCTCACGCCCTTGGCTCCCCTGAGAGCTTCCATTTCTGCTTTCGACCTCTTTGGAGATCCCTCAGTTGATACAACCAAAACCGGTACCTTTCCCTCCATCTGTGCAAAGAGTTCGAGAAACTCTTCACGTGATTGTACAGGATCGAGGAGACCAGTCAAGAATGCAGCGGGCGCATAACGAGCACCTTTCCGTTTTGTTAGCGCAAATCTGCTTTCAATGATGCCAGGAGTTACATTTTCGGGGTTCGCATAGACGTGAGATTTGTATTGGGATTCGATGGCCTTCTCATTGCTGACGAGCACATTGTACATCATCCAGCCAACGGCAGGGGCTCTTAAGGTGCCCCTTAGCAATCCATATCTGGTAAGTTAAGATACGTGAAATGAAGATCAGCAAAATTAATTGGAAATATTTCCAAAGAACGGATCATCTATGTCAGAGAAAAGGAAGAGAATGGACCGTCGTTTTACAAGATGGTCCTTTACTTTGGTTTTCAAATCACGTAAAGCATGCATTAACACTGACTAAAACCAATTACGAAGTTCTGGGTTTATAGAGGAGGTATTGTTGACACTCGGCGTACCTTGTTTCCATGCTGGAGTCTCGACCAAACACAATTGGAAGAGGACCAGCCCAGGTGGGTGCAACGGCAGCAATAGCTTTTGGCTTTACGAGTCCCCTTTTCACTGCACGGATAGTAATTGTTGCTGCATGCCCTCCTCCAAATACCACCAGATCATCATCTGGTATGGAATGAAAGAATGTCAGTACGACACTTTAAATCAGTATTCAACAGACAACAAATTCAGAAGACAAACAATTCGCATCAAGTAAACCTCCAACAAAGATGGTTTGCAACCACCACGATGCTGAAAAGGAACACAATTATATTGTTCTCTCTTTCTATTCTCCCCTCCTCCTAAAGTATTAAAGGGTAAAGTAGAAAAGGGTAGCATTTCCGTACAATTCAACTGCCATAGTGTGACGACTCGGAATTGTGGACTCCTGGTTAAGAGTTCGAGCCTTTACCACTCTAAATGTTATTTTGTGGTACAAGAACAACTATCTAATGAAGAGAACTAAAGCATCAAAAATGCTAGAGCTACAGGTTTAGCGTACATTCGATTAACTATAGACACGAGAGTAATGTTAGACAACTTGCTTGGTTATGTGGTCTGCCAACTTGCTTAGATCTTTTAACAGCAAATGAAGAAAAGTTCTACGGAGTATCTAGGGTAGAATACAACAACCAAGTCTAACGAGACTGCGTGTGCATTATGTTGTATCAGATGATCAAAGAAAAACAGAAGATTATGTGTCAGATTTTTAGGAAGTAAATTAGAATTTTCTATTTTATTTTCTATTTTTGAAAATAAAATCTGAAATTAATATTTCAGATTTTGGGTAGTTTCCGTTTCCTTTGTTTCCTGTTTTCTAGCATAGGGAGTTGCTGTTTTTGCGGCTTTCCTAATTTGGTGGCCTTCATATGCTATTTATCTTGTAAACGTCTCTATGAAATTCAATAAGAATAATTATTTTTTCTTCTCACAAAACCTTCATGGTATCAGAGCCTCATGCCTTTTTTCTTCTTCTTTCTTTTGACGATGTCGTATAAGTCGGCGATGACCGGTGCCCAAAGAAATCCTACCGTCTCTACCGGTACCGGTAATTCCGAAACCACTTCGCCCCACCCTACAGTTCCTCTCATGCCTGTATCTACTGATTATTATTCCCAGAATTCAGCTCCTTATCTCACAGTTACAAAACTCAATGGGCACAACTATCTAGAGTGGGCTCAGTTCGTAAAATTAGCAATCGACGGAAGGGGCAAAATTGGGCGTTTAACTGGTGAAATTTCGAAACCTGCTACTGGTGACCGTAATATGAAAAAATGGCAGTCCGAAAACTCTCTTATTATTGCTTGGCTCATCAACTCCATGGAACCCACCATTGGAAAACCTCACCTATTTCTTCCCACTACTCAAGATGTCTGGGAGGCTGTTCGAGATCTTTATACGAACCTGGAGAATTCTTCTCAAATTTTTGAGTTGAAAACTCAACTCTGGAAATCCAAGCAGAACTCTTCTCAAATTTTTGAGTTGAAAACTCAACTCTGGAAATCCAAGCAAAACGATTGTGATGTTACTACCTATTACAATGAGTTGGTAACATTATGGCAGGAGCTTGATCAATGTTATGATGACGTTTGGGAGAATTCAAACGACTACGCTCACCACAAGAAGAGAGAGGAAAACGATCGGGTTTACATGTTTTTAGCTGGCCTTAATCGGAGTTTAGATGAAGTCCAAGGTTGCATTCTCGGTAGGAAGCCACTGCCGTCCAAGGTTAGACGTGAGGAGTCAAGAAGAAAAATCATGTTGCGCAACATCGAACCTATTTTCAACCATGAACATGAGAACTCGGCTCTTGTGTCAAGAGGTGTTGATTCTGACAACAAAGGGCGTAAGAAACCTTGGTGCGAGCATTGCAAAAAACCGTGGCATATGAAGGAGACGTGTTGGAAGCTTCATGGTAAACCAGCGAATTGGAACCAAAATCCAAACGTGAAGGTCGCACCTACCATGCCACTATTGAAGAGACTCAGGAGCCTTCCACCAACTCGGATGCAGTCCCTTTTACCAAGGAGCAATTAGAGCACCTATACAAATTGTTTCAATCTCCAAAACTGTCCTTGACTCCATCTTGTTCTTTAGTACAGAAGAGTAACTCTCTAGCCACTGCGTTTTTAGGTGTCATTCCTAATTTTGTTCATTCTTGGATAATTGATGCTGGGGCAACTGATCATATGACTGGTTGCTCCAAATTGTTCTCATCCTATATTCCTTGTGCAGGCAATAAAAAGGTCAAAATTGCAGATGGTTCACTCTCGGTAATTGCCGAGATAGGAATTATCAAACTTATTTCGTTGTTAACTCTTTATGATGTGCTCCACGTTCCCAATTTGTCTTGTAACTTGTTGTCCATTAGTAAAATTACCTCTGATCATCAATGTCAAGCTAATTTCTACCCTTCTTATTGTGAGTTTCAAGAATTGAGCACGAGGAGGATGATTGGGAGTGCTAAGGAAAAAGATGGACTCTATTATTTTGATGATGGACCTGCTCGAGTAAACAATATCAAAGTACTTGTTTAAACTCTTTTTTCGTTTCCAAAGACAATGATATTATGTTATGGCATTATAGGTTAGGCCATCCTAGTTTTCAGTATTTAAAATACTTATTTCCCAATTTATTTCGGAATAAAAATTTGTCTTCTTTTCAATGTGAAGTTTGTCAATTTGCTAAACATCATCATGCATCTTTTTCCTCTCAACCTTACAAACCAACTATACCATTTACTCTAATTCATAGTGATATCTGGGTTCCTTGTAGAACACTAACATATTCTGGTAAAAAATTGTTTGTGACATTTACTGATGATCACACAAGATTAAGTTGGGTTTATTTAATGAAAGAAAAATTTGAGGTGAAAACAATTTTCAAAAATTTTTTCACCATGGTACAAACACAATTTCAAAAAAATATTCAAATATTACAGAGTGACAATGGCCAAGAATATTTCAAAAACATTTTGGGTCAATTTTTTCTCAAAAAAGAAATAGTTTATCAAAGCTCTTGTGTTGACACTCCGCAACAAAATGGTTTGGCTAAAAGAAAAAACAAACACTTATTGGAAGTAGCTTGGGCATTGCTTTTTACCAATCAGGTACCTAAATATCTTTGGGGTGAAGCCGTTCTTACTGCTACATACCTCATCAATAGAACACCCAAATAAGGTTTTAAACTTTGAAACACCTTTTGATGTTTTTCATAAGATTTATCCAACAAATCGGCTCTCTTCCTCTTTACCTTTAAAGATATTTGGGTGTACTGCATTTGTTCACATTCATAGTCATAATCGAGGGAAACTTGAACCCCGAGCCAAAAAATGTGTGTTTGTTGGTTATGCTCCCACTCAAAAAGGGTATTAAATGTTTTGATCCCATTTCTAAAAAAATGTTTGTTACCATGGATGTAACTTTTTTTGAATTACAACCCTTTTTCATGCCTCATCTTCAAGGGGGGGACCAAAACAAAGATTTGGCTACTGTTTTTTAGGATTTTTTCCAAACTGAAGATTCACAAAATAATACCTCCCCAACCTTGATTGTTCAACCTGAAAATCCAAGCTACATTATATCAGGAGAAAGTGGGTCGAGTTTTTTAGATACTGAAGATGATTCAAGTCTTCCTATAGTGCCATCCCATGATGTTCATGATCCTATAACGACTAACAAAGAAGAAACAGGAAAAAGAACTATGACTTTGGTACCATTTGACATTGTCTACTCGCGACATAGGACAAATCAAAAGAAAGGGTCTTCTAATCCTTTGCACTGCCCAGAATCCATGAACCCTCCAGGTAATGTCCTCAACAAGACTTCACCTCATGTTCAGTCCACTTCATCTTCGAGTTCTGAGTCTTCTAGTCCTGAACCTAAGTCTAGTTCCAATCCTAAGTCCGATGATTCTAATCTTCCCATTGCTATTTGCAAGGGTGTGAGGTCTTGCACCCAACATCCATTGTCCCGTTATGTATCATATGAAAATCTCTCACCTGTGTTTCGTGCTTTTACCTCACAATTGTCTTTTATGGAGATTCCTAAAACTGTGCAAGACGCTCTGAAAGTTCCTAAGTGGAAGGAGGCTGTTTTCGAGGAGATGAAAGCTCTTGAAAAAAATGGCACGTGGGAATTGGTTGATCTACCTAGAGGGAAGACAACTGTAGGGTGCAAATGGTTGTTCACGGTTAAGTATAAGTACGATGGCTCTCTAGAACGGTATAAGGCTCGACTAGTTGCCAAGGGATTCACCTAGACCTATGGCATTGATTACATGGAGACATTCGCCCCAGTTGCAAAACTAAATTTCGGAAGAGTTCTTTTGTCACTTGCAGCTAATCTTGACTGGCCTCTACAATAGTTGGACATAAAAAATGCATTCCTCAATGGAGAAATGGAGGAAGAAGTGTACATGGATGCCGCCTCTAGGATTTGGTGAAAAGTTCGGCACAAAGGTGTGCAAACTGAAGAAGTCCTTATATGGGTTGAAGCAGTCACCAAGAGCATGGTTTGAGAAATTTACTCTGTTTGTTAAAAGTCAGGGGTATACTCAAGGGCAAGGAGATCATACAATGTTTTTTAGACATTCAAAGGACACGAAGATAGCCATACTGATTGTGTATGTGGACGATAAAATACTCACTAGAGATGATGTGTGTGAGATGAGCCGTTTGAAGACTTCCCTCTCATCAGCTTTTGAGATCAAGGACTTAGGATCTCTGAGGTATTTCCTTGGCATGGAGGTTGCTCAATCGAAGAAAGGGATTGTTGTCTCCCAACAGAAGTGTGTTCTTGACCCTCTCAAAGAAACTGGGATGAGTGGTCGTAGGCCAACAGACACTCCAATTGATCCCAATCAAAAACTTGGAGATGGAAAGGAAGGTGATCCAGTGAATACAGCTCGGTATCAAAAGTTGGTGGGAAAGTTGATATACTTATCACATACACGGCCAGATATTGCCTTTGCTGTGAGTTTGGTAAGTCAGTTTATGCATTCGCCCTACGAGAAACACCTTGAAGCAGTTAATCGGATTCTTAGATACCTAAAAAGTACACCAGGCAAGGGCATACTCTTTCAGAAGACCACACAGTAGAACATAGAGGCATACACTGATGCCGATTGGGCTGGTTCAATTATTGACCGAAGATCGACATCAGGATATTGTACTTATGTTTGGGCAAATCTAGTCACTTGGCGAAGTAAGAAACAGAATGTGGCTGCAAGGAGCAGTGCCGAGGCAGAATATAGGGCTATGGCTAATGGGGTACGTGAGATGCTATGGTTGAAGAGAATTCTTGAAGAGCTGCGGATCCCGATAAACATGCCAATGAAGTTGTATTGTGAAAATAAAGCCGCCATAAGCATTGCGCAAAATCCACTACAACATGATCGCACGAAGCATGTGGAGATTAACAGACACTTCATAAAAGAGAAGATTAATTGTGGAGCTGTTTGCATGCCTTTTATTCCTACTGCGCAACAAATAGCTAACATCTTCACCAAAGGACTTTTCAGGCCTAGTTTTAAGCTCTTTGTAAGAAAGTTGGGCATGATAGATATCTATACTCCAACTTGAGGGGGGGTGTCAGATTTTTAGGAAGTAAATTAGAATTTTCTATTTTATTTTCTATTTTTGAAAATAAAATCTGAAATTAATATTTCAGATTTTGGGCGGTTTCCGTTTCCTTTGTTTCCTGTTTTCTAGCATAGGGAGTTGCTGTTTTTGTGGCTTTCCTAATTTGGTGGCCTTCATCTGCTATTTATCTTGTAAACATCTCTATGAAATTCAAGAAGAACAATTATTTTTTCTTTTGACAAAACCTTCCAATTGTTTCCAGATGTCCTTTAAGTAGTCAACAATGACGACGAGGTGACCAAAACAGCAACTACATTATTGGGAGAACTCACTACATAAACTTGCAAAAAAGCTTGAAGAAGAACCCTCAATTGTAAGAGTTGTAGCCTTCTACATCGTTTTACATGAATAGCTAGAATGCATTATTCAACACAAAGATAGCAAGAGAAACGAGGGTTGGACAGTTTTATCTGCAAGAATAGATTCACATCTTGGACTTTAGAGCCAAAACGAAGAAGATGGAACTGTTTAATCACAATAAACCTATGCTATTATCAGGACATGAATCCATATATTATCTATTCCACTAATTCATATCCACCAAAATTTTCTTTTGAGCTCTATAATATGTGGGAATGAGAATACAGAAATATGCACAGGAGTTCTCCAATAACACAAGAATTGATGCTAACTTACCTGACCTACTTAGCGGCCCATCTGGGGCATTGATAAAGTCGACCAAAAATTTCTCCATCACATCAGCATTGTAGTCTATCTTAGGCCTATCAGAGTCCCCTAGACCTGGCCAGTCAACAATGGTGGCACACCAATTGACTTTGCCATCTCGCTGAACTATATCCCGAGCCACCGATCTCCATTCCTCAACGGTACTTACATCAGAAATTGTTGGAACCAGAAGGATGTTCTTTGAAGAATCACTGCTCTTCCTTTCATGTTCTTCGTAGTAGATGTTAATCTTATTGTCCTTGAATTTCCATTGCCAGCTACTAGTCTGATTAAAAAAGAAATGAGTATTGGTGAATCAAACTGACATTCATATGATACCAATATCCTAGAATTAAATTTTTTAAAAAAGTTAACAACTGAAATAAGTGTTAACCAATATGGTGCTCAAAACAAAACTACAGAACATTATGCTCTGAGCAATAAGCAAATCCAAGTTCTCATACATTGAGGCCTTAAATTTCAATATTGGAACCCGGATTTTAAATTTTCTTGCAGAGACTGGTGATCCGAAGATGGAAACTTTTCTGTTCTAGTTCTTGCAAGATTAGAATTGATATTATCGTCCTTCAAAAAAAAAACCCACTTTTGGTAACATCCAATTTGGTATCTTATTGAACAAAAATGGTAATATTGTTCCTCCATTGATCAAGAATCACCATTTAATTGAAGATCTCAACTTTATCTTCTACAAAAATTACACCTAAACCCTTAAACCAAAATCAGAAACTAGCTTTCATACCCAGATACCCAAGAGATAAAAGTATTGAAAATGGACAATATGCATACATACATAAATACATACACATATATACGTATATGTATATGTATGTGTATGTATGTATGTATGAAATCCTAAAAACCAAAATTTTGAAGAAAGAGAATGCAAAGTTTAGATCTTTCACCTTTGTGGGGGCTGAGGATTTGTCGTTTACAGAGAGGTTGGAGTAGTCGAGAGCGGTTGAAGCTCTGACTACCAAGGATTTTGAGATCTGGGCAAAAATGGGTCTTTGGGTTTTGCAGGAAAAGGCAAAGGAAGGTGAAGAACAAGTGTAGAACGTCGCAGAGAACGCCATGGAAATGCCCAGAAGATATGCAGAGACCGAGCTAGAATTATGGCTCGTTTCGTTTGAAGCAGATGCTGACCACTTGCTCAAACCGAGATTTTTCACTTTCAAGAAAAATTTACGAGTTCGTGTACGGGGTATGAGTTGAGTTTGAGATAAAAAGATGAAATTTTTAAATTTAATTGAATTAATTTTTTAAAAAATAATTATAAATTTTATTAATTTTTTAAAAAAAATAAAAATTAAGATAAAAAATTTAAATTGAGTTTAAATTAAGGGGGAGGATGGACACCATCTCATTTTCATCTCATTTCAAATTTTTTTTTGTCTTTTTCTTAAAAAGTTTTTGTTTTTTTCCCAAAAGGTTTTTTGTCTTTTCTGAAAATTCAAAAAAATTTATTATTACAACTAAAATATTTCAACTCAAACTAACACACCAAACACCCCCTAAATTGATTCACCAAATATAACATCCATCGACATTTGCCAACAATAACAATTGGCGGCTGAGGTTTACTAATACGTCGTTTCTCCCGGGAGACTTTCATGATGTTTTTGTTTAGCATTGTTGCCCCTAAACTTACTGGTAACTTCTCCTTGTTTTTGTTTGATTGTTTTAAATTATTGCGTCTCATTTGACTTCACTTCCGATAAATTGATGTCAGAAAACCCAAGTATGCTTTATATGAATACCGCAAATCACATATGTGATAAAAAAAATTTTCAAATCTAAAACAACATCTAATACAAGTCTTTCAAATTTAAATATTTAATATAATGAAAAGTTAACAAAATGTGGTATAGTGCAATAATTTAAAAAAAGAGTAATTGATCAAAATAATATCTGAATTCTTTCAAATGTGACTATTTGGTCCTTTTTTTTTTATTTTGGCTAAGACAATCCTAAACTCTCTAACTGATGATAATCTACTCATTTCCGTCCAATTCCGTTAAGTTTCTAATGGAAAAAGTGACGTGACCCATCACATGAGTTGAATTAATCATTAAAAGATAAAAATATTCTTGTTTTTGAAAAAACAATAATCATGTACATTAAGTATTGCACATGACTCATTTCATTAGAAATTTAATAAGGAGGTGTTTGGTATGTTAGTTTAAGTTGAAATATTTTAGTTGTAATAGTAAATTTTTTTGAATTTTCAGAAAAGACAAAAAACTTTTTGGGAAAAAGACAAAAACTTTTTAGGAAAAAATAAAAAAAAGTTTGAACTAAACCGTTAGCCAAACTCCCCCTAAATTTGGACGAAAAAAACTATAATTGCCAATATTTCAAAATTTCACGGTTATCTTAGTCAAAATTAAAAAAACAGGAATCAAATCATCACATTCTCAATAATTTAGAAACCATTTAGGCCAATTACTTTTTATAAAAATTCAATAATTAAATTGTTAAAATTAAAAATTTGCACGACAAGTTATCAAAGAATGATAATTATAAAGACAACAATGCTTAATACCCGAACAACATTTACTAGTCTCTATCTGTTTTGTTTTTTGTTTTTTTTTTGTTTTTTTGTTTTTTTTTTTGGTTCCTTCTCCTGAACACTTCAACCATCCAAACTTAAAAAAAATACATTAAAAAATTGCATAAAATTAAATTAAAATTGGAAAAAAAAAAAAAAAAAAAAAGCCCTTTGTCTAAAATTATAACAAAGTTGGATAGGAGAGGCTTGATGCGCTATATATCCAATGTTCAATGACTGGAGGGATAAATTAATACTCACAAAACTTCAAACAGATTCTCCTCAATGTTTTCCTAATTCAAAATTGTTGACCAAGTTTTCTTTTTCGTCCTTGATTGATGATTCAATTGTTCCCTAAATCCTTGAACTCTATTTTCAATGACTTTATCTCTGTCCACTTTCTCACTCACCAATAATCTCTACATGAACAAGAGCCAGCTCTGAAAGAGTGAAATCGGCTTCTATCTCTCACCACTATCTCCAACCCATAAACCTTAGAAATCAGCTTCATCACCCTGTGACAGTCTCTACAAATCCGCAAATTTTTCACTATTCTTATAACCTCTCTTCCTCGCCGTCTTGCCATCCCGAAAGCTATGGCAAGTTTCTCACTGTGCCTGATCATTGAGTCTTCCTTTTCCTCATCTTCTACATCATGCAAAACACTCCCAACCTCCGGGACATATCCTCCCTCAATCCTAAGTTTCGACATTATTTCCTTCAGCTTCTCGTAAGCCTCTTCTGCGATCTTGTTTTGCTTTTCGCCCGCCACAAAACTATAAACTAACTTGTCAACTTCAATCATGCTCCGGCCAGGAGTTTTTTTCATCCTTTGCTCGCTCATCGATCTCCTTACAGCAGCAACATCCTTCCATTTCCCTGCAACGGCGTATGTATTTGATAAGAGAACTTGGTCGCTAGAATGATCAGGATCAAGTTCATAAAGCCTTTCCTTCACCTGTTCGGCCAAGTCGATATTGCCGTACAGGCTGCAAGCCCCTAAAAGGGTCCTCCAAATGATGGCATTAGGTGAAATTGGCATTCGACACGCGAACTCATAGGCCTTTTGCAACTGACCAGCTCGACCGTATAGATCAACCATACAACCGTAATGTTCAATAGTTTGTTCTATACCACTATCTCTCATCTTTGAGAAATACCTACTTCCTTCTTCAATCAATCCGGCGTGACTACATGCATATAAAATTGAAATGAAGGTGATCCCATCAGGTCTAATTCCAGAATCTTCCATCTTATGGAAAAGCCGTATAGCTTCCTTTCCATAACCATGCATTGCAAGAGCCGTTATCATAGAGGTCCATGAAACAATGCTCTTTTTCTCCAGCATTGTTTCAAAGACCAACCGAGCCATGCCAACGTTCCCACACTTGGAATATGCATCCAGGAGTGCGTTATTCACAGAGATCATCCACAGAAATCCCGCCTTCTCAATGAAACCATGCAGGATTTTTGCAAATTCAAAAGCCCCAGCCTGCGCAGAAGCAGAGAGCACCCCTGTCAAACTCGCCTCATTGGGCCTAAATCCTGCCCGACGAAGCTCCATGAAAAACCCAAAAGCCTCGTCAAAACAACCATTCTGCACAAACCCAACAATCATAGTACTCCAAGACACGTCATCCTTGACACGCATACTTGAAAATGCCTTCCTCGCTAGCTCAAGCTCACCAGCCTTCACATACCCGGCAAGCACGACATCCCACGACGTCAAATTCCTAATAGGCATCAGGTCAAACACCGCTTCCCCCGCCTCCAGATCTCCACAGCTGAAACAAGCCGTGAGAATCGCATTCCAGGCGACAACATTTGGTTGAGGCATTTCGTCGAACATCTTCTTTGCATACTCCAAACACCCACATTCCGCGTAAAAACTTATCAAAGTTGTCCCAACGAAGAGATGGGTATCGAGGCCACGAACCAAAGCTTGACAATGGAGCTGAACCCCGGTTCTCAAACACCGCAGATTCGCCGCCGCCTTAAGAACGAAGGCAAAAGAGAAGCTGTCGAACTGCGAAACAGATTTTCCATGCATTTCTTTGAAGATAGAGAAAGCATTACGAGGATTATCGGATTCGGAGAATCCACGAATGAGCGTGTTGTACATGAAAGCATCTGGGTTCGGAGATTGAGAGAGGAGACGACGAGCGTAGTCGAGGCCATCGGAGATCGCGACGGCGCAGCGGAGGAGGAGTTTTCCGGCGAAGAAAGGGTGAGTTTCGAGGCCGGTCTTGCAGGCGAAGGCGTGGATTTGCTTGGCGGCTTTGAGGGACTTGCATTTGCTCAGTAAAGAGAGGCAGATCAGCTCGGCGTTGGCATTGTTCATACTACTCAGTCCTCCACCATTCGCCGCCAAGTTATCTCGTGGGTCTTGTTTTAAACACGCGAAGTTTACCCGCGC
>CM046380.1:6619499-6644499 GCA_025413485.1 Ficus microcarpa | reverse complement strand
TTTCTACTCTAATGAAACGCTGCCGTTTCCGAGCTTAGGAAAAGACGGATTTTTACACGGTGTTGAGCATCAAATTATATGACAGGTAAATTTTCACATTTTGAATAAAATAATTGATAATGACGTATTATGATAAAATAGTTGTTTAGAGAATATTGAGAAGAAAATATTTTTAATAGTAAGAAACTTAAGAGAAGTTAGCGAATCACATAGAAAATTAATTAGATGTTGCTATAAGAAAATAATAATTGAGATAATCACAACAACATGTCTTGAGTAAGGATTTATTTTAAAAGATTTGTTTCAATTTGGGCATAAAAGAGTAAAAAATAAAAGTTTAAAAGGATGAAAAAAAGTATGAAAAATAAAAGATTAGCACGTAGGTAAATGTGAAGAATAAATTTAAAGAGTATAATGAATATTACATATTTATGCATATATATCAAACGTTACTAAAGAAAATAGTGATTGAGAATTTGACATGGTCTTGAATGAAGTAAAGGAGAAACGGTTTCAGTAATTAAAAAAAAAAAAAAGAAAGAAAGAAAGAAAGAAAAGGAAAAGGGAAAGAATTAAAAAGAATTAAAAAAAAATAAAATAAGAGAATGACATGTGTCAAAAGAAAGAAAAAAAAAACTCTTTTATATATGTAAAGATAAAGATAAAGATAAAGATTTTAAAATTTGTAGTACCACCGTGAACAAAATAATAATAACTTACCATCATATGAATTATTATTAATATATAATAATAAATTGATGTTAATGTTGATGTTTCTAGGACTATTCATCTTTAAAAAATTTTAATTTTAATCCCCAGATTTTGTAATTTGTTTTATTTTGTCACTACATTTTTAAATACTTTAAATGTACCTCAAGCTAACAAAAGTTCTTTATTTGGTCCCTTCATAGCGAGATTGTCAAAAACTCGAAGTAATTAACCATGTGATCCTCACTCCACACAATGTCTTATTAATTAAGGATACTTTACACAAGTCAAGACCATGAAATGAATTGAAATAAAGTTTACCTGTCACTTGCGTGTTAGCCAATGAACTCGTGTACAGAGAGCAAAATTTTTATTTTATAAAAACTGAATATATTTAGATATGATTTATCTGTAATACATTTTATGCATTATGCACATTATATCACTTTAGTCCTTACATTTTTTATTTTGACTTATTACATTTTGAACTTTTGTTTTTGTTTTTTGTTTATTTTTGTTTTTATTTTTATTTTTATTTTTTATTTTTTTATACATTTTTGATCATTAACACTGTAAATTGACGAAGGATATTCGAGCACTTTTAACAATAATAAAGAAAGCATTTTTCTGTTAATAAAACTATTTATATATATATTATAATTTTAAGTTATAATGCAACAACCTCCCTCATTATCAATTATATAATTAGAAATCAAAATTGCTAAAAAGATAAAAATTTATAGGATAATTTGCTAAACCTAAAATATTTATAGACTAGAATGACACGATAATCATAATTAATAGGAATAATCGTCCACCTTAAATGAAAAAAAAAAAAAAAAAAAAAAGGCCTATTCGACCTTTTATTTTTCAAGGGAAGGGACTAACTGCGTTAATAACACAATTCTTTATGAATTTGTAATGTAAGGGTCAATTGAAGGGTTTTTTTTTTTTTTTTTTTAATACTAAGAAACAATCTTTATTTTTCTTTTTCTTTTTTTTTTTATTTTTATCATGGGAGGTACAAAATTTATAACATTTTGATGCTTGGGGTCAAAAATGAGATAACAGGCATAGTTTGAAGGTCAAAATCTAAATAACCCAGTAAATAAACACAATGTAATGAGAAAGAATCCTGACCGTCGAAAGAGAACACGTGAGAGCCGTGGGATATAGGGCATCATCTAGGGCTTCAACTTTCTCACTCCCCCAAACAGAAAACCCTCTTCTTCTTCTTCTTCTTCTTCTTGGAGAGAGAAAGAGAGAGAGAGAGGAGAGAGAAACAAAGACGCCAAGATGGTTCAGAGGCTCACCTACCGTAAGCGCCATAGCTACGCCACCAAGTCGAACCAGCACCGCATCGTCAAAACCCCTGGTACTTACTCAACCTTTTTCATTTCAAGATTCAGTTTTTTTATCTTGTAGAAATATTTTTCTTTTTATTATCATTATTAGGGATTATTCTTAACATCGACGTCTTCTTTTAGCTGAATTTCCCAATTTCAGCGATTTCCTTCGTTGTATATTAGCTTATTACGGGATTGTTTTAGATTTGAATTTTCGGCCTGTGAACAGAGTATATTATTCTCTAGTTTTTCGTTTTGCTATAGTTTTTATTTTTCGAAATGTGTTTAGCAATGGATTACAAGCAGAACAACTTTTTTTTTGTTTTTGGGTTTCTGTGGCCTTATATTTCAGTTAACAAATCATGACAATTTGCTTCTGTTTTCGTGAGTGATTTATTGAATTGGGTTTTGGATTGAAATGATAAGCGTTTGGGTTTTTTTTTTTTTTTTTTAATTGAATTTGGTTGATATTTAGGTGGGAAGCTTGTTTACCAGACAACTAAGAAGAGGGCAAGTGGACCCAAATGCCCTGTTACTGGAAAGAGAATCCAAGGGGTATGTTTTGTTCTATCTCTTTCAAAATTGATTTTATGTTCTTGTTCTACAAATCAGTTGCATTCGCATCTTGATTTTGTTTCACCATAAGCATGTGTAGTTTTGAACAATTTGTTTCACTATGATTTGGTTTTTATTGATCTAATTTGTAACGTATCGATTTGATTTTGAGAAGACTGACCCGGAGTTAGGATTTTGTTTCTCATGTAGCATGCTGAGTCATCATTAACACTCTCTCCGCTTTTGATAAATCGTGCCTCACGTAATTTATTTTTTGAGAATTCTTCATCCTGAACTCAAAATTTTTAGAACGCTCACATTTGATTGTCAATTTTAACATTATGGATGAAGTACCCTTATCATTCAGTAGTTCCCTTTCATTTTCTGTACTTGTTTACGACAAGCATGATATTCTGGAATGTGGTGTGGCCTTATGATGTTTTTGTTTTAGAGTCTATGCATTTTTGTTGTTGTTAATAAGCGTTATTACTTGCAGATTCCTCATTTGAGACCTGCAGAATACAAGAGGTCGAGACTATCGAGGAACATGAGGACCGTGAACCGTGCATATGGTGGTGTGTTGTCTGGCGGAGCTGTCAGAGAGAGGTTTGTTTTCATGAATTTTAGTTTTATGGAGTTCATCCCACTCAATTTGACCCTTTGAGAGTTATCTTCTTTCGTCAGAAATTTCATTTGATTTCTTCTGTTGCTTATTCATTCTTTTGTGTTTTCAAACTTTCGGTTTGGCAGGATTATCCGAGCGTTTTTGGTGGAAGAACAGAAGATTGTGAAGAAGGTTTTGAAGATTCAGAAGGCAAAAGAAAAACAGGCTTCAAAGAGCTAAGACGTCATTGAGAGGAATCATTGAACGAAATTTTGGTTCTTTTTTTTTTTTTTTCTCACTCAAATGATTATGAAGAATTTTAAAGCCATTTATTTTTGTGAGGTGTTTCTTCCTATAATTGTGGAACAAGCTTTACTTGAGATATTCAGTTGAATGGATGCGTTACTCTTATAATGCAATTTCTATTGAATATTTTTCTTCTAAATAAAGCGTCCTCGTCTGTGCGTAACTGCGTATCTTAAAATTGGCACGAAATTAGGTTTTTTTTTTTTTTTTTTTTTTTTTTTTTTTTTTTTGTAACTTTAGATCCCAAGCAATAGTATATAATGAGTTTCATGTCATGAGATCTATCAACAGCGGTGTTTAGCACCTGCGGTGCTCCCCATCATGTCTTGTTAATGTTATACTTGTTGTATTTCCGCATTTCAACATGAATCCAAAACATAAACCTTATTCAATTTCTTACTTATTTCCATCAGAGATTTTCAAACAGATTATGAACTATAAGAACATTATCTTAATAATCTAGTTCTGTTTGATAAGCTGGAGGAGCCCAATGAGCTTGTCGGGTGGAGGAGACCCCTCTTTCACCAAAGGATGGTCGTTCAAAGCCGACACCCACGAGAAGAGAAATGGAGTCGCGTTTGGGTCCAAAAACTTTGCACCAAACACTTGCTCTGGAACCTGGTAGAGCCCAAGTGTTGCCACTGTCAAAATGTCTAGTAGCCCTAAATTCTCCCCATTGGTGAAAGGACCATTTCCTTTGAAGAATTCCTTGGTTCCAGCTTCAAACACTTTGTGTTTCTCTATCATTTCCTTCGCCTCTTTCTCTTGTGCTTCCCCTTCGCTTGCTATCACTCGGCACAATCTCTCAAACAACTGCATCAACATAGCTGTACAAAGTAAGGCCTAAACTCGATCGGCGTTAAAATTTTATAGATTGGTTGGATTAGATGCAATTTTGTCGAAATCGCACTTATAGCAAAAGTTTGAACGTGCAGATTGGATCAGATGAATACCCCAAATACTTGTCACAAGGATGAGATACTAAACTTGAATGGCAATTGTATGATTGAATCAAAAGTGAAGTGGCAGTGTCTCACCTCTTGCTGGATAAAACTAGCCCAAAATCTTACTTTGGCTCTTTCGTGAGGATCTTCAGGAAGGCGCCTAGCAGAGTTCGTCCAGGTTTCATCGATGTATTCAAGGATGATGTGCGACTCGGCAATTGGTTTTCCACTGTGAACGAGTACAGGTACCTTCTTGTGGACTGGATTATACTTGAGGAGCAACTCACTCTTGTTGCTTAAATCTTCTTCTATGTACTCATAGGCTATGCCTTTAACTCTAAGGGCTAGCTCCACCCTCTTTGAGTAAGTGCTTGCCCACATGCCATGAAGCTTCACTTCATTTTCCTCTCCCATCTTTCCCTCTCCAAATATTTGTGTATTTACACTCCTCATGACTTGCACTACACACACACACACACACACACATATATATATAGATATATATATATATATATATATCTACCTATATGAAAACAGGGGGTTGAGTTGCTAGTCAATGGTCAAATATATGACCTTGGATTAAAGAAATAAATTTTTCCTGATATTCATTGAACTTTAATTGTGATTGGCAGCTATTTTCTTCAGGTACAAGTAACTAATATTTTAATATTTTGAATATCTTTTTTTAGAAAAAATTTTTTCCTCCCAACATACCTAAAGATAAGATTTTAAAGTTTGCACTTTCTTATTGCCCAAGAACACTGGTCAATTACTTATCTTTCATTGTTATCAAGTTCTGGCTAAAATCTTCTCTGAACAGCAATTTGAAAAGTTAAAAAGCTTTAGCTTCCCACCAACCCTTTTCTCGTTAGTCAAACGTTTGCCAATTGGGTTTATGTTAAGTAGGTTTCCCTTGCAAAATAGGCACCACAAACTTTGGCATACTAATAATGCAATTGTCTATTTGAGCTCTATTAAGTGAAAATTTGAGGGCTTCCTGACTTTAACTAGCACTAGATCGCACCTAACTAAAGAATTTGTGAACTCTATTTTCGTATTTTAAGGCCGTGATTTCAATTAGGAGGTCGCATAATTTCGTGTTTCTAATATACAAAGCAAAAAGAGAGTGAATTTCAATTTCAGCTTCCCAGTTGGAAATTTATCAAAAATTTCTAATGACCGAGAGAGTTTCTTCAGAGCACATCTATATATTTCTTCTAAAAGTTGTCTGCAAATGCAAAATTTAAGTAATGTTAGGGTGAGTTGTCACACTCAATTTACTGTAATTAACTATTAATCGTTAATTATGTTTTGTTTACCAAATTTGTGTGACCGTGTTTCAGCTGAGATTGAAAATGGTGTTACAAGTATAGAAGCGGTAGATTAATAGAGGATGTGAACTCTGAAAGCGCCTTTTTGTAAGATAAAACTATGCATTTTTTTTTTTAAATGCAAAAACTCCATTTCGTAAGATATGACTTTGCCAATTTGAAATGCTTGTGCTTTTGAAAGAAGTTTTACTTTCACTTATCGCACAGAAGTAGGAGCGGAAAATAAAAGATTAAAAAATCCCGAACTTCTTCAAATAATTAAAGAAGTGCATTGGTGTCTGTGCAAAGTACTTTTTGACAGTTTTACAGTTTTTACCAAATACACTGTTTGTATCATGTTATTGTGTACAGGACTTGCGGAACCTCCAAAAGCAACATTAGAATCGTTTGAAAGTCAATTCAATAATTCAGAGGTGGCTGTGAGCCTTATTACAACAAGTAGAACATATGTATCAGCAAAATCCAAGTGGATTGGACTCGTTTTTGCTGCTTACTTTCGATACGCTGAAGAAGACTAAAAACATAATTAAACAACAAGAAACACAAATATTTGTTGCTACGATCTCAAGCTGCAGACGATTTGAGTGCATTCTGCCTAATGTTCTTGAGCAACCCGACCATCTTTTCGCGAGGAGGGAGAGTCTCTTTCGCGACAGGATGATCAAGCAGAGCAGCTATCCAAGAACACAACAACGGGGTCTTCTCCGGGTCGAACACCTTTGTGCCAAGCACTTCTTCTTGAGCCATGTTACCTCCAAACAGAGAAAAGAAAACCGAATCTAGGAATCCCACATTTCCGCTGCCGATGCACGTGCAGTCCTCGGAGATGTTCTTCAAGTGCTCTTCGAGTACTGTTAATTTCTCAACCAATTCCTTGGTAGCTTTCTGTTGTGCTTCTCCTTCACTTTTAAGCACTAAGAGCAGAGTCTGAAATGTCTGCACCAAAACAACAACAGTTTGTTAATTTATGCAAAGACTACGTACGGTACTGTAATGTGTAAAAGTGAAAAGTGTAATTGTAAACCGGTTTTACACCTTTTTTACGTGTTACAGTGCAGGATAGTCTACTAAAATAATCTCACCTGTTCTTGGAGATAGCTTGCCCAAAATCTAACTTGGGATTTTTTGTAAGGATCTTCTGGAAGGAGTTTGGGGCCATTTTTCCATGTCTCGTCGATGTATTCAAGGATGACAAACGACTCGCATATCGGTTTTCCATTGTGAACGAGCACGGGAACCTTCTTGTAAACAGGATTGTAGCTGATGAGCGATGCGCTTTTGTTCTTCAAGTCTTCTTCCACATACTCAAAAGGTATGCCCTTAAGTTTGAGGGCAAGTTCTACCCTCTTCACAAAAGGACTTGCCCAAAACCCATGAAGGGTCACTTTGTCTTCTGTTGCCATCTCTCTTTGTTTTTCTTTTTTCTTTTTATCTGTGTATGTGTTGCAATATATATAAACACACACATATACATATAAAGATATATACGTACAGTTTAAAACACCATCTTTACTTGCTTGTCAAGTTTTTGTACGAAACGAAGAATCTAGATTTTGTTGACCAATGTGAATGAAAAGGATTGTACTAGGAAGCTTCCAATAAGTCCCAAATTAAACATTTAATAAAGCTCATTGATTGGATGAATTTTTCTCTTGTTATATATGCCTATCAACCTGGCGTCATCAATGATCTAACAATTTTGTTTTTGTTTTGTCTTGTTTTGTTTTTTTGTCCCACTATAGGAATCTTTCTTTTTTCACTTTCGGTTGAATTAATTTTTCTGCAATTTCATAGTAGTTTCGTATCATGTGTTACAAATTTTTAACGTACACGTTTATATATCAAACCGTTAAAAAATTAACCGCATGATTAAAAAGCAACCCCTACCAATATTTATTATTGACAATCCCTATAGTAGAAAATTCTTTTTTTTTTTTTGGATAAAATTAAGTGGGTTTAGATTAGATTCTCAGCTTCCCATGCTAATGCAATTTGAATCCTCTCATATGTGTAAAACTATACAATAAGTAAATGTGGTTCAACATGTTTATCTAATTAACTAACTTAAAACCTGTATTTCTTTAAAATAAATAAACAAACAAACAAATAAAAAACCAACTTAAACCATTATCACCTACCAAAGAAACGTAAACAAATGAGTAATTTGTCACCATTATGTGTGAAACATTGGGTTACAAATCACATAATTGTTAAAATCTTGACGGAATCAACCATATGACTCTCATATACCAAATTAATGAAGCGTATTTCGAATCAGTCACACGTATAAAAGGGAAATCTTATTCAGTCACCCAAGTAAATATATATTTTTTGCAAAATTTTCTTCCAAATGCGTCGCCTCTTCTTGTTTGAGATCTTGGGCTGTTATGTGTAATCGTTTTGTTATAAAGGTTGTTTCATTACTATGGAACAGAAGCAAATGTGCCAGAGACATATTTGGCAATGAAGAAGCAACTAATATTGCTAATTAACCAGTGAACTTTGTTGATAAAAGTAGTAGAGCCTTGAAGTTCTACAACTTCTAGCCATATATGTATACGCCTCACTAGAAGAAACTACTAGGTAGAAACTGAGCTCTCATTTGACACTCCGTTTTATATTCATTATTTGAACTTTTTTTTAACGAGTTTTCTCTTATAAAAATTCGAGCCTGAAAGATTGTTCACTTTCAAAAGACCATATCTAATAACAAGAACAGAGCAGACACATAATTCCTCCTAGTTGCTCACCTCTCATCCTTTGAGTCACCATGATTTAGCACTTTTTTCATATCATTTTGTACAGAGGAACTAGATTTGTTAGAATCCTCAGCTTCATTGTATGCAATGGCGGAGCCATGCGATCTAGCCATCCAATGGTTCAAAACCAACTCCCGGCACAGTGTTGGTAATAAGTAATAACAAATACGGCACCCTAAGACGCCCCCTTCAGGAGGAGTGGACCCCACTGAGACTCGATTTTTTCTCTTTTTTTTTTTAACTCTCTTTTCTTGTTCATCTCTAAATTTTAATGAAATACTTATTTGTAGGCATTTCACAAAAACAAAAAAAAAGGACACCAAAACGCAACTCGAAGACAAATTTATCAACAAAAACAGAAAATAAATAAAACGCCAAAGCCTATCAAATTATTAATCATAAACCACAGGATCAAGCAGCACTAGATTTCAGACTGTGGTTTCTAACACTGAGAAGAAGTGGTAACAGTTTTTCATGAGGAGGGTTCACCTCTTTCACCACCGCAACCTCATTTAGAGCAGTAACCCAAGAAAATATAAGCGGATACTTTTCAGGGTCTATAATCTTTTTCCCAAGAATTTCCTCCTGAACTTTGTAAGAACCAAATGTTGCACACACCAAAATGTCGAGAAGTCTGAGATTTTCACTATCGACAGGAATTCTAATCCCATTTGGAATATAACCCTTCATTCCTTCTTCAAGTAGTTTTAGTTTTATGAAAAGTTCCTTGATGTGCGTCTCTTGTGCCTCTCCCTCAGTTATGGTTGCATAGAACAAGGTATCCTCAAACAACTGCACCCGAAAAAGTTCGAAGTGTAAGATTCGGAAAAATCACTAGCATTATACTATTGCATGACACCCCGAACTAGAACACAGATAATTTAAAAATCGATCGATCACAAGAACCTTCTGAATAACCTTCAGAGAATAAAGTATTAATTAATGGTGAGTTCGCGCATATTATAGGAATTTCTATGATAAAGAAAACACATACCAGTAGTGATCATTTCTGAACATATATTATATGTATTACTTTGTACTATATAAATTCAATTACCGAACGGAATTTAATGAATACACAACATTTCAAAATCATAATATTCTTTTGATACCTTACCATATATCAGATACTAGTAGTGAGAGTTTCTGAATCCATATCATCTATGTACTACATAAACATAAAAAATCTAATTACTGAAATTTGAAGAAAATTTAACGATTCAAAATCATTCAATATATTCAAAGAACGTGCTTAGAACATCATTTTTCTCTGACCTGTTGCTGGAAAAAGTTCATCCAGAAGCGAACTTTGTCGAAATCGCACTTATAGCAAAAGTTTGAACGTGCAGATTGGATCATATGAATACCCCTAATACTTGTCACAAGGATGAGATACTAAACTTGAATGGCAATTGTATGATTGAATCAAAAGTGAAGTGGCAGTGTCTCACTTATTGCTGGATAAAACTAGCCCAAAATCTTACTTTGGCTTTTTCATGAGGATCTTCAGGAAGGAGCCTAGGAGAGTTCGTCCAGGTTTCATTGATGTATTCAAGGATGATGTGCGACTCGGCAATCGGTTTTCCACTGTGAATGAGTGCAGGTACCTTCTTGTGGACGGGATTGTACTTGAGGAGCAACTCACTCTTGTTGCTTAAATCTTCTTCTTTGTACTCATAGGCTATGCCTTTAACTCTAAGGGCTGGCTCCACCCTCTTTGAGTAAGTGCTTGCCCACATGCCATGAAGCTTCACTTCATTTTCCTCCCCCATCTTTCCCTCTCCAAATATTTGTGTATTTACACTCCGCATGACTTGCACTACACACACACACACACACACACATATAAATATAGATATATATATATATATATATACATATATGCAAACAGGGGGTTGAGTTGCTAGTCAATGGTCAAATATATGACCTTGGATTAAAGAAATAAAGTTTTCCTGATATTCATTGAACTTTAATTGTGATTGGCAGCCATTTTCTTCATGTACAAGTAACTAATATTTTAATGTTTTGAATATCTTTTTTTGGAAAAAATTTTTCCTCCCAACATACCTAAAGATAAGATTTTAAGTTCGCATTTTCTTATTGCCCAAGAATATTGGTCAATCACTTATCTTTCATGTTTGTTATCAAGTTCTGAGTAAAATCTTCTCTGAACAGCAATTAGAAAAAGTGAAAAAGCTTTAGCTTCCCACCAACCCTTTTCTTGTTAGTCAAACGTTTGCCAATTGGGTTTATGTTAAGTAGGTTTCCCTTGCAAAATAGGCACAAAAAACTTTGGCATACTAATAATGCAATTGTCTATTTGAGCTCTATTAAGTGAAAATTTGAGGACTTCCGGACTTTAACTAGCACTAGATCGTGCCTAACTAAAGAATTTGTAAACTCTATTTTCATATTTTAAGGCCGTGATTTCAATCAAGAGGTCACATAATTTCGTGTTTTTAATATACGAAGCAAAAAAAGAGTGAATTTCAACTTCAGTTCCCAGTTGGAAATTTATCAGAAATTTCTAATGACCGAGAGAGTTTCTTCAGAGCACATCTATATATTTCTTCTAAAAGTTGTCTGCAAATGCAAAATTTAAGTAACATTAGGGTGAGTTGTCACACTCAGTTTACTGTAATTAACTATTAATTATTAATTATGTTTTGATTACCAAATTTTTGTGACCGTGCTTCAGCTGAGATTAAAAATGGTGTTACAAGTATAGAAGCGGTAGATTAATAGAGGATGTGAATTCTGAAAGCGCCTTTTTGTAAGATAAAACTATGCTTTTTTTTTTTTTTTAATGCAAAAACGCCGTTTTGTAATATATGAATTTGCAAATTTGGAATTTTTGTGCTTTTGAAATAATTTTTTTACTTTCGCTTCTAACAACGGAGTAGTAGAAGCGGAAAGTAAAAGATTAAAAAATCACTAACTTTTTCAAATAACTAAAAAAAGTACATTGATGTCTGTGCAAAGTACTTTTTGACAGTTTTGACAGATACACTACTTGTATTGCGTTATGTTTAGAACACTTGCGGGACCTCCCAAAGCAACATTAGAATCGTTTGACATGAAAGTCAATTCAATAATTCAGAGGTGGCTGTGAGCCTTATTACAACAAGTAGAACATATGTATCAGCAAAATCCAAGTGGATTAGACTCGTTTTTGCTGCTTATTTTCGATACGCTGAAGAAGACTAAAAACATAATTAACAACAAGAAACACAAATATTTGTTGCTACAATCTCAAGCTGCAGAAGATTTGAGTGCATTCTGCCTAATGTTCTTGACCAACCCGACCATCTTTTCGCGACGAGGAAGAGTCTCTTTCGTGACAGGATGATCAAGCAGAGCAGCTATCCAAGAACACAACAACGGGGTCTTCTCCGAGTCCAAAACCTTTGTGCCAAGCACTTCTTCTTGAGCCTTGTAAAGTCCAAACAGAGAAAAGAAAACCAAATCAAGGAATCCCACATTTCCGCTGCCGATGCACGTGCAGTCCTCGGAGATGTTCTTCAAGTGCTCTTCGAGTACTGTTAATTTCTCAACCACTTCCTTGGTAGCTTTCTGTTGTGCTTCTCCTTCACTGTTAAGCACTAAGAGCAGAGTCTGAAATGTCTGCGCCAAAACATCAACAGTTTGTTAATTTATGCAAAGACTACGTACGGTACTGTAATGTGTAAAAGTGAAAAGTGTAATTGTAAACCGGTTTTACACCTTTTTTGACGTGTTACAGTGCACGATAGTCTACTAAAATAATCTCACCTGTTCTTGGAGATAGCTTGCCCAAAATCTAACTTGGGATTTTTTGTAAGGATCTTCTGGAAGGAGTTTGGGGCCATTTTTCCATGTCTCGTCGATGTATTCAAGGATGACAAACGACTCGCATATCGGTTTTCCATTGTGAACGAGCACGGGAACCTTCTTGTAAACAGGATTGTAGCTGATGAGCGACGCGCTTTTGTTCTTCAAGTCTTCTTCCACATACTCAAAAGGTATGCCCTTAAGTTTGAGGGCAAGTTCTACCCTCTTCACAAAAGGACTTGCCCAAAACCCATGAAGGATCACTTTGTCTTCTGTTGCCATCTCTCTTTGTTTTTTTCTTTTTATCTTTTTATCTGTGTTTGTGTTGCAATATATATAAACACACACATATACATATAAAGATATATACACACAGTTTAAAACACCATCTTTACTTGTCAAGTTTTTGTACAAAACGAAGAATCTAGAATTTGTTGACCAATGTGAATGAAAAGGATTGTACTAGGAAGTTTCCAATAAGTCCCAAATTAAACGGGTGGATGAAATTTTCTCTTGTTATATATGCCTATCAACCTGGCGTCATCAATGATCTAACAATTTTGTTTTTGTTTTTGTTTTGTCTTGTTTTGTTTTTTTGTTTTTTTGTTTGGAAATTCCCACTATAGGAATCTTTCTTTTTTCACTTTCAGTTGAATTAATTTTTCTGCAATTTCATAGTAGTTTCATATCATGTGTTATAAATTTTTAATGTACACGCTTATATATCAAACCTTATATATCAAACCGTTAAAAAATTAACCGCACGATTAAAAAGCAACCCCTACCAATATTTATTATTGACAATCCCTGTAGGAGAAAATTCTTTTTTTTTTTTTTGGATAAAATTAAGTGGGTTTAGATTAGATTCTCAGCTTCCCATGCTAATGCAATTTGAATCCTCTCATATGTGTAAAACTATACAATAAGTAAATGTGGTCAACATGTTTTTCTAATTAACTAACTTAAAACCTGTATTTCTTTAAAAATAAATAAACAAACAAACAAATAAAAAACCAACTTAAACCATTATCACCTACCAAAGAAACGTAAACAAATGAGTAATTTGCCACCATTATGTGTGAAACATTGGGTTACAAATCACATAATTGTTAAAATCTTGACGGAATCAACCATATGACTCTCATATACCAAATTAATGAAGCGTATTTCGAATCAATCACACTTATAAAAGGGAAATCTTATTTAGTCACCCAAGTAAATATATTTTTTGCAGAATTTTCTTCCAAATGCGTCGCCTCTTCTTGTGAGAGATCTTGGGCTGTTATGTGTAATCGTTTTGTTATAAAGGTTGTTTCATTATTATGGAATTTGTTCTTGTACAGAAGCAAATGTGCCAGATACATATTTGGCAATGAAGAAGCAACTAATATTGCTAATTAACCTGTGAACTTTGTTGATAAAAGTAGTAGAGCCTTGAAGTTCTAGACTTCTAGCCATATATAGGCCTCACTAGAAGAAACTACTAGGTAGAAACTGAGCTCTCATTTGACACTCCGTTTTATATTCATTATTTGAACTTTTTTTAACGAGTTTTCTCTCATAAAAATTCGAGCCACCATATCTAAGAACAAGAACAGAGCAGACACATAATTCCTCCTAGTTGCTTACTTCTCATCCTTTGAGTCACCATGATTTAGCACTTTTTTCATATCATTTTGTACAGAGGAACTAGATTTGTTAGAATCCTCAATTCATTGTATGCAATGGCGGAGCCATGCGATCTAGCCATCCAACGGTTCAAAACCAACTCTCGGCACAGTGTTGGGAATAACAAATACGGCACCCTAAGAAGCCCCCTTCAGGAGGAGTGGACCTTACTGAGACTCGATTTATTTCTCACTTTTTTTTTTTACTCTCTTTATTGTTCATCTCTAAATTTTAATGAAATACTTATTTAGGCATTTCACAAAAAAAAAAAAAAAAAAAGGACACCAAAACGCAACTCGAAGACAAATTTATCAACAAAAACAGAAAATAAATAAAACGCCAAAGCCTATCAAATTATTAGTCATAAACCACAGGATCAAGCAGCACTAGATTTCAGATTGTGGTTTCTAACACTGAGAAGAAGTGGTAACAGCTTTTCATGAGGAGGGTTCACCTCTTTCACCACCGCAACCTCATTTAGAGCAGTAACCCAAGAAAATATAAGCGGATACTTTTCCGGGTCTATAATCTTTTTCCCAAGAATTTCCTCCTGAACTTTGTAAGAACCAAATGTTGCACACACCAAAATGTCGAGAAGTCTGAGATTTTCACTATCGACAGGAGTTCTAATTCCATTTGGAAAATAACCCTTCATTCCTTCTTCAAGTAGTTTTAGTTTTTCGAAAAGTTCTTGATGTGCTTCTCTTGTGCCTCTCCATCAGTTATGGTTGCATAGAACAAGGTATCCTCAAACAACTGCACCCGAAAAAGTTCGAAGTGTAAGATTCGGAAAAATCTCTAGCATGATACTATTGCATGACACCCCGAACTAGAACACAAATAATTTAAAGATTGATCGATCACAAAACCTTCAGAATAACCTTTAGAATAAGGTATTAATTAATGGTGAGTTCGCGCATATTATAGGAATTTCTATGACATAGAAAACACATACCAGTAGTGATCGTTTCTGAACATTTATTTTATATGTTACTTTGTACTATATAAATTCAATTACCGAACGGAATTTAATGAAGACACAACATTTCAAAATCATATTATTCTTTTGATACCTTACCATATATCACATACTAGTAGGGAGAGTTTCTGAATCCATATCATCTATGTACTACATAAACATAAAAAATCTAATTACTGAAATTTGAAGAAAATTTAACGATTCAAAATCATTCAATATATTCGAAGAACGTGCTTAGAACATCATTTTTCTCTGACCTGTTGCTGGAAAAAGTTCATCCAGAAGCGAACTTGTGCCCGGTTGAAGGGATCCTCAGGAAGGAGCGAAGGACCGATACTTTTCCATGTCTCGTCGATGTATTCAAGGATGACAAGCGACTCTGCAACAGGTTTTCCATTGTGAACAAGCACAGGAACCTTCTTGTAAACAGGATTGTATTGGAGAAGCAAAGTGCTCTTGTTGAGTAAATCCTCTTCCACATGTTCGTAGGGTATGCCCTTAATTTTGAGGGCTAATTCCACTCTCCTACAGAAGGCACTAGCCCACAGACCGTGAAGTGTCACTCTTTGTTCCTCTGCCATCAACACTCAATTTTCTCTTTGTTTCTTGCAAAGGGTATGTTAAGCTTTTTGTGTAAATATATACACGTTTATATACACACACATACATACATGTAGACTTCTGTTAGTCTTGGCCTTAATTTGTTAAAAAAAAATTTCCCTTTAAAATTCATCTTAAGAGGGGTATTGTGAAGAGATATAGCTCAAGGTATTTTTTTAAATGAAAATAGCTTCCTTTTTTTTTTAGTCAAAGTTATTAATTTATTATAATATATATATATATATATATATATATATAGAATTGCCTTGGTTATACTTTATATATGTACTAACTGCTTGGATCTGCTAAAAAAAAATAATGAAAAATAACTATAGTAAGCTTTCATGATGAAAGCATCATCAAAAGTCATCATTCGACTCAGACTTTTCTTGCTAATTGAATTTAATATCAAGTATTAGAGACTTGGTTTTCCTCGTCTATATCTTCTCTCTCTATGATGTCAATGTTTTATTCAGTTTTTTTAAAGTTGACAACTACACTTAATTAAGTTGTTAATTACCATTTTTCATCGGAAACTCGCAAATGCTTAGGAGATGATAAGTTTGTTTAATTAGCAAATGATGAATCAGCTCCTTGTTCCTCAAGGAAACCTAAAGTTGTCAAACGAGATTAATTTTTAACTAACCATATTCATTTTAATTATAAATTAAGCTATATTATTGCCGGAAAGAAACTTGCTAGGCATTTTTTCCAAGTCAAGAAATCCTTTTTTTTTTTTTAAGCTAAGGGCATGTTTAATTACCAAACTAATATGGAATGTGACCGAAAAGATTAATGAGTTCAATAAGAATGACACGATTATTAGGATATACTTATCATGCTAACTAAATAATCATCGGCTTAACAAGAGTACATAAATAAATTTAACTTTCTTAGCTTGTATAATTTATATACTCAGAACTCCTAACTAATCCTGAGCTTAGTACTGAAAAATTGTGAAAACAATAGCAGAATGAGGGAATAGAAGGACTTTCAAACTTGTTAGAATGAAGAAAGATAGTGGTGCTTATTTTGCTAATAAGTATACCACAAAAGTGTGAAATATAAATGACATTATAAGAAGAAATTACATATTTAGACCAACATGTCAAACTTTACAAGATTTAAGGACATAATTTCTGAAATTATGAAGATCTTGTATTATCTTTTCATTAGGAGGGGAAAAACCCTTTCACCACACTGGGACGTCAATTGGAACATTCACCGAAGAGAATAATAATAGGTTTTTTTTTTTTTTTAATTGGGTCTATATAACATTCACAACAAGGACTTCTCTTGAGCTTTTGTAAGGAACAAAAGTTAAAAATGTCTAGGAAGTCACACATTTTTACCCAGATATTCTTGTTTCGATTTTCATACCAAAATACAAATTCATATTCAACACAAATAAAAACATGGAATACCGAACACTAACTAAATGGCTACACAATTAAATCTATTGCAGACCCACCCCATGGGTCAAACAACTGAAGATTTAAGGGCCAATTTTCTAAAATAGTGAAGGATTTCTACAAGCTTTTCATGAGGAGGTGTTAGCTCTTTTATGGCTGGTACCTCAAGTAGAGCGTTCACCCAAGAAAATATTAAGGGGATTTTTTCTGGGTCTATAACCTTCACCCCAAGGACTTCTTCTTGAGCTTTGTAAGGGCCAAAATATGAACACAATAAAATGTCCAGAAATCCCACATTTGTCCCATCGAAAGGTTTGCTATCTGAGAACAAACCCTTCATTCCTTCTTCTATTATCTTGAACTTTTCATGGAGTTCCTTTGTGGCTTTCTCCTGTGTTTCTCCAAAGGTTCTGGTTACCAAACTCATGGCCTCAAACACCTGTCAGTGAAACATTTTTATGTGTCAGTTATGTGTTCACAAATAAAAATTCTATTAGAGAATTCTCAAAGGTACAGTTTTTAATCATCAGATCACATCAGAATCATATCAGACTAGAATATTACGACATTAATGAGACTTAAAAAATATCCGGCACTTAATGATCACGTTAGTTTCTCTCACCTGTTGTTGGATGAAGCTTGCCTAGAAGCGGACTTGTGCCCTTTTGTAGGGATCATGAGGCAGGAGTCTAGGACCATTTTGCGATGTTTCATCAATGTATTCGAAGATAAACAAATGACTCAACAACAGGTTTTCTGTTGTGAACAAGCACCGGAATCTTCTTGTGGATCGGGTTGTACTTGAGAGGCAATTCACTTTTGTTAGTCAAATCTTCCTCCACAAACACATAGGGTATGCCTTTAACTTTGAGGGCTAACTCCACCCTCTTTTGAGTAAGGGCTAGCCTCTGCACCATGCAAGATGACCTTGTGTTCCTCTGCCATTTTTATTTATTTATTATTAATTTTTTTAGTTGATGCCTTCATTCCTTTGCATCTTTGCATATTTATAGAATTCCAGTGGATTCTTGTTAACTTGTTTGGCAAGTAAGAATATATAATTTTTCAATGTTTCATTTATCTTCTTAATTTGAGAACTGCTCTTAATTAAGTTTTTAACTACCAATTTCCATCGGAAACTCATACATAGGAGGTGGTAAGTTTGTTCAATTAGCAAATTATGAATCAGTTACTTGTTCCTCAAGGAAACCTTGTAGTCAAACCAGATTAATTTTTAATTTACCATATTTTCCCTATTTTCACTTTAGTTTATAAATTGGGCTATCAAAGCAATAACTTCAGAGGCTGTGGTTAGTCTTGAAAGTTTAATTTTATAATTGCAGAAAAGAAACTTGCTGTGCATGATTCTTGTTGTTGATCTGACCGTGTTTATTTGTTATGGTGGTGAACAAATTAATGTGTTGCTTTCACATGTTTAATTACCAAACCAAAATGAAAATTAAAGGAAAAAATAATGCTTGGAAAGAAAAATAAAGGAATTGGAAATGAGAATTATTTATTTTTCTTTTAGCATTTACTTATCTACTAGATTTGAGCATATGATGTGTGTTAACTAAAGATGAATTTTATTATAATCTCTCTAAAGAAAAATAAAATGTAAGACATCGATTAAATGAATTATTGCTTTTGCTAAAGGTGAAAAAGTGTCCAACCTTTTAGTGACACTTGAACATTCTGGTTGAGGGAAATGTAATAGAAAACTACTTATTATGAGAGGAAAAAAGATATCTAAATAAAGGCACATTGAATGAAAAAAATATATATATCATTTTCATTTATATCCCAGAACTTTAGGGTCACTCATACTTTGCCCCTTAAACTTCCAAAACTCCCACTTTGCTCTTTAAATTTTGGATTTAATCACACTTTACTCCAACAAAAACTTTAACTGAAGGAAAAATTAGGTGAATTAGTACTATTAAACCCATTATATTAGGATTTTTGTCAAAAACAAACCGAAAAAATACACAGCAAGAACTCTAAACTATCTCTACCAAATTGATGTTCTCGTATCATCTTGTCATCTCTCCCCACAATTCATTCTCTTTTTTTTTTCTTTGAAAAAAAAAAAAACAAAAAGAGAGATGAGGTACCCTGAAAATAGAAATAAATAATTGTTCCCACGGAACCTTCTCTTCTAATGAGTAAGCAAAGCCCCATGGATCCAATCGTTTCAGCCCTCTGCTCGCACCCTTATATCAGATTGGAGATACAAACAATGTAGGAATCAAAGTGGATGCTTTTAGCCAATGAGTAGGCACATGGCCAAAACCTTGTTCTCTAGGATCAATTACTTTTGGAGCAGCTGTTGATTTTGATTTTCTTGTAGCTGATGAAGCTTGAATGGAAAGCCTAGAGCTCTGGAGTGGTCACTTGGACATCTATTGTTTGGTTCAACTTAACTCACTTTTTTCTGTCTATTTTTAAATGAAATTCTCACAGAAGTGGTAAATGAGGTTAATTAAATTCAAAATTTCAAGAGATAAAATGAGAATTTTAAAAATTCAAGGAGTAAAGTGATAATAATCTAAAATTTCAAAGGACATAGATGAGAATAATTTTTTTTAAAAGAAAAAAATTGTTTCATTGGGTACACAAAAAAAAAAAAAAAAAAGCATATGAACGTCACAATTTTAAAAGATTGTAAGATAAATATTTAAACAGTTATATATTAAATTTTTTTAGGGAAGAAATATTTAAAAAATTATTTTAGTAAAGAAAAAATAAGAAAAGAAAGTATACTGTGATTCAAATATCTAGGATATTAGGGGTGAAAAGTTAAAAAAGGAGGGACCAAATAAAGGTTAAAGAGATAAAACAAAAAGAGAGACAGAGAGAGATATTCCACATCCTAATTAATCTAACTATATATTTAAAGATCTAGAAAGAGAATTATTCCACATCCTAATCTAACTATTATATTAGAAGAGCCAAATTGGCTCATGTTCACTTGAATTCAACCAAAACGAACGTCTTAATTTATTGTCTTTCTAGTGCTTATTGAACTTGGAAACAATAACCTACTCAATTAAATTATTAAGAAATCCTTATCATGAGAATTTAGCAGGGAATTTTAACGATAAGGACATCTTATTTTGCATTGCAAACAGGAATTTTGATTTAGCTGTTAAAGTAAATTTTGAACAGTCTAATCTATGATTGGATAGTTCTATATCACACATTATAAATTTTTAAGATGCACATTCACAAATCAGACCATTAAAATATCAATCTAACGATTAAAAAACAAGTTCTTGCTGATAGTACCATAGAATAAAATCTCTTATATTATAAAAGTTTCCAATTAAATAATTATCAACTTGATACAATTATCACCTCACAACTCCTAACTAGTCCTTAGCTAGCACTGAAAAATTGTGAAAACAAAAGGCAGAACGAGGTAATAAAAAATCAAGACTATCAAACTTATCACAATGGAAAACACTCATCATCTTTAATGAATAAAGATGGTGGTGCTTATTTTGCTCATTACAGAAGTACCACAAAAAGGTTGAAATAGAAATGACCAAAAAAAAAAAAAAAGGAAGAAAATTACATATTTAGACCAACATGTCAAACTTTAGAAGATTTAAGGACATAATTTCTGTAATTATGAAGAATTTCTACAATCTTTTCATAAGGAGGGGACAACCTCCTTCACCACTGGGACCTCAATTAGAGAATTCACCCAAGAGAATATTAATGGGTGTTTTTCTGGGTCTATAATCTTCACACCAAGAACTTCTTCTTGAGCTTTGTAAGGACCAAAAGTTATGCACATTAAAATGTCTAAAAGTCCCATATTTTCGCCATCAAAGGGAGTGCCATCCGGGAACAAACCCTTCATTCCTTCTTCAAGTCTCTTAAACTTTTCATGAAGTTCTTCTGTGGCTTTCTCTTGGGCTTTCCCCTCCGTCCTCATTACCAAGAACATGGTCTCGTATACCTGTTATGCATCAATCACGTTAGAATCATATCAGATTACAAATGTACGACATTTTAGTGAAACTTAATAGGATCATCTTACTCAATAATTTTCCTAAAAAGAAATATTTTCGGAAACTACAGCATAGAGTTGAAATATGAATAGAAGTTTCTCTCACCTGTTGCTGGAGAAAGCCAGCCCAGAAGCGAAATTGCGCCCGATTGTAGGGGTCATCAGGCAGAAGTCTAGGGCCGTTCTTCCAAGTTTCGTCAATGTATTCGAGGATGACATGAGACTCGGCAATGGGTTTTCCATTGTGAACAAGCACAGGAACCTTCTTGTGGACAGGATTGTAGTTGAGCAGTAATTGGCTTTTGTTATTTAAATCTTCAAGCACAAACTCGTAGGGTATGCCTTTAACTTTAAGGGCCAATTCCACCCTCTTAGCGTAAGGGCTAGTCCATGTCCCATAAAGGGTAACTATGTTTTCCTCTGCCATAGTCTCTCTCTCTCTCTGTCTCTCGGTTGAAAGTTTTTCAATAGATAAATTCAGGCTTTGAAGCGTTACGTATTTATAATATTATGCTTGTTTAATAAAACTTGTTAAGAGTTTATGTTCTATGTTTGACATTACATTCTTAAATTTAAAAGTTTTTATCATCCTAAGTTTTTATTCTTTTTCTAAAAAGTTAACAAAAATTATAATTAATTTTTAAAAAATCAACCAACTCTTTTTAAAATTTATTTCAAAATTTTTTTTGTCTTTTTTCTCAAAAGCTTTTATCTTTTTCCTAAAAAGTTTTTTGTCTTTTCTGAAAAATTCAAAAAAATTTACTATTAAAACTTAAAAATCCCAACGCGTCAAACGAAACTTCTTAAAATTTTAACTCGCTTGTCAAATACAATCTTAAACTTGATGCCCAAGTATTGCAAGTTTGATGCCCAAGTTTGTTTGACTGATCAAATTATTGGTCTGTTGTTGCTCAATGAAAGGCATCAAGTACGCAGCCAAAAAGGAAAAGGAAAAGAAACATGAAGTGAAATTTTTGGAAAATTGAGCTTTTAGTGGTAAATCACATCAAAATAAAATAATTAAATAAAAAAGCTTTTCTGACGGTTCAAAATAAATGTCTTGTCAATAGGGCTCGTAAATAAATATTGATAAATATGCTTGTGGATCTGAGCATGTTCCCTGGTCAACAAAGTGAGAACATGGCATGGTGCTACTTTTTGGCAAGTCGGTCTTCTTGGAATATTCAAAATCTTTCCAACTAATTGGCCAATACCTAATCTCTATCATATCTTCCAAAATTACCAACAATGTCCTAGTGGAATATCATTTTTTTTTATCAAGTCATAAATTTCTGAGAGAGAGAGAGAGAGAGAGAGAGCAATAACACATGAATGATCAATATGATTATGTTTGCCTCATCATCTCATTCCAATTTAAATTATATTTTTTTATATTTTTTTCAAAAAATTTTTATCTTTTTTTTAAAAAGTTTTTTATGTTTTCTGAAAATTCAAAAAAATTTACTATTATAATTAAAATATTTCAACTTAAACTAACCAACCAAACAAACTCATATCTTTATGCTTTCTGATAAAGGTATTTGATAAAATGGTTCTAAAATAATGATTGTTTTGTACAAAATCAAAATAAAAACAAAATATTACTTTCAATTTTTATCGTGAGAAATAAGAACATGAAGTAAAGTTATTTTCTCATTTTCATTTTCATTTTTCATTACTTATAACATTTCAATAAAAATTTTGAAAAACATATCTAAATACAATTTTATTTTTTATTTATTTTTTATACTCAAACCAGATTCTGTAAAAATACAATCACTCTCAAAACATTCTCATTTCTATCAAAACAAAATTATTTTTAAAATGCTCTCGTAAGGCCTTGAAATACTTTGCATCTAGATCTTCAAAATTATAAGAAACACTTCAGCTTGTGTCACAAACTAGATGACTAAGATTAAGGTGCTTATTTCACACAAATAGAAATATCGCAAAAAGGTGAAATAAAAATGGGAAAACAACGAGAAGGTCACACACTGAAATCAAACAGCAGAAGATTTAAGGGCCAAATTTCTAAAAAAGAGAAGAAGTTCCACAAGCTTTTCATGAGGAGGGAGTAACTCTTTTATGGTCGGTACCTCAAGTAGAGCATTCAACCAAGAAAATATTAATGGGTTTTTTTCTGGGTCTATAATCTTTATCCCCTAAAGGGCTTCTTCTTGAGCCTTTGTAACGGTCCAAAACATGAGCACAACAAAATATCCAGGAATCCCACATTTTTCCCATCAAAAGGTGTACCATTCGGGAACAAACTCTTCATTCCTTCTTCAAATATATTGAACTTCTCATAAAATTCCTTCATGGCTTTCTCTTGTGTTTCTCCCACAGTTCTCGTTGCTGTGTTCATGGCCTCGAACACCTGCGGATGAAAATTTCCACACATCAGCTCACGCGTTTATTAAGTAGATCGTCATGCAAAACTTGCATGAAGATCCTGAAATAATTTTACCTAGAGAATTCTATGAGAAAACGAAACTTAATAAATATCTGACAGTTCATGATCACGCGATCGAGTTTCTCTCACCTGTTGGAAAAAGCTTGCCCAAAAGCGGACTTGTGCTCTTTTGTAGGGATCATGAGGCAAGAAATCTGGGACCATTTTGCCATGTCTCATCAATGTATTCGAGTATTACTAGATGACTCCACGACGGGTTTTCCATTGTGAACAAGCACCGGAATCTTCTTGTGGACAGGGTTGTACTTGAGAAGCAACTCGCTTTTGTTTTCTAAATCTTCTTCCACAAACTCATAGGATATGCCTTTAACTCTGAGGGCTAACTCCACCCTCTTTGAGTAAGGGCTAACCCCCAAACCATGCAAGATGACCTTGTCTTCCTCTGCCATTTTATTAATTTATTTTATTTCTTTCTTTCTTTTTTTCTCACTCAATTTGAATTGATGCCTTCAGCTTTGGGTATTTATATGTCAAGAAAGCATTTATTGACCAAATATATTGGACAAAAATACCCAATTTCATAAATTTTGCCTTCTCATTTTTCTTGAATGTCTTTTTCCTTTTTGTGACTTGTATTGTGGCATGGTCTTGAATCATAATTCCGTCAACTTTTTGTGCAAGAAAAGTACTAGCAAAGCTAGCAAATTTTGACTGGCCATCGTCATTTGGAAAGTTCAAAATTCCTTTGGCCCAACATTCACATAACACAAACAACAATCACAGAACTCCCTCTTGTTATTACAATTTGACCAAAAAAAAAAAAAAAAAAAGTTTCTCATACATGGGAAAATACATCTTAGAGAAAACCAAAAAAGAATCATAAATAAATAAGAGATTTCTATAATAGTACCCTAAAAAAAAAAAAAAAAAGCTATCGGTAGGGTTCTGTTTTTCAACCGTCAAATCTGTATCAGATACTGTCCATTTCTACATATTTTTTTCTTTCTTTTGATGTCATTTTAACTAAGATCAAACAATAGAAACACATTTATACTATCAGCATGAGACGATACTGTAAACATATCCAAGATAATCAATCTATCATCACAAATAGGTTAAGGATCATGCAGCAAAAGATTTAAGAGCTGCAACAAGCTTGTCATGAGGAGGGGTTAACTCCATGATCTCTGGCACGTGACTTAGAGCCTTAACCCAAGAGAATACAATAGGAAACTTTTGTGGGTCTATAACCTTTAAACCAACCACTTCTTCCTCAACTCTATAAGGACCACATAATCCACGCATCAAAATATCCAGGAGTCCCACATTTTTCCTGTCAACGTAAGGACTACCCTCTGGGAAAAGAGCCTTTAGCCCTTCTTCAAGTGGCTCTAGCTTTTCAAAGAATTCATTGATAGCCTTCCCTTGTGTATCTCCACTGGTTGTGGTTATGAAGAACATGGTTCTCTCGAACAACTTCAAATTCAAAAGATTAAAAAACCATATCAGAAGAAAAATGGTTGAATTATGATTACCCGTGTTGCAAT
>CM046380.1:6475399-6619399 GCA_025413485.1 Ficus microcarpa | reverse complement strand
GTTAAAATTTGTGAGCTCGTGTACGAGTCACGCAACTGACATGTGAATATATGATTAGTAAAAACATAAAGAGTGATGAGTGACATACAAGAGCAATAATAACGCAAAGAAAGAAAATAATAATAATAAAGCACACATAAAATTTACAGTAGTTCATACATTTAATCGTACAAGATCAAAAGTACAAGTCATACTTTTAAAAATCTCTTTTATAGTACAAACATTAAGGCATACTACAACCATAGGATGCCAAAAGGAGTTGCCCAAAAAATTAGGCTCCCGCTACTTAATAATATGGAGAATTCTGCAGTAAGATATTGAAAAAAAAAAAAAAAAATCCTCATGAATAGAACTCTGTTTTATGTTAATTTTGCACTTTCATCTTATTATGTTGTCTAAATCTAATGGTCAGAAACACACACTATCGATAGAGTACTCTACTGCGGAAAGCTCTCGACAATAAACATGATAGAACATAAAAAAGGGAGAAATTCAGGTTGGGATTCTTATCTAACCTGTTGATCGAAAAAGCCGGCCCAGAAACGAAGTTGTGCCCTTCTGTAGGGATCGTCAGGCAGAAATCTAGGACAATTTTTCCAAGTTTCATGGTATGTATTCAAGGATGACAAGTGACTCGGAAATGGGTTTGCCACAGTGAACAAGCACAGGAATCTTGTTGTAGACAGGGTTGTATTTGAGGAGTGATGGGGATTTGTTTGCTAGATTTTCTTGCACAAACTCATAAGGTATGCCCTTAAGTTTGAGGGCAAGTTCCACCCTCTTTGAGTAATGGCTTGCCCACGAACCATACAGGGTCACCTCGTCTTCCTCTGCCATTTTCGGTTTCTCTCTTTTAGTTTGGAGTACACATGTTGATATTATTAACTTTAGTTGTTTATATAAATATATAAGGGGGAGTTTGGCAAAGTATCATTTTCAACTCATTTCAAACTTTTTTTTGTCTTTTTCCTAAAAAGTTTTTGTCTTTTTCCCAAAAAGTTTTTTGTCTTTTCTGAAAATTCAAAAAAATTTACTATTACAACTAAAATATTTCAACTCAAACTAACATACCAAACACCCCCATATATATATATATATCTATATATATATATATATGATTAGTCCCCACGTAAGCACATGTACCGTTTGTTTTCTACATTTTAAACACTTTTAAGCCACAAGTTGGATAGCATGCACTTTGCGTAAGCGGAAAAGATAAATAAAATAAAGTAAAAAAATTTATAAAAAAAATTTCATGTGATTAGTATTAGACCCGTTACGTGACGACCAATGAGGAAAGACGAAAGGCAATATAGAAGTGCCTTTCGTCTTTTTAGTATGCAGTAAAAGATTTGTCTTTAAAACATGTGCTTCCACAAAAAAAAAAAAAAAAAAAGTCTTCTATGACAGGGCTATCCTGATTGATAATGCACAATTTTTAAATTTAAAATCCAGTCAAAATCACATCAAAATTATAAATAAAATAAAATAAAAGGATTATTCTCACATATGACTTCATAATATTAAAGACTAATTCTCACTTTGTTTTCTAAACTAATTTCACCCCCTGAATTTTTGATTTAGTCACACCCAATCCCCTTTGCTAAAATTTTCATTAGAAAAAAGAGTTTGAGGGCAATAATGTGGTCTTCTTCCCTTTATTTTTAATGGAAGTTCTAATACAAGGGGTTCCGTTATATTGATTTCTCTTTTCTCTCTAGATTTTTAACGGGGAAAAATCTAACAAGGAGGATCAAGTTCAAGTTAGACTAATTCAAAAATTCAGTGAAATCCTAGAGAACTAAAAATTTAATGACAGTTATAGATAGTGTATATTTTTGCACCCTACTAAAGAACTCTCCTAGTATTATCAGTATCCTAAAAATGAGATTGAATCATGCTTCTAAGAGAGTAAGGTGATATGATATTCTGTCAAATACACACACACACACACACACACACGCATATACAATTTATATTAGATTAAAAAAAAAAAAAAAAAAAAACTCACTGAAAGAGAAAAGTAGGTTACCAAGGAAGTGAAAACACACAAGTACAGAAAAGGCTTTGTGTAAAATTTCTCCTCATTTTAACTTGCGGTCCCTAGACAGGAAAAAAATATTTATGGACATAAAACAAGATTACCAAAATTACTATCTAGCTGCTGGAACTAACTCTATACAATTATCATCAACAAAGCTCCATCCGGATTCCTTTCTCACTCCAGTTCCCTTCTTTTGGAATCCGGTCTTCAGGACTTCTTCCATCTGTCCCACATCAGCATAAATATTTGGGAGTCCAGCTTTCGAGGGCTCCAATTCGAGGACCTTATCAGTTGCTAGCTTCCCAAGCTCAACATTCCCATGCAGTTTGCAGTAAACAAGCAGTGTTCTCCATACCGCAGCATTCAGTTCAATGGGCATATTGTTGATCAACCTTTCAGCCTCTTTTAGTCTCCCTATCCGGCCAAAAAGATCCACAATACAAGCATAGTGACGGCAATCAGGCTCTATTCCATAATCTGCTGTCATTGAACGAAGATGGTAATAAGCCTCTTCAACTAAACCAATACGGCTACAGGCAGATAAAACTCCAACAAAAGTCACTGCATCTGGTCTGATTCCTTCTTTCTTCACAATCTCGTAGAGTCTTAAAGCCTCAGCTCCTTTCCCGCGTTTCACATAGCTAATGATCATAGATGTCATTCCAACCAAATTATGTTCTTCTATCTGATCATATGCTTTGCTGCAATCTTCAACGCTTCCACACTTTGAGTACATCATTACTAGTGAGCGCCCAACAAAAACATCCGAACCTAATCCCATTTTTGTGATTCGAGCTTGGATTTGAGCCCCAACACTCAGTCTATTCGAACATGCAATAACATGAAGAACAGACGATAATGTGAAGGAGTCGATAGGCAAATTAGCTATCAACATACCACGGAACAGTAGAAGTGCCTCATCAATATACCCATTTTGGGCATAACCTGATGCCAAGGTAGCACATGTAACTTCATCCTTTTGGGGCATCATATCAAAGACCTTCCTTGCTGACTCCAAATCACCACATTTTGAGTACATGTTTAGAAGTGCATTGCATACTTCTGTTTCATTTTCAAGTCCCAACCAAACACAATAACCATGGATTTCCTTACCAGTCTGTTGGGAGTGAAGAGCAGAGCATGCCGCTAGAATTGCACCTAGAATTGCATCGTTAGGTATAAGTTGGTCCAAAAGCATTTCCCTAAATAACTAAAGTGCTTGACTTGCAGAACCATGTTCCGTAAAACTGGCTAGCATCGAGGTCCAACAAAATCTATCTCTGTCAGGAACTTCCTGAAAGACTTTATAAGAATCATCTAAACAATCACTGTTTGAGTACATTCTCAAAAGGGCACTGCCAACAGCGAGATTGAAATGCAGCCCGGTTTTAATCGTATAGCAGTGGATCTGTTTCCCGTTATTTAAACAGTCTATGATGCTCAAGACACTAGAAGTACAAAACCCATCTGGTCTCAGACTTTCTCGTAACATTCTCTGGAACAATTCAATTGTTCTTCCAGAATTTCGGTTATGAGAAAGAGAAGTTACCATAGCACTCCATGCACCCAGATTCCTAAGATTTTCCATCTCGCTAAACACCATCTCAGATCTATCTACTAACCCAATTTTAGAATACATGGAAATTAAAGAAGCCCCCACCGATGCATCAAAATAGAAACCGGTTTTCAATATCATTGAATGAATTTGTGTGGCCTCCTCAAACCTGTCAGGTTTCCCACAAGCTGAAATCACGCTAGAAAGCGTGCACTCATTAATTTCCCCTCCCAACTTTCTCATGTGTTCAAAAACCTTAAGGGCAGAAGCAGAATCACCCATCTTCACAAAACCAGCAATAACGGCAGTCCAAGAAACCACATTGCGAGTCGGCATACACAACAATTGCCGGACAGCTTCATCCATCTTCCCACATTTCACATACAAGACAACAAGAGCAGTCCCTGCAGCGACATCTTCTACACCACATTTAATCAACAAGCCTTGAACTCCTTTCCCAGCGTGAATCTCTCCAAGTGCACCACAAGCAGTTAAAACAATACAAAAGGTAACATCGCTCAGCACTAAAGATTTGCGACACATTTCGCAAAAAATATCCAAAGCAATCAAGTTCTCTCCCTGTCTGACCGCTCCAGAGATAATAGTATTCCAACAGACCACGTTCCTACATGAAGAAACATCACGAAAAGCTCTCAGACCATCCTCCAAACCGCAGGTTTTTGTAAACAAACCTATGAATCTAGACCGAACAGGGCCAATGAAAGAAAACCGTGTTTTTATTGCAAGTGAATAAACAAGCTGAGTAAAAATAGGATCTTGCAAAGCAGAACAGGCCAAGAGAATGTTTTCATATGTCGTTACATTAGGCTCGAAACCCAACGAACGCATCCTACAAAAAACACCCCATGAATGTTTATGCAACGAGTTCCGGTTATAACCGGAAATCAAGACATTCCACGAACTAACATTTCTTTCAGGCATTAAATCAAACAGTTGAAGTGCATCGGCCATGGCACCGGATTTAGAGTAGCTTTCGATCAGAGAATTCGTGACGGCGACATTCGATCGCAAAACAGCTCGATCGAGCAAAAGGGCATGTAAGATTCTTGTGTTTTTGATAGAATATGCTCCTGATTTTGCATAGTCATTGAGGAGCCGAAACGGATCAGAAGGAGTGGAGATTCTTTCACGTTCAGTGGAGACTTTTGGTGGGTACTCAACAATGGCAAGGGCAGTTATAAACTTGGGGTTAAAGAGGGAGATTCTGATATGCAATTTGTGGTTGAAGAGATGTTTCATTTGGGTTCAGGATTGAGATTTTTTTTTTTTTTTTTTTTAATATATAAAGAAGACGAACCAGTGGGTCGAACAACGAGAATGGCGCGAATTTCTGTCGCCGATTTTCCATTGTTTGTTCAGCTTTTCATGTCGGCCGGTAAGTTGTCGTTTATTTATGAATTTGTCGTTTTATGATTTTGTTGTCGTTTGTGAAATTGGGGATCATTCAAGTGTCTCGTTGCCAAATTGTTGTCGTTTATTTGGTTGGGACCGCCCCTTTTGAGCTTGTAGTTTGTTGCCGACTGCCGTTTCATTATTCGTCGTTGTTTACTTTTTTTTTTTTTTGTGTTCAATTTTTGTCATCAACTTAAAAAAAAGAGGACAAAAATAAAATATTAAAAAATTAATGAAATTTCTTATTTTATTATTATTATTTTTTTAATAATGGACTGGAAATATTGAGAAGAAAAGGAAAGGGGGGCAAAAAGATGTCAAGAATGGGATTCGAACCCATGCCCTTTCGGACCAGTACCTGAAACTGGCGCCTTAGACCAACTCGGCCATCTTGACGTTGATTAAATTCATGAGATTTGTTATGGAATATAACTAATATTCTGTTATTCTTTTCTTTTCTTTTTTTTTTTCTTTTTCAAAAATACAATTATAAATATTTTATACAATCTTGCTTATATATTTACAGTGTGGGACCTACCATTTATTACTCCTGTTAGAAACAAAAGCACTTTCAAATTTAAAAATTTAAGAAAAATATATTTTATACAATCTTGCTTATATATTTTATTATTACTTTGATAATTACTAAGGTGGTAGTTATGGGGAAAAAAATAAAAAAAATCTAGTCATATTAATGAAATATCTTTGTTTAGCACTAAAAAAATAATAATAATAAACCATTAGTCTCTAACTCAAAACACTTTTTTTTTTTTTTTTTCACTTTGTTTTCAAGCTCGAACACGAAAGAAGTATCTTTCAATATGAATTAATTTTAAAAATCGACTAAACTGGGAAACAAAACCTCCTTAACTGTTGCTTCTATCTCAATTTATCTTCCAACCTCTAAAAAGTCATAAATATTCCCGCCAAACTATTGGTTTAATTTTACATCCACGTCCAATTTTGAGGAGCTATACGTGAATCCCCCTCACATACAAGCAAACAAAAATGCTCAATCAGAAAAACTTGACACGCTCGAGATAAAACATCTTTTGCTTCATCTTGTTTCTAGTCCGTTCCGAGTCAACTTTTCGCCTTGAGGGGGCAAAAACGCCGAACTAGAGTTCGCCATTGCAGCCTCTTCAAAAAAATCAAGTCTCTGCAAATATAGGTGCTACATAAGATAAAAAGTTCGAAAGTTTTCTCCTTCCAATTCCATCCATTGCAGTGAGAGATATACCTTGCATAGATATGGTTGCATATATGAAAAGACCACACCGCAAAGAGCTAATTCCTGCAGTCGGTAATCTGATTTCTGTCTTTGTCTCATCCTCTTTCATCTGAACATCAAAACATTGATCATGTCATATTGAGAAGTGTAACAGAAGTATATTCTCAAACAACAAAGAATAAGGCGAGAAGACATACCTCGAGGCTTTCGTAATTGGCATTCCAATGCAGCTAACCATGTTCTGGCATCTCTGGAATTAGCGCACCTACAAGACGTGTAGTCCTCTTATTTTTTTCTGGTTATAGAATAATCAAAGCTTAAACCATCATCCCAAAACATGAGAAGACCCAGTTGGAAGCCTTTTCTTAAGCAACTTTTTATCCCTAATTCCATCATATAGAAGTTCATATGCATAGTAAGTTATGCGATTCTTCTTTAATAGGTCTTCCACAACAATCTTCGGTGCCGCTATCTCCTTTTTATCAGCCTCAAAGATTGTATCGACCACCTCGGGAACAATTCCTTTGCGTACCATAAGGCGGATGATGCCAACAGCCTCACGAATTCGATGACTCAGACAGAGACAATTTAGCACCCTTCCAAATGTCGCAAGTGATGGAATAAACCCTTTTTCAATCTTTTCAAGAAGAAAACCGTACCCAGAGTCAGTATTCCCTACTCTACAGAAACCATCTATCATGACTCGGTAAGTGTAACTGTCTGGACGATTGTCTCTGTTGCCCATTTCACGAAACAGCTTTTGCGCCATGGTCATGTTCATCTTTTCACAGAAAGCATTGATCATGATATTGTATGTTGAAGTTGTATGAGAAACCTTAAAGTCTTTTTCGGCTCTTCCGAATAATTTGTTTGCTCCATCCACATCCCCGATATCGCATAACCCATTGAGCAATGTACCCAAGCAAATAATATCTAGACTCAACCCCTTCTGTTGTATTTCCTCAAGCAAGTCTAGAGCTTCATTTACTTTCCGAGCCTTACATTGGCTTTCTATGAGTATGTTATATGTAATGATGTTCAGGGCACAGCCTTTTACAGTCATTTCTCTAAAAGTCTCCATCACATCGTCATACCTTTTAGCCTTGCAAAGGCCATTCAACAGAGTGTTAAATGTGATCACATCAGGTGGAACACCATGATCCCACATGCTACTTACTACCTCGACAGCATTATCCAAGTTCAACTGTTTACAGTAACCATCAATCAAGGTGTTGAAGGTAAATATGTCGGGAAGGCAGCCTCGGGCAATAGCATCATTCATGAGTTTGCCAGCATCGGATATGCACCCTATCTTGCACAACCCGTTTATAACTAAATTGTAAGTCCATATGTCAGGGCTACAACCATTTATTGACATCTCATTCATCAGCTGCAAAGCTTGCAAGATCAGCCCATGATGAGACAACCCTTTGACCATTGTATTATAAAGAACAATACTAGGCTTTAATCCCTTTCCCAAGGCCTCGTCAAATACAGCCATGGCACGATCTACATCACCATCTTGCCATAATCCATTGATTAAGGAGCAATATGTAAACTCATCAGGCACAAAACCCTTGTAAGTGGCATCTTTCAAAATATTGTCAGCATTTTGAATCTTACCCAGTTTGCAATATCCATCAATAATAGTGTTGTAAGTGAATCCATCAGGTTCGAACCCATCATTCACCATTCTTCTTAGATAGCACTCGGCCTTGTCAACCTTGGAGTTCTTACACAAACCACAGATCAATGTGTTATACGTGACGACATCAGGCGTTAAACCTTCCGTCTTAATACCAGCAAACAACCTGACAGCCTCATCAAGCGAACCTTTTTTACAAAGTCCCTGAATGAAAATATTGAATGTAAACAAATTCGGAGACACTCCCCTCTTCAGAACCTTGTTGAAAAGCTTTTCACTTTCTCGAAAATCCCCCTTCTTAGCGAGCGTATGTATGAGCTTATTAAATGTAGTACAATCGGGACAAATACCTCTACCAAGCATCTCTTCAAACAATCCATAGCCCTCAACACAATCATTCTGTTCATAAAACCCGCCAACGACCGTACAATACGCAACTGCATTGCCCTCACACCCTTGTGAAGGCATGTTATTAAGAAGCCTCAAAGCGGCACGAGGCCTACTAGTCCTACAAAAAGACTTAATCCTTATAGTAAAAGTATAAACATCCGGTTGAATCCCTTTATCTCTCATCCTCATATACACTTTATGGGCTTGATCAAAATAGCCACACTCAACCAACAAGTTCATGATCACGTTATACGACCACACTGACGGCTCGCAATCGTAAAAATCCATCCTCTCAAAGACATTCACGGCTTCTTGAACCCTACTCCTCCTTCCGTAGCTTCTCATGGCTCCAATGTACACTCCTTCTAGCAAATTATTATCCACATTCCTCCGAGTCTCGGATATCAAATCCTCCATGGCTTCAAACTCGCCATGAAAACCAAGCTTCTCAACCATGCATTTGTAAGTAAACAAATTGTGCTTAAACCCATCTTCCCTTTTCACTGAATTGAACATTTCAAGCGCTTTCTTTGGGTCCCTTTGGGACTTTATCACAGCAACAACATGTTTAGGAAGCAAAACAGGCCTCATTACGAAAACCCCTTAATTTCTAACTAAAAAAATAAACTCCAAAATTCGCAAGAAAAAAATTTTCAATTTCGTAAGATGAAGCAGAAACAAAAAGGAATCATCTTCTGCGAATCTGACCATAAAAATCAAAATTTCTCAAAAGAATTTTCATCACCTGAGAAAGTTTCGCCAAAAATTCTGGATTTTTCGTACTTTTTCTTGTAATTCAACGAAGGGTGTAACTGAAAAGGAAAGAGATTTGGCTTGAACGGCTTCAATTTGGGGCTACTAGGGTTTTCAGCGGGAGAAGATGAATTGGGAATGGTTTCATTCCCTCTCTGCAGTGGGTCCCACTGTTGCCATGTCAGCATTGAGCGGGACCGAAAATGACGTGGCGAAAATGTGAATGGGGGTGCATGTGATTTTGTGGAGGCGCGAAGTAGGGTATTGTAAGGAGTCTCTTCGTTGCCGAAAGCCCAAAGCAAAACCAGAGGAGAGAGAAAGAAGAGAGACAGAGAGAGAGACAGAGAGAGAGAGATGGAATCTTCGGGAGAATGGTTGGAGAAAGCGTTGGGAGGTCTCTGCGAGAAGATGGAGAGCGGATTGGCTCTGGACAGCGACATGATTTCCGGTTTGGTCTCGTACTGCGAGCTCGCTCAACCTCAGGACGCCAAAGAGTATCTCGACGTAAATCATCTCTCTCTCTATATATATATATATATATCTATATGTCTGTTTTACTGTTGATCGGTCTTGATTTGAAACTAAAACGCAAAATAGAATCAGAAAAGTTTTAAACTTGATGATTTATTTTCTTGACCAATTAGAGAATAATATTTCAGTTTTCCCGATTTTGCTTAATTGTAGTGAAAATCTGCCAATTGAGGCAAGCTCAATTGGTTTTTAACGGGTCTGTAACTTGTTTTTAATGTGTTGAGTCTCGGGTTCAAGTTTTCATCGGGTTGATAGAGTTCTCTTTTTTTGGAGCACCAAAAGTTTGGTGCTTGTTGCTGAGGTTATTTGGAAAAACTCCATTAATGGCGGGGTAATAAGCTCAGACATTTGCTGCTAATAAGATGGTAGGAAGTTAAGAACCAATTGGTCTGTGGGGTTTATTCTAGATCTTGAAGAACTTAGATCTGTGCTTGGTGGAATATCTCATTCATCTCTTTGTGGGCTTTTGTTCCGCCATGGTGTGTTTTGATCGGCCTAAGACATGAGTAGGAAAGGATGATGTTTTGCCGGTGATGGCACTAAGCTCTATCAATATTCTGCAGCTGATACACCTGCAAGTTTTAGGCTACTTCCAGAACCGTCTGCTCACTCGAAGACCCTCTGTTTCAATGGAATTCGTTCGAATTTGCTTTGACGCTTGGCACGTTACCATGTCAAGTCCTTCTATGTTTTCTTCTCTCTGTGAAATTGTAGTTAGTCGATGGACTTGTTCTTGCCTTGAAGATAAATCAGAACATGGAGAAGTGATCCCTTTTGTTAATAATCAATTTACGAAAACATACCGAACATGTTGCTCTTCAACTTAATTTTTTGGTTGAAATTTTACACACCGTCTTTCTAGCTTTTATTTCCTTTTCTGCACCAACAATGAAAATGTAGGTTATCATTTTTGGAACATGTATCATAACTTGAGAATATATCTATTCTTATTTTCATCGGCAGAACATTGTAGGGCAGGAGACTGGCAAAACAGTAATCGAGGAATATTTACGGCGAAGAGGTCACTCAGATCCCTACAGCAGTAACCAAGACGTTCCAACTTCACAATTGCATGCATACGTCAAGCCACCCTCAGACAAAGGTTCTGCTAGTGTAACAAAAAAACCATTGAGAACCCCAAAAGTTGTTACAGCTCCTAGTTACCAGACCGAAACCAGAAAGAATAGAGCTTCCTCTAGTCAGAATGCTCAGGTTTCAGCCGAGACAAGTGAATCAAAAACCGTGCATAAAGGGAACCAAGGTAATACTAATAACAAGAAGAAGAAAGCTGGGAAAGTTGTTTCACTTGCAGAGGCTGCAAAGGGATCAATTGTTTTCCAACAGGGCAGACCGTGCTCGTGCCAAGCCCGTCAACACAGACTGGTAAGCAACTGCTTATCTTGTGGTAAGATTGTATGTGAGCAAGAGGGAGAGGGCCCCTGCCATTTCTGCGGCGCCCTTGTGCTGAGGGAAGGGAGCAGCTATGCTGGTTTGAATGAAAGCCTGCCTGTCCTAACAGATGCTGAAGAAGCAGCTGAAGCTTATGCGAAGAGACTTGTTGACTACGACCGTAATTCTGCAGCGCGCACGACAGTTATTGATGACCAAAGTGATTACTATGAGATCGAGGGAAACAGTTGGCTGTCGATGGAGGTAAATTGAGCTCTATGACTTCAAACTCATACTTGAATGAGTACGTTTATAAATCTCACACGTTATTTTCCTTCCTTCTCTTTTCCACTTCCAGGAAAAGGAACTCTTGAGGAAGAAGCGAGAGGAGATTGAAGAAGCAGAGAAAGCAAAACGAAGTAGAGTGGTTGTATCATTTGACTTGGTTGGCCGCAAGGTTTTAAATACTACACAGACGATCTTTTTCGGTTTTCATAAAAGTTGGTCCTTTCTTCATTTAACTTCTAGGTGTCTTGCAGGTCCTTGTAAATAAGGATGAAGTTGAGGAACTAGAATCAGAGAACAGCATATTGAGGCCACCGGATGAAAGAGAGCTGAATCGGATTAAACCAAATCCAACTCTTAAAGTTCAACCGATTTTCATCGATCCAGGCCCGGTCAAGAATCCTGTAAAAAGTAAACAGCCGAATAAGAGTCTTCCAAATGGCTTGTGCTTTGAGATAACCGGAAGGGTACAGCATGAGAACAACGACCTGAAATACTTGATGACGAACAACAATTTGGAAACAGATTCAAGTGGGAACCATTGGCAAGGGCCATCCTCAAGCAGAAATGTCATTCCTAACGATGACATTGAATGTTCTCTAGATTACCACTAGGACAAATTTTGAGCTTACTATGAGCTCCAGTGACTTTTTCCATTTTCCGATCTACCACAATGGCAGTTCTTGTCGTTGCTTTTGAAGGAGAAAATTTTAGGGGATACGAGTGGAATTCTCAGCTAGAATAGAGAACACTACCCCATTTGCAAAGAAAAATGAATTGTTTGATGTAGTAAGTATGATTGGCAATCTGCTTTTTTGAATTTATGTGAAAAGAGTTTTTTTTTTTTTTTTTTTATAAGTTATTTGTGTTCATGTATAAACACATACATACATGCCCTTTTGCTTGATTTTTGTTTGGAATTTCTACTGAAAGCAGACAACAAATCATCTACTTTTAGACGCAATTTGTTTTCTTCGGTGGCTGTAACACGAGAGTGGAGCGATCGAGTAATGCTGAAATTTCTGCATGCAGATCGGACCGATCTGCTTTGAGTAATGCAAAGATTGTTAAGAACCAAATCAGGCCTAACTTCAAGATCAAAGATTATTTATGCTTCACTGTCAAAATCAGTTGTGAAATCTGTTTATACACAGAAGCTCTAAACAGTTTCTTTGTTCTGCTCTAACAGTAATTTGATCTTGGTTGAGTTTTCTCAAATCTTGTTTCGGCAAACACAGTTGAATGGAATTCTTGGAACCATAAAAGTGTTGCTGTTTGAAAACATCATTGACGATCAACTAGTTTGCTATCGACTATGGATCTTGACATTGATGGAACTAATTCAAAAGTTGTTCAATTCTTTTGCCCATATTTGCGTTTGTATAAACAAAAGTATTCCTCAAGAGCAAGCTCAACTCCTTGGACTTTCATTACAACAAATCAGGAACTGAGCTTCTACCTGCAATTTTCCTAGCTTTTCGTGTGGCCATTAAGCATCTTTCGTTTAGAACATCATCCCACCTTCCTACTTCAGCGAAAAAGTTGGAAGAAGCAACATGATCTTCAGCTCCATGTGATGTCTTTAGTTCTGTTAGCTCACCGATTAAGTTCGATCCCAAATCATTATTACCATGAACTCTACAGGCATTCATTAACATCCTCCAAATAACTGCATTTGGCTCAACGGGCATGTTCTTTACAAGCTTTTGAGCCTCCTCTAGTCTACCAGATCGTGCATGCATGTCAACAACACATCCAAAGTGCTCAACTCTCGGGCAAATATGGTAAAACTTACACATAGCGTCATAAAACCTTTTACCATCCTCGACCAAGCCAGCATGATCACAAGCGGAGAGAAGGCCAAGATATGTGACAGAGTTTGGTTCTACTTTCTCAGCTTCCATTCTCCTGAACGCAGCAACCGCTTCCTCTCCTTCGCCGTTGATTGCATGACCTACTATTATTGAAGTCCATGAAATGACATCTTTCTTAGGCATATTATCAAACACAATCTTAGCTCGGGCCATGTCTCCACATTTAGCATACATATCTATCAGAGCATTATGTAATATGGTACTCTGATTGAGATGACTACTAGATTCAATGTAAGAATGAATGTCAACACCACGATGCAATTCCACAGAGTTTCGGCAAGCTAAGATTAGTCCTAGCATTGTCACTTCATCTGGTATTAAATTTCTCCGTTTTATCAGACTAAAGAGTTCTAAAGCCTCATAATCATGCCCACATTCAACATATGCATGAATCATGGAATTCCAAGAAGCAATATTTTCATCCTGTACTTCAGAAAAAACCTTTCTAGCCAACTCTATTGATGCACATTTCGAATACATATTAATAAGGGCAGTCCCGATACGTAGATTGATCTCTATTCCACTAGCTTTTATATAACCATGAAGCATCTTTACCAAATTAAGATCTCTATTACTACCAGAAGCCAAAATCAAACTAATCAAGGATACTCTATCAAACCCCAAATTCCTTGCTCTCATCTCCTTAAACAAAGAGAAAGCTCTCATGCGGTTTCCCTCCAAAGCATAACCAGAAATCATAGTATTCCACGAAACCAAATCTCTCTCAGGCATTTCATAGAACAAGGCAGAGGCCTCATTCATACACCCAAACTTCGAATACAAATCAATGAGTGCATTACGGGCCTTGATAACAAAATACAAACCCGCCTTACAACAGTAACAATGGAGTGACTTTCCGACATCACATCTCCCAAACTCACCACACCCAGAAATCAAAACAACCAAAGTAACATAATTCGGCTTTGCTTCCACACCAAAGCACCCCACCAACGCACGTTTAAACAAACTCAAACCATCATCAAACAACTTTCTCTTCAACAACCCGGAAATCAAACAATTAACACTAACAACAGTCCTCTCAGACATTCCATCAAACAGAACACGTGCATACCTCACCGAACACCCCGAACATGAATACAAACTAATCAAACTATTCATCAAATTCACGTTCCAATCGAAACCAACTCTCACGACACGACAATGCACGGACTTCCCCTCCCGTAAAGCCGAGAGCTTGTTACAACCTTTGATAAGAGAGGCGTAAACAAAAGGATCACGGTCATTCGGTCTTACCCGTTGGATGGCGCGGAACAAGGAGAAGACCCTTAAAGGGTCGGCGTCGAAACCGAGTGCGCGGACAATGGCGGGCCAGGGGAGCCAGTCGGGCGATCGGGTGCGGGCGAAAGCGAGGAGGGGCGGCGCGAGGGGAAGAGTTGAGGGGTACGAGAGGGAGACGCTGAGGAGGGAGAGGAGGCATGTGGAGTCGGAGATGAGGCCGGTGGTGGTGAGCTGACCTTGGATTTGGAGGAGAGAGAAAATAGTGGGCGTTTTGTGGTGGCGGTGGTGGTGGAGATGAAGAAGAAGATTGGTCAGTTTTTGGAAGTGAAACTGAGAAGGGGAACTCATCAAATCACAAAGTGGAAATGGCGGGTTCAGTCAGTTTTCGGTTGGGGTAAAGTGAAGAGCGAAACAGAGATCATATTGATATATATATTGTTTACGGTGTCAGCGCGTCGTGTGGAGATGGCCGAGTTGGTCTAAGGCGCCAGATTAAGGTTCTGGTCCGAAAGGGCGTGGGTTCAAATCCCACTCTCCACACATTTTTAATGTTTTTCCACGCATTTATTTATTATTTTTTTTTTTTTAATAAAACACTCTCTTTATTTTTCTTTTTTTTTTTCAAATTGATAATTTGGGTAATTAGCCGGATTAGTCAACAGTTAAGTTTGAATAATAAAATTCTGATATAACTTAATTGAAGATGTCAACCTCAATAAATTTGAGCTCATTTAAATAGAAATGATCATTCATGTTATTGATTATATCTAAAACATTTAACATTTTTATTAAAATGGTAGTTTGCAATAGATTTTTAAGCCCATGGCACAAACTGTCGAGATTAAATATTTGATAAGAAAATCGCAATCAAACAATAAATTCCTGGTATAAAAGGGCTTTATTTTTTTTTCTTGGTAAGGAAAGCATCTTGTCTTGTCTTTTTATTTATTTATTTATTTCATTTTGAGCTGAAAAAAATTGACAACAAATAATATAAAACTTAAGACCCGTTTTGAATAATGGTTGGAGTTAAATTTTTACAAATTGGAATTGAAGTGTTAAATTGAAAATGAACTCTCATATAGGTAGAATAAGGTAAAATTTTTAAATGTATTTGAAAAAAAATGCAAATAAATCTTATTTTTGTTGCTCTCAACGTTGTGAACATTTAAATACAAGAATCATCTCATTTCGACTTGAAATAAGATAGACTTTTGAATGTTGAATTTTATGAAAATTTTAAAATAGAAAGTGAGATGTAAAGTTAAGAATTTTTTTTAGTTGGATTGGCAAAATTCCTTGATGTTCCAAACAGGGTCTTTATTTCCCTGATTAATACTCTAAGGACCAACTTGTCCCAATAAGATAGTTTAGGGACTATTAATTATATTTGGCTATCCTAAGTAACAAATATAAGGATTATTTATATAAATATCTAAGTGGAAGACTATGATTTTAAAAATGTTAATTTTTTCTTTTATTTATATGAATATCTAATTTGATACTTATAAATACCATACTACTCTTTTATCAAGAATTGAAACTAAACAAACAAAGAATTGATTAAAAAAGGAAAGGAAAAATCTCTAAAAAAAAAAGTAAAACTAAACGAATATTTTATAAAAGAAAAATAGACCATTTTACTTGCTTTATTATAAAGAAAAAGGATTATAACTGATGTTAGTTGTATGATACACGTGAAAAACAAACATTATAATAAATAATTGGTCATTAAAATAAATTTACAACCAACATATAAAAAAAATTAAATAGATATTGTAAAAAAAAATATGAAACACTTTAAAACTTTTTAAAGAAATCAAAAGGATATAGTAATTATTATAAAAAAAAAAAAAAAAAAAGACATTATAATGACATAGTAGTTATCATAAAGAAATAAACAATTATCATAAAAAAAATTGTTTATTATAGAGTAATATCATAAATAAAAAAAGCATAACACGTTTTAAAAAAAAGCCGTAATGATATAGTAATTATCATAAAGAAATAAATAATTTCATCACATATTTAAACTTTTGAAACTAACTATTAAAAATAATACCAATAAAAATAAGAAAAATAATAATTATCACAATATCGTATGAATAGACATCATATTAAAAAATAGGTTTCTAAGAAATCTAAATCATATTTAAGAAATATATTTATGAAAAATCTTAATTATATTAATTAGTTATAACTATAATAAAGAAATAATCATTAAGATAAAGATACAATAATGATAAATAAATAAGGAAAAAAATAAATCATAATGAAAGAAAATGATGTTAAATATAATAAAAGAACAAAATTGGAACTACAAGCAGTTGTTTTTCTATTTTTTAAATAGGCATTTGCATAATATTATCAAAAAATAGACATATTTTACCATGAAACTTTAAAAATAGACTTTTTGGTGTAATTATATCTAAAGGATAATCTTGGTTTTTCCTCTTACTAAAAAACTATTTATCTTTCTACTTTTAGCTACCTTAAAAAGCTAGTTTTTCCCTCCTTCTTTCTTCTTCCTTCTTCTTCTTTTACCCTTTTTTTTTTTTGGCTGGCTACGTAAAAGAATGATAAACACGATAATTGAATAAGATGATGATGCCTTTAGCCAAAATAATAATAATAATAATAATAATAATAATAATAAGATGAAGATGTTATTTTATTCTCTGTCCTTTTTTTTTTTTAAGTTAAAGTCCTTTCTAGTTATCCTTTTTAATTGTTTTATGCTCATCCGAAATAAATGAATGTGATCTTAATTAAATAATTAATTAGATAAATATCAAATCTTCCCCTTAATTTTGAAACTTATAACAAAAGGATCACAGAACTTTGATTTATAATATCCGTTTCTCGTGAATTTTGAAAATACTTTAAATTTTCCTCCCCTGTAAATTTTGTTGATGGAATATTTCACGTATAAAAAGTATAACAAAAAAAAAAAGTGTATTTTGGTAAAAACAAAATTGGATTAAAAAACCCCGGAAATGCTCGTCTCCTCCGCGAGGTCACGGTCCCCAGGACCCAAACTCCCAGGACATATTAGATCCGGGGAGTTTGTCCATGGGCATGGAAAAATGCTTAGGGGGAGGATGGACTACTTTTTTTTTGTCTTTTAAGTTTTTGTCTTTTTCTTAAAAATGCTTAATATTTAGAATATTTTATTTATAACAATTGAATCTCATGGTTTCAAATCAAATCTGGCTTTTTCTTAAAAAATAAATAAATAAAACCATCAAACTTTCAAATATTTTCTCTCTCCATGACTCAAGCAGAGCGAATCCCCCCCCCCCCGACTCTTTTTGGGTTTTTTAGATAAAGTCTCGGTTTGGTATGGAAGTTTAATTCTAATTAAACTGTACTTTTTATCTTAATTTTAAAAAGGTTAATAAAATTTATTATTAATTTTTAAAAAATCAACCAACTTCAACTTAAAAGTTTATCTCTAACTAACTTATCAAATGAAGGCGACATTGGGGGGAGGGCTCTGATTCCTTAATTAGGAGCAACTTCCTTCATCAATGGATACTGATTTTTATTTTTATTTTTATTTTTTTGCCGGTAGTAGCTTCTTCTTCTCTCTATCAGCTTTATTTGAGTAATAGACAATTTGAAAAAATTTCAAATTTCAAGAGGAACGGATGTTACAAACAAAATTCATAGGGTATTTTATTACAAGGTCTAAAATTTGAGGGGGAATTTTTTTTTTTTTTAATTTGTCTACCTTGTATAATAAATTTAAATATATCTATATATCTTTACTCTATAACTAGAAGGATGGTTTTCCTTTTTTTTTTTTTTCCCTCACGTGAATGGAATCTAATTACTTGCATAATTAATAAAAATTCACCATCGCATACTATTTGTCACTTTCTGAAGCTTAAACAAATGTTGGTAGCCCCGGCATCACAACTAATAAAGACAAAAAATAAAAAATAAAAAGTAGCGGAGCCCCCAACTCTGCTCTAGAGCTGTTCTCCCACCAAGTCAACTTTTTTTCATTGCTCATCCGCCCAAAAAAAAAAAAAAAAAAACACTTTTGTTAACCATATGTTGTTGTCGTATTACCTTTCAACAAAAAGAAAAGACATTATCTAGTGTCTAGGAATTACATCCAACCATCGACTATATCTATAGATAAGAACGTTCTCGTCAATATAAATATATATATATATATATGTATGTATATACATATATAAGTTTTCGAATAACTCTACCGTCCGCAAAAACACATATTCGAATCATTATCCCGATATAATGATCATACTGTTTTTTAGGGTTAGTTTAAATACAAATTTAACTTGAGTTAAACTGTTTTTTTTTTTATTTTTTTCTGAAAAAAATTTTTATCTTTTCTAAAAAGTTAACAAAAATTACTATTTAAATTGAAAAATCTTAAACTAAACTCATTCACCAAACACCCCCTTAATCTCTGATTAAAGAAGTATGAAAAATTAAAATCTTAAAATAATTTAAAAAATAACAAAAAAGATATATCTATTTGAGCTATTGTTTTCATATTTTCCATTGAAATATTCATGTCATTATGTTCCTTAAACCCTCATGCCTAATGAGGCCAAAATTTGGATCCTCAAATAATAATACCAACAATAACAATAACAATAATAATAAAACGTTTGTTGTTCTTGTAACAAAATAAATAAATATTCCATTTTTAAAAAAGTAAATGCTGAAGTGGCGAGATCTTATTGGATGGGATCATAACTAACCAACAGACAGAGTTTTCCACCCAAAAAAAAAAAAAAAAAAAACCTCTCTGTTAGAAAGAAGACACACACGAGGAAGAGAGAGAGAGAGAGGGGAACTCTGTTTCCTCGGACTCTTCGTACCACGTTTATAGAGAGAGAATGGGACGTATAAATGTATAATATAGAGAGAGAGAGAGTCTACGCTAAGCAGAGACTGAAACCCATTTTCGCAGTCTCGTCTTCTTCGCCATATTCTTGTCTCCGCCCACATTTTCCAACACCGAGAGAAACCTCTTTCTTGGAAAGAATACGATGAAGAAGAAGATAACATTGAGTTTCATTTGATCAGACCCACCGCTCCAAGATTCTTCCTTTCTCACTCTCCGAGATCCGTAAGCCTCTTCTCTTTCGTAATTTCGTTTTCCGATTTCTTTTTTTTTTTTTTTCCTTTGTTTTTTCTTTTCTTAATCTTTTTACATTTCGCCTCTGTTTCATCCAATAATTTGAGAATTTTGACGAAATTCTTGTGATGATAAATTGGTTTTCGTTTAGACGAAATTGGGATTAGCTGAAAGTTGGTTAAATAATTAATACTGAATTTCAGAATCCATTATTAATTAATTTACTCTTCTCCATATTTTTCATATTTGTATAATCATTTATCTATTCAAAGATTGAAGCTTTACCAAGACTGGTTGAAAGTTTGATTCTTTTTTTTTTTTTTTTATTCTGAGAGAAATATTTAGAATTGACATTTTCTATGCATATTAATTATTTTTCCTTTTACAAAATATATTTAGGTTTTGTGCCTTTGACTTCTACTCAATCAAAGGGCAGAACTTTTTCCTTTTTCTTTTTCTTTTTCTTTTTTTTTTTTCTTTTCCCCTTATATTGCCATTGGCTAGTTCTAAAGCAATATAAATTTGAATTGTGATAAACATTGCGTGTTTGGAGCCTAATTATCATCGTTTCGTGGTGCTAACGATGACCTGCGGTTTTTGAATAGTTAGGGTGTTTAATTCGTAACAATGTTTAGTTTTATATGCTTTTTTACATGGAAAGAATTCTAATTCTGTAACAAATATTAAAAAATAGGCATATCATGGCGAAAAAAGGGAACTTAAAAGACAACAAACGTCGGAGTACGATGCCGATTTTCATTATAGCAGGGCTATGTTGTTTCTTCTACATATTGGGTACTTGGCAGCGAAGCGGTTCGGGAAAGGGAGATAGAATTGCTGATTTGGTCAACAAACAGATGGACTGCAGTGTACTTTTGAACATGAACTATGAGACTCATCATGGCAATGATTTTGGGACTGATGGTTCTGAAGAAGTCGAGGAGTTTAAGCCGTGCAAAGATCAATATATCGACTACACGCCGTGTCAAGATCAAACCCGTGCAATGACATTTTCCCGCAAGAATATGATCTACAGGGAAAGGCATTGCCCACCTGAAGAGAAGAAACTGCGCTGCCTTGTTCCGGCGCCTGCAGGGTATGTGACCCCTTTTCCATGGCCCAAAAGTCGCGATTACGTACCCTATGAAAATGCTCCTCATAAGAGCTTGACCGTGGAGAAGGCTGTTCAGAACTGGATTCAATACGAGGGAAATGTGTTTAAATTCCCTGGTGGAGGTACTCAGTTTCCTGAGGGAGCAGACGTGTATATTGATGAACTCGCGACTGTAATCCCGTTAGATAATGGGATGGTTAGAACTGCATTGGATACAGGCTGTGGGGTAAGTTCAAGACATTTCTGATGTACTTATTTTGCTTTGATGTGCAGCATTGAATTACCCTCCAACGTCTTCACATTTTTTTTCTGGCCTTTTATGAGACTGCTTTTGTTTCAATTTTTTCGCATGTTTTCATATTGCCCGTTTGGCTGCTTGGTATATGTATTTGTGTGTTCTGGTTGATTTATTGTCTAAGGATGGCGAGTAGGTCGCAAGTTGGGGTGCATACCTGTTCAAAAGGAATGTTACAGCCATGTCGTTTGCACCAAGGGACTCTCACGAAGCACAGGTTCAGTTTGCACTCGAAAGAGGTGTACCAGCTGTTATTGGCGTTCTTGGAACAATAAAGTTGCCATATCCATCTAGAGCCTTTGACATGGCCCACTGTTCTCGTTGCCTGATTCCGTGGGGTGCTAATGGTGAGGAGAATTACTCACCTCCTAAGGCCTACTACCATCCCAATCTATTTACGTTCTTTCGGTTCAGGATTTTCAGTTTTCACTGCTTTTCCACTTTAGTATTCCATAGTAACTTTGAGGTATTGTGTGTAACCCCTTCAGTGATCTTCTTTTATAGATGGGATGTACATGAAGGAAGTCAATCGAGTTCTTAGACCTGGTGGTTACTGGGTGCTTTCTGGTCCACCCATCAACTGGAGGACTAATTACAAAGCATGGAACCGATCCGAAGAAGAGCTTGAAGAGGAGCAAAGGAAGATTGAAGAGATTGCTAATCTCCTTTGCTGGGAAAAGAAACATGAGAAGGGTGAAATCGCGATATGGAGGAAAAGGGAAAATTATGAACAGTGTCGTAACCAAGACCCTCAACCTACAATGTGTGAAATCACGGAAGCTGATAATGTCTGGTATTATACTCATTTGAATTACTAGTTACTGACTTATTTATGATTAGTGTTTCAAATTTTTGAACTGGTTCTGCAACATTTAACTTCCAACCTTTACTAGGTACAAGAAGATGGAAGGATGCGTGACTCCTTATCCTGATTCAATTGATTCAGATAAGGTTGCAGGTGGGACATGGAAGCCATTTCCCGAGAGACTCAATGCTGTACCTTTCAGAATAGCCAGTGGATCAGTCCGTGGAGTTTCTGCTGAGACCTACCAGGATGATATTCGTTTATGGAAGAAGCATGTGAATGCTTATAGGAGAATCAACAAACTCATTGACACCAGCAGATATCGAAACGTCATGGATATGAATGCTGGTTTGGGAAGTTTTGCTGCTGCTCTTGAATCTCCGAGATTGTGGGTTATGAATGTGATGCCTACCATAGCTGAGAAAGACACTCTTGGTGTCATATATGAACGTGGATTGATTGGCATATACCATGACTGGTAACTTCTCAACCATGTATCTTCTCACTTGGATTGTTTTCGAGTTTTATATAGTAACAACTCGAACAGATATGATAATTACTCGTCCTGATGACTCCTTTCCCTTTGCATATTCTTTGTTTTCGATCATCAAGTGGATAGTACATTTTCAGCTAAAATCATCTTTTCTAGCTGATATAGCTACAAAAGAGTTACGTTTTCATATGCTAGTGCTCAAGTTATATATATAGTTACTACTAAGAATAACGAAAACGGGAATTATGATTTCAAAAATTTAAAGCCATCTTCTATGGTTTCTCTCTCTTTCCTAACTTTGCGATTTGCAAGGCATAAAATGCACAACTTTTGCTTGAAACATGAAGTTTCAACCGGGCACTTTTGCAAATATCCTTTTACTATATTCCCCCATCTGACGTTCCTTTTGTATGATTTGCTCTCTCTCTTTTCCACCAGGTGTGAAGCCTTCTCCACATATCCGAGGACGTATGACCTTATTCATGCTAATGGTGTTTTCAGCTTGTACAAGGATAAGTAATTACCAGATCCTTCACAGATCCCAATTCACTTTAAACGTTGAACATGAAATACTTCTTCGGACAACCTTTTTTGATGCCCCATCTGATTATGATACTCTTACCTCCTGCATTTCGACGTTTTCAGCCATTGGCCAAATCTGCAATAGATATTTTTATTTGCTGACGTGGAAAACCAATGCAGGTGTGATCCAGTAGACATTCTTCTCGAAATGGATCGGATCTTACGCCCTGAAGGCACTGTAATCTTCCGTGACCAAGAGGATGTACTGATCAAGGTGAGGAGAATTGTGAGAGGAATGAGGTGGAACACAAAGATAGTGGATCATGAAGATGGTCCTCTTGTTCCCGAAAAGGTGTTGTTTGCCGTCAAGAAGTACTGGGTTGCGGGTGAAACCAACTCCACACCCTCTAACCGAGCAGAACACAGACAGTAAAAACTCAGGTGAAAGTGAAACACATTAACAGGAGAAATTGCATTATCATCTCTGATTCATATTCACAGGAATTTCTTCCATGGCGTCCAGGCTCGTCAGATGCTGAGGGACGCGGTCTTTTTCATGGGGCATTTATTTTGTCGGAAAAAATCCTGTGTTTCTGTGGTAAATACAGAACATTCTTTAGTTAGATGAACTGAAAAAAATATTGACATTCTGCAGCATATAGGAGTCAATTTTGTCAAGTCTCTATCTAGTCAGGGCTCTGATGTTGAAATACAATTTTATTGGTTCATTTTCAATACTAACAACTTTTGTTAATCATTTAACTTAAACTCGTTCATAAACTAAACTGATACTCAACAAGAAGTGGAAAGGTTTACTGAATGGTCCAGAACAGATGATGTTGAAACATTTAATACGGAAAATGAAAGCTAGAATATTATAATAAATACTGATTCATTTTACCGACATTTTCCTCGATTTTAGATATCTTTTTTTTTTAATGGGATTTTGGCCATCTTCCTAGTCACACATTCTTTCTGCATTTATGTTGATGAAAAAGTAGAGTATTTTTCAGCATTAAATTTGGTTAAGTTAAAGGAATTAGAAACTTGAGAACAAAGAATATGAAATACATATAATATCAAAAAATATCTATATCTATATATCTATATATATATGAATTATATGCAATAACTTGACGAAATTTTATGCTGGAATACCGGAAATGTCCTGCCGAAAAAGTTGACCTGATTAATCTGAAAATTGAAAAAGAACAAGAAGTATACAGTTTACACACACCATACACACAGAGTATATATGGATAATGGACATGTGATGTGTGTATGAAACATTCCAGTGGTCATTTTCAATCGAAAAAAAGAAAGGAATGAATAAAATGAAAGTGAGAGGGAAAAAAAAAACTTGCTTCTCCCTAAGTTGTTGTTGGTCCTTCATTGGAGGAAGGGGAAAAAATGGTCCTTCAGAGAGAAGAAAATTGCTATTTATTGTCAAAGGACAGATTTCTTCCATTGTCAATTGGGATTCTACCCAACAATAAGCATGTTCTCAGTTATTTCATATGGAAGACAAAATGCCACAAGTACCATTTTTATTTTTATTTTTTTTTGGTGGGGAAATGGACACAATTTAACAAATTAGTCAAAATATTGTGAAAGGACATATTGGAAAATAGCAAGCATTTGAGGTTTATCTGGTCAAAAAATTGGTGAATTTGTTTTCTCACGTGGCACGAGATTGTAGGTGTCCATTTGGACCACTATTTTCAATTCAGTTCAAATCCAACTCAAAATTTTTATTTTTATTTTTTAAATCCATATTATGATCGTTTTTTCTCTCTCCCGAGCACACATTTAAAATTTATAAATTAACAAATTAAATGAGGTTTCCTTTCCTTTTCTTTTAGTTATTTATTAATTTTTGTTGCTTGAAACAAATAATGGATGTTTCTTCAAAAAAAAAAAAAAAAAGATAGGGTTATTTTCATTTATATCTCTTGAATTTTAGGGTTACTTTTACTTGGTTATTTGAACTTTAAAAACCTTCATTTTACTCCCTGAACTTTGAATTTAACCCACTCTTGTCCTTCTAGCATATAGAAATATCAATCAAAAAACCGACAGAAAAATAGGGAAATTAGTCTTAATAAATCTATTTTTTTAGGATTTTTAATAGAAAAAAACAAATGAAAAAAGATCACATGATTGTATTTAACTCACTTTTTTCTGTCGGTTTTGTAATTGCAGTTCTGATAAAATGGAGAAAGTGGGTTAAATTCAAAATTCATGGGATTGAATGAGAGCTTTTAAAATTTAATGATAAAGTGAGATGATTTTAAAATTCCGAGATATGAAAAAGAATAATCCAAATAGACATATGAGTGTGTAGTTCACTCAAATGGACAACAACGATGCGACCCCCTTGGTCTCATTTTGCCATACTAAAACAACAATTTAAGATCATCCATTAACAGTATTATTGATTGCCAACTTCTAAGGCCACTTGTCACTTTGCTGTCCATAAAACATATCATTCAAAATTTCAAATTTGGGATAATCCAAAAAATTAATCAATAACATTAGAGACACGCCTAACTAAATCTGATCATGTAAAATAATTATTATAAATAGGTTTTTTTTTTTTTTGGGGAAATAATACAACATATTACTTCTTTTTTGTTTTTATATTCGTAGATGTGAGGATTTAAACTATGAATTTTAGTATTATCTTTTTTAAACAGAACTATAGATGTTGATATTGCTGATATATGACTATTTTCATCAGATTAAGCTGCAACCACGCATGTATCAAATAAGTTATACAAATCGATTCTTTTCAGATGAATGGATCTACTTGTAACATGTAAAGGGGAGATGTAATAGTAATAATAATTTGAGAAATTTTAATAATAAGGAATTAATTTATTTCAGATCAATATTGTGAATATTTCAAAATTATTATTACGTAGAATAAAATCACATATTTTTACTTCTTTTTTTTAAATTAGATTTTTACTTCTTATTTTATATGTTATAATATAGTATTAGATTGATCTTCTATTAAGGATCGAAGATAAACCCTAACTAGATTATTGCAAGACTTTATATATATATATACACATATATAAAGGTGAATATTCAATGCTATTCATGTATAATCACATCCATATTAAGAGCAATGGCTCATACTAAAATTTATTTTTGGGTGTTACACAATCAAAATTCTTTTTCTGTTTTTCACATTGCCATACACATTTTCTAATTGTCAGTGCCAAAAAGAGGGGGACATTATTGCAAAAAGTTTTACAAGAAAACCGTGGGACCCGTTTTCAAAACCATGTTTGTCACTTCGTTTATTCCTCAAAAATAAATATATACATATAATTAAAGTTCAATATATGTACATATATATCCTAAAAAATAAAATAAAATAAAAACAACCCTCTACTTAAGCAACACGGGTCCTCAAAAATCATCATTTTGTTCTCTCCAATAACCTCTCTCTTCTACTTAATTATAAAAAATAAAAAAAAATTTAAAAAAAAAATCATCACTTTCATCACCATGATGATGATGATCATCTTATAACCCAACATTCTCATCTCCAAAATACAACCAAATCACAACCTTTCATATTTTGATCTCTCTACTCCTTTTTTTTTTTTTTTTTTCCCATTTTTTTGGTGATCATATAAAAGCCATGGATGATTTCACCAACGGTGGTGATAATCTCAGAGACGCCTCCTTTTCCTATCTGAGATCAGAACAAAGCTCGACTCGGAAAAGCACTAGTAATAATAGAAAGATCAAATCTGATCATCATCATCAAGATCAAGGCGAGATAAGCGTGTTTGGTGCAGAAAGATACTTCAACATGTTAATTGAAGATGAGAAAGCCTCTAACACCCCAATTAGAAAACAGGCTGATCGTCACGGCGGTGCCGGTGTTGGTGGCGGTGGCGATGACGGGGCGAAGAGCGTTAATTACCGGCCGGGAACTCCGAGCGCCTGCTCGGAGATGAGCGGGAACAGCAGATCAGCCTTGTTGTTACGTGCTAGTACCAACAATTCCATGGCGAGTAGTGGTAACCCGTCTCGGAGTAGGAAAAGGTGGGTCTTTATCAACGGAAGGCGGGGCATTTTCGCTACTCTCGGCTGCGCCGGGGCGTGTTCCGATGAGAAATCGGTTCATGTTGAACATCATGATCAAGGGAGAGAAGAAGGACAAACTCATCATGATGTAGTTGTGAGGAAAATTAACGATGATCAAGCCGGTAACCTGTCCCAGCAACCCATCAGGTTACCGGCTCAACCGAGAGATGATCACAACGATTTTCTCTACGCGGCGAGGTCGACGAAGAGATCGGAAGACCATTTCGCCTTCCCGATTCTGAGTAGCGCGACAACAACAGATGAGAATAAGAAAACTAGTATAATTAGTACTAGTAGTGATCATAATTTACAACTACAACACGATCTCCAAGAGCCTCCGAGGATGTCGTTGGAGGTTTTCGGGTCCAAAACGACGTCGAAAGCCGCTGCAGCAGCCGACGAGGTGGTGATAAACCTGGAGAGAAAGCTCTCGGTCCTAACTTGGGACGCGATTCCGACGAAACCCCAAATGAGGGTTCCGCCGAAGGCGGCGGCGGCGGCTACGGCGGCGGCTGCAGCTGCAGCTGCAGGGAACGGTCGACCGGCGCACCATGATGTGGACATGGACAGCGATGCGAGCTCCGATCTGTTCGAGATCGAGAACATAACCGTGGGGAGTACTACCTCTAGATCGCTCCAATTAGTCTCCGGCGTCGACAACATTTCGCGGTGCGCGACGCCGAGCCACAACCTCCAGAGCAGCTACGAGCCGAGCGAGGCTAGTATTGAGTGGAGCGTTGTCACGGCCAGCGCGGCGGAACTCGGCTCCATCGTCTCCGACTACGACGAGAAGAAGATTTCGGCGAATAGTAGTACTAGAAGGCATAAGGCCTCCAAAAGTGGTGGCGGGATATTGGGGTGTAAGAGCCAGAAATCAGTGAGAGTTGCTGAATCTACTTACAGAAGTACTACTACTACTACTGCTGCTAAGGAGATTGTGAAATCATCAAACGTTTGATGTTTGTAAATATCCCTCAATAAAAAATCGTTTTTTAACGACATTAAAACGTCCGTTCCTCTCTCAAGAACTCTCCTCCGATACTTAAGTCAGAAAACAATTTTCAGAGCTCAAGTTGAAGATTATGAATTATGGTATGTACAATATTTATTTCCATGCAATTCTAGAGTTGAGTACTTTGCTTGTTGCACTATTTTTATTATTTTTTTTTTCATGTTGTTTTTCTAATTCATTTAGTACTGTTTCTACACAAATATTATTTGCATGCCATATATGAGAAGGGTTTTGGAGGCGACACTCAATTTTTGTCCTTGCGGTTTTTTTTTTTTTTTTTTTCTTTCAGTGCATGATGGCCTACCAAGCTATTTATGTGATTATTTTGAAAAGAGGAGTTCTTATGTATCATTTATAAATTTTATATTGTTAACTAAAAAAATTCTTTTTCACGATATAGTTAGATTTGATCAAAATCATATCAACAGAAAATAATTCATGTAAAACAAGATAATTTAGGACTATTGAAAAACAGAACTCAATCAATTTTTGTTCAGATATTTTGTACTCGATCGTTATACACACATATATATATATAGGAATTGCATGAAACAAAGCTTTATTAAACCATGCGAGCATATTATCCATTGGTGTCATTAAAAGGCAAAACAGCAGAAGAACATAAAAAGTGAGATTCTGATTCGTCCATGACATTTGGCTTTGGAGTAGTGGGAAGAGCGACTTGTCAGTAGGAAACCGTGAATTTCCAACCACCAATGTTGTCTATAATTAATATATATATATATATATATATATAAACTACATTAATTTCCCTCACTATATATAGTGCTTTTTTTTTCTTTTTTTATTGATCAGTTTTTGATTTGGTTCTCACTTGTGTTCTCTTGATTTACAACTGAGTGGTCTTTCATGTTTTTTTGGAGGTTTCTTTTGATATATAAGTTGTACCTTTTTTTTATTGTTTTATTTTTTTTTTTTTTTATGAATTTTTATCTCATGTGGCTATTAAAACCCACGTTTGCGTCACCTGTGAAGTTACGTATCATTGAGCCTTCATTTGTCATCTAGTTCGTCATGATTTACAAACTAATAAAGTTCCTAAATGAAAATGCATGCTATAGCCTAGTAACACACACAATATGTTATTTGTAGTAATAAAAGCTCTAAAATGTAACGTGGAGGTTAAATAGTAGTTAAATAAATCTTAAATAAAACTTTTAGTATTTATCATATCGATGTGTCGTCAGACTGAAAATTCATCCTGCTTGTATCTCGTATTGTATTAATTGATATGGATGTTCTAATTCATTAAGGGTTTTTTTGAATGATTTAATATCTGTATTCTGATCATTTCCTCTGCTTTTATCTTCTATCGAAACCTATAATTCTCAAAATCTTTTTTTATTAATCCCTTGATTGCTTTTCTCTCTCTTATTTTTTCCCTCTTACCAAACATGTTCTACATAATGATGGGTTCCCAATTTTTATCCTAATTTATGACGTGTCAAAATATGAACTGTCTTATTTATTAATAGACAAATGTCATGTTAATTAAAGTTAAAAGTTACATGTATATATATGTCAATGAAAAGATTAATGTTGACTTATAATAACATGCCACATTAAGAAGTTTATATAATAGTTGGGATTAGAAGATGTGATTGTAGCCTTATACTATATAACTATTTTTGTTTTCTGTCTCTCTCAATAAAAATAAATAAATAAATAAAGAAATAAAACTTTGTAAATCCTATATTTAGAACAACATTATACATGAATTAGCAAGAAATTATCACATCTTAATTAGTACCCTATAGGACTAAGTGGGTTTGTGTGTGAAAAAAAATATTTATGTAGGATATGTATGTGAAATTAACAGCAAATATTTTTTTTTTCTCATAATATTATTATTAATAACCAATGAGAAAGTTGGGAAACATCAACATTCATAATATTCATAATATGACACATAAGTTCAATCCACGAAAGTCGCACCATGGTACGTTATCTATGTACACATTATATATATAGATATATAGATATATAGTTATGAGTTGATATATATATAAATATATCTATATATATGTATGCGCAAGTTGGGTGGCGACATTCAATTCTGTAGCCATCTTACAACCAAGGTGGATCCCATGCTCGCATCTCTCCCTTTCACTCCAACAGAAACCAGCAGATCACAAATCTCTAGTAAACTATTTCATGCAATATATATACATATATACATATATATACACATATATTATTTATTGATAATTAATCCTGTTGAAATATAGGCAGAAACCTATAAATGAAAACAGTAATTTAAATTATTGGATGTATATCCTTAATTGTACGTACTACAAATAGACCTTCAGAAGGGGCATCACAATCACACACATGGGACTGAAAGGGATATAAGCACAATTGTTCAAATAATTGGTAAGCCTTCACGGGTAGGAATTTATTGCTCCGTCGTTTATACACCACGCCACACCTATAATATATATAATGGTTATACATACATACATGCATATATATATATATATATATGTGTGTGTATGTTTTTTTTTTAAGGGATATATATATGTATGTTAAAACTTTATTTTGTCAAAAGATAAATGATTTTTTTTATTCAGTAGATTTTGACGAGTCTGTCACTTTGAGGAATAAAAGAAATGTATATTATATATGTACGGCTACTATATATAAAATATGTACGGCTACTATATATATTACTTTAGAACATAGTTTTCTAGGCATGATTAAAAGTAAGTTATATCCTATATACATATAGCAAAGGTCTTGTATCTGATACATTATATCATCTGACACTTATAACATTTTGTTTAGAAATTTTGCAATAACTAATTGATTTACATGTAATTTTCTATTTAGAACCTTGTAATATAATAACTTTTTATTTAGAACCTTATCACATGGTATTTATTGAAAAGTGTTATATAAGAATCATTTGGTTGGTACCAAGTATCACAAAAAAAAAAAAAATTACAACTGATTCTTGATACCAACCAAATGATTCTTATGCAGCACTTTGTAACAGTAGAAAATCACATTGAAAGAACCAAATACAGATATTGTAGATTCTGCAGCTGCCCATGTGCATGTTGTGATGAAGAAGGAATACAAGAAAGAAAAGGCAGATAAAAGCCTTAAATGTGCATCGATGAGAGAGAGAGAGAGATTTATATATATGTATACACATTCATATATATATATATATATATAGAGAGAGAGAGAGAGAGAGGTGTTGCCCTTGCCCTCATTATCACATTCAATCCTAAAAAGATGGACATTTAATTTGATAGTTGTTAAGGCCATATGTATATTGGCCATAAGTTTATAGTTTCCATGGCGTATTTATGGGCCACTACTAATTAGAAAAATACACCTTTTTATTTTTATTTTTATTTTGTTTTCTCTATTTCTTTTTTTTTTTTTTTTTTCAAACACCCGTTTGTGTTTGGAGGGCATCTATGGAATAAAAGTAAATAATTGAAATGATCCTCTGAACGGTCAAGTCTACTACAAAATAAGAACAACTAAGGAAAAAAAAAAACTAGGTAAAAGAAGAGAAGACATAAGGGGTCCAACAGAAGGGCAAATTGTTGGGCAGAAAGATCCCACCATAACATTTTCTAGGCCCAAAAAATCACCAAAAACCCAAAACAGAAGAAAAGCATTGGCACAATTTTAATGTCGGTAGAAACAACAAAGATCGCACGCCATTATTTTGTGTCATGTTATAAACTTATGTGAACCATAAAAATCACTTGTCAAACCCATAAAAAGGGAAACATATGTCAAGGGAATAATTAGTTGTGGTTTTCTAACATTGTGGGGACTCTTTTCAAAGTACCATTAAAGTTTTGTGAGCCACACCAACAAAAAAACTTTACAAATCACATAATTCTCGCTACATAATCTATTATAATGCTCTCTCTCTCTAGCTATGTCACACAAGAAAATTTAACAAAGATAGTTTATTAATTTATCATAGCTTTCTACAATAGAATATCTTTATCAGAGATATATGTGTTTCTCATGAACTATATCATTAGTGTCTATATACCCCGTAAACTCTAAAATGCACATGTTCCGTCTTTAAATTATAATAGATCTTCATATTTACCTCACGAACTTTGAAATGTGCTATTTTTTAGACAGAATTTTGAGTTATCGCTTGATTTAAAATTAGGTGTAGTAATTTGTGGCTAGTGAATGGTCTCACTCAAAAACAAATTAGTTGGCCACCAAATTGTAGATGTATTCTCTTATCGGAGTAGCTGTTTAGAAGCAAGAAAAAATGACCCCAAAAAGGAGAGAGAGAGAGAGAGAGAGAGAGAGAGAGAGAGAGAGAGAGAGAGAGAGAGAGAGAGAGAGAGAGAGAGAGAGAGAGAGAGAGAGAGAGAGAGAGAGAGAGAGAGAGAGAGAGAGAGAGAGAGAGAGAGAGAGAGAGAGAGAGAGAGAGAGAGAGAGAGAGAGAGAGAGAGAGAGAGAGAGAGAGAGAGAGAGAGAGAGAGAGAGAGAGAGCCTTAATTCAATTCAATTCAATTATAGTTAATGGTTTAAAATTTTTTTTGATGAATTTGCACTTCTCATGCACATCGCCTATGCTATTCTCATTTTAAAAAAATAACATGTTTCAAAATTTATGGGGTGAATTTGGAGATGTATGTTAATTCAGGGGGTATAACATGAACACTTCAAAGTTTACGGGATATATTGACACTAATGACATAATTCAGAGGGGATTGGTAAAATCATTCCTAAGACAAAATTATGTAAAAATTGATGGAATTTAGAACGAACCTAATGTTTTAGATCAGTATCTCACTAGTGAAGTGATTTTTTGATAAAATCGTTCCTAAGACAAAACTATGTAAAAATTGATGGAATTTAGAACGAACCTAATGTTTTAGATCAGTGTCTCACTAGTGAAGTGATTTTTCATACTTTATCGCAGAATACTCATTCTTCTTCTACAATGAAATTGTTTCATGAACTCGATCATCAAGTGTTGGTTTTATGGCGCTTATAATCTTTAGATTTCAAATACTGCAGACGTGTTTAGTCTAACTGTAGAACCTGCATTAATCAAAGGACGTTAGAAGGTTATATATATATATATATATATATATATATATATAAGGGACATTAGAAGGCAAACGAATTGCATCAATGTCAACTTTTCTTATCACAACTGCCAGCACAAAAATAATATATCAACTTTTCTTATCAAAACTTTTTTAAAGGTTACTCCTTAAATCAAACACTAAGAAGTTAGCAATTACTGGCGAATTTAGAATTTGAAGGGGAAAAAAAAAAAGAGTAAAAAACCATTTGATAGAGAATTCGATAGAAAAATGAACTTAGGGTCCGTTTGGTTGATCAAGTTTTGTTGAGAAATGACAAAAAAAATTTTTCAGAAAAGACAAAAAAACTTTTTCAAAAAAATACAAAAATTGAGTTTAAACCTTAACTTAACTTAAGAACCAAACTGTCTTAATCAATGAATTTAATAGAAAACTAGTCTCAAATTTAAATTTTAAAAAGTTTTATTTACTTCCTAAATAGAAACAAATAAAATAAATTTAGATTTAGAAGCGAGAAGATTTCTTATTTATCCTAATTATAGATACGAGAACAATTATATTATACACATAAATAAATTTATATATATCTACAGCTAAATTTTTTTTTATACTTTTAAGGGAGAAAAATAAAAAATTTTAAAATTTGAGCGGACACTTAACTGCACTCACTATTAACTATTACACGACGGACTGTTTGTAGCTGTTCAATCTGCCATAGGAAATAACAACTCATTTGGCCATATTATTTGACATAATTTAATCACTATTAGAAGTACTATAAGTTATAAGTAACTTTATTCTGTGATCCTCATATCAAAAAAATAAAAATAAAAAATTTTTTAAAAAACTAGCAATAACATAATTTAGCAATTTTTCCTTCTAAAAGAATGAGGAAATCTTGCAAACACTTTTTTTTTTCCTAACAATAATCCTTTTTTCAGTTAAAAAAGAGAAGAAAAAAAAAATAACTAGCATTTTTACATAAATAGTTGGAGTAAATAATAAATTTTAAAAATATTGAAATTAAATAACTGTAAATAAACAAATTTATCAAATAAATGATTTATTCACCTAGTAAATTTTCTATTTATTTAGTAAAATTTATTATTTACTTCAAATATTTTAAAACTTCACTATTTACTTTAAAAATTTTTTTTTTGTGAAAACATATTAAATACAATTTTGCAAAAAAAAAAAAAAAGGATCAAAATGATCCTTCTTCTTTTGGGCCTAAACTCAACCCATCTTTATAGACCCATCTGGAGGCTTGGCCCAATATTTAAACGACGTAGTAGTAAGTACATGTTCAGAAATTATTTTTTGAAAAAATGTTTATTGAATAATTAAGAATTTCTAAATTGATATTAAATTAAAATCAAAATTGATAATTGTCAAACTTTGAATTATAATTAACTTTGTTCTCAAAAAAAAGAATAAAATTGAACATCTAATTTTTAACCCAACAATCGACAAACGTCATGCCTTGACAAGGTTGAAGCTAAACTTAGGTGCAGTCTTTGGGACTCGGAGTGATACCAAGGGAGTGTTTGGTAAATGAGTTTAGTTTATAATTTTTAAGTTTTAATAATAATTTTTTAGAAAAAACAAAAAAAATTTTCAGAAAAGACAAAAATTTTTTTCAGAAAATGAAAAAAATTATGATGAAAAAAGTATAATTTAATTTAAGTAAAACTTATAATAAAACTCACCGTAATTCCATAATGACTATCTAATCCCTTAACTAATTTGTCTTTATTCTCAAACTACCATGTTTCAATGGAAAAATTTGCTCATGTCTTAAGTTCCTTTATCTTCGAAAGCATTTTCTCAATTGGTTGCTTGTTCCTAAAAAAGAAGTACATAATCTAGATAAACAACTGTTTTTAATAGTGTCGCAAAATAAGAGGTTTCAGTGTAAAATTTTTTTATGGGCTGTTGGGGTATCATCTGAAGATGGCATTTTGTCATTTGAATTTTAAATTTTCAACTCTACATTAAGGGTGAGTTTGGTTTCGATCTCTACTTAAACTAAATTGTACTTTTTTCATCATGGTTTTTGTTTTTTTCTGAAAAAAATTTTTGTTTTTTTCTGAAAAATTTTTTTGTTTTTTCTGAAAAAGTTTTTTGTCTTTTCTGAAAAATTACTATTGAAACTTAAAAATCTTAAACTAAACTCATTCACTAAACACCCTCTAAACTTTCCCTTTTTTTTTTTCATTTTCAAAAAACTCAAACTTTAAAGGTTTGTAATTTTCTCATTTCAAATCAAAATGAGATGATTTTTATGTCAAAATGCTCGTATCGACGAGACAAACAAGACAAGATCCATTTTACATTTTTTTTACAACATATTTTAAATTTTTATATTATTTTCTATATTACATAACTTTTGAAAAGTTTTCCCCCCTCCAAACACACATTTCCAACTCAATTTCAAAAATACCATATCCAGATGTTATTTCAAACAGGTATTAATTTTTGAATAAAACTACTAACTTTTTTTTTCTCCTTTTTCTTTGGAATGGAGATATATATGACTTCTTTTTCTTTGGAATGGAACTATTTTGCCATTTGAATTTCAAATTTTCAACTTTGCATCAAACTTTCTCTTTTTTCCATTTTTTCAAACTTTAAGGGGGTGTTTGGTGGAGTAGTTTGAGTTGAGATTTTTAAGTTTTAATAGTAAATTTTTTTGAATTTTCAGAAAAGAGAAAAAACTTTTTGGGAAAAGACAAAAACTTTTTGGGAAAAAGACAAAAAAAATTTTGAGATGAGATGAGATGAACCATCTCATCAAACGCCCCCTAAAAGTTCATAATTTTCTCATTTTAAATCGAAATGAGATGATTTTTATGTCAAAATGCTTTTAATGATGAGACGAATAAGACAAGATTCATTTTGTATTTTTTTTTTCGAACAAATTTCAAATTTTTGTATTGTTTTTTATATTACATAACTTTTGAAAAGTTTTCCCTCAAAACACACATTTTCGACTCAATTTCAAAAAGGTCATATCCAAATGTCACTCGAAACGGGCATTAATTTTTGAATAAAAGTACTAACTATTTTCTTTTCCCTTTTTTCTTTGGAACGGAGGTATAAATGACTTCTTTTTCTTTTAAGGAATAAGTCGTCCCCCCCCCCCCCCCCCAAAAAATATACATATATATATATATATATATATTATATGGTTAGAAAAAGAAGTTGTAGTTGTAGTTCTTAAATTAACCTTTCTTGATTTAGCTTTTGATTAGCAAACCATCTTAAATTTAAATTTTTTATCTCAATTTTTATTTTTTTTGAAAAGTCAATAAAAATTATAATTAATTTTAAAAAAGTCAACTAATTTAAACTTAAAAATTTTAACTCAAACCGTTTCACCAAACAGATCATTAATCTATAAATAAGAATAATTTGTGTCGTCTTTTAAAATTTTTTAACATATATACTCATAAATTAAAAATTAAAATGTAATAATTAAAACTACAGTTCTATCAATATTAAAAAATAACAGTTTGTACCATAGAAACTCCTTTAAGAATATATAAAAAGAAGTATAAGTGACTTTTGAAAGAGTATAAGATTATATTTAGATATGTAAAAAAATTTTATTCTTGAAAATAAAAAGTTATTTGGAATGAAAAGAAATAATGTTAAAAATAGTATATTATGAGAAGATTTTAAAAATATTTTTTTCCTATTTTTCTAAAAGGAAATTGTACAAAGTAAGTTTGAAAATGATATAATTTTATTTTTTCAAAATGAGATCATAATGGAAAATTTGAGAAAACACTATTTTGTAAAACTTTTTCAATTTTCACACGAGGATAATTTTTTAAATATTAATTTACGTCTTATATTATCATTAATTGATAAAATAATTTATTTAAAAATATTTTAAATACTAGTTAATAAAAAAAAAACCACTCATATATCATTTAAATTAAAAGTTAATATTAAAATTGATATAATTAGAATTTTTTGAAAAAAAAAAAAATCTAATACCAGAGTAACTGTTTATTCTGTAAACTTTACAACGTGTCATTCTCTGATTGGATAACTAAAAGAAACCCACTTGAAGACTCCCACACGAGAGGCAAACTCTCCAAAACCCTAACCAATTTGTTCTCTCTCTCTTCACTGACACACAGGCACACACACACACACTCTCTTTCTCCTATTTCTCTCCCCACGAAGGGCTTTAGAGAGAGAAACTAGGGTTTTAGCGAAGCCGAAACTAAAACTAGGGTTTTTGCTTTGTCTGAAGAAGACAAAGAAGTGGGAGAAGAAGATGGTGGTGGAAGACAAGGGCAAAAAGCCGAGGCTGTCGGAGAAGAGCGAAGACCAAAACTCTGACGCCATCGACGAGAAGCTCGTCCTCTCCATCGAGAAGTTGCAGGAGATCCAGGACGAGCTCGAAAAGGTCTAACCTTTTTCCAGTCTCTTCTCTTCCATTTCTGCTTCTCCGGTTTTCTTTTCAAGATTTTGACGAGAAAATGGGTTCGAAATGAAACAATTACGAGAAAAAAAAAGTTTCACTCCATTTTTTTAGTGGATTATCTGTAAAATAAAAAAAAAAATTTTGCGAAATTTTTGTTTGGGTTGGGATTTGGGCAATTTTGAAGTGATTTTTGACGCATTTGCGTGGAATGTGATTAAATTGAATAGGGATTTTTGTGTTCTGGGTCAGGGGAAATTAAGCCGGTGTCGGAATTTTGTTTTTGATTTTTGGATTTTGCAGATAGTTTCTGTTATGCATTTCTGGTTTGTTTTATTCAAAGATGGAAGAGAGAGAAAGTAATGATTTTGGAGGATTTAATGTTTGGTGTAATATGTTTTATTGTTATGAGAAGTACAAAAATTGTTTATTCTTATTATGCTAATTTTTTTAACTGTTATATGGTTTGTAGCTATGTTTTAAGGATAATTCTATGGTTGACCCGGAGACATAGTTCTGAACTGTCGGATTTAATGGAACGTTATGAAAATTTGATGGTTCAGAAACTTTGTTTATTTATTTATTTTGCTGAATTCTCTGTCTTTAACAGATGGAAGGGTGAGAGAGGAATCATTTTTTGCGGATTTTAAGTTTCGAGTACAATTATTTGTTGTTATGAATAGTAATAACTTTTATTATCTAAATGTCCCAGATTAATGAGGAGGCAAGTGACAAAGTTTTGGAGGTGGAGCAGAAGTACAATGAGATACGCAAACCGGTCTACGATAAGCGGAATGAAATCGTCAAAGCCATTCCGGACTTTTGGTTAACTGCTGTAAGTTGCCCATTTGCATCTTTTGCTTTTGGGAAGGAAATATGGGCCTTTTTTGTCTTTTTTTCTTAAGTTAAGATTATTTAATAAAGAATTTGTTTCCTGGTTACTGTTTTCAGTTTCTCAGCCATCCCGCTCTTAGTGAGCTTTTGAGCGAGGAAGATCAGAAGGTTGGCCTTTTTACCACTCGATGGTCTTGAAATGTGTTATGAGGTCTTTATAATTGGTAACTTTGTTTGAAGTGCACATTTCTTTTGGGTTCAGTTGAAAACATTTGCACGGTTCTATACACTTGTTTCGTTTTAAAAACTGAGGAAGTTTCTAGTTTGCTCTGTTTATTCTTATTTTGCTTTCTTTCTTAAGACTTCTTCGAGTCTGAATTTACTTTGTATAATTGTATTAATTTGGGTTCATTGTTGTTTTTCCCTCGTCAGATTTTCAAGCATTTAACTTCCCTAGAAGTTGAGGATTTCAAAGATGTGAAATCCGGTTACTCGATCTCATTTGTGAGTTTATCTTCGTTTGTTTTTGCCTATCTGTAAATATCTTTTTTGCTTGAATGTTTTTTGCTTAGTCCAACTGTTTGATCTGTTGAGTGGCCCTGGTGTTATTTCAATAATCCAACAGAACTTCAGCCCTAATCCTTATTTCGAGGATACAAAGCTTACAAAGACTTTTACCTTCCATGATGAAGGAACAAAAATAACAGCTACCTCAATAAAGTGGAAAGAGGGAATGGTATGGCCTTTCTGTCCCGAGCTTAGTTCTCGTCTATTCTTTCATCTTCTTCTAGTACCTTGAATTATTGCATTTCTTACTTGTGCAGGGTATACCTAACGGAGTTAACCATGAGAAGAAAGGGAATAAGAGGCCTCTGAATGAAGAAAGGTTAGTTCTATGTGGAGATGAATATGAAGCCTGTACAGTTTGCTTATTTTACAGCATTGAAGGGTTACTTCCCCCACACCCCCCTCCTTTCTCATCGTGAATAGCATTTTGAGTCTGAGACACATCATTTAAGATTGAATGTCTTCTGATCATGATATCATGCTTTCGTGGTTTAACCTTGAGTTTGTTCTTAACTGTTATTAAAGTACTAGAGGTTTTTTTTTTTTTTTTTGAAGAAAGAAAAGGTGCCAAATTTTGTAACTTTCTGCCAGATTATGCGGAGTATAATTTTTTACTTTCTTTGCTAACCAACTTTTGACTTGATGGTTCTATGTGACATGCTGGCAATGGCTGCATAAAATATAATCTCTCTCCTTTTGTTGAGTAACTTGGAAAATTAAATTCATGGTCGAAACTAGAATGTCCTTTATGCTTAATGCGACTTTTGAGTTATCATATATTGGCCGGATCTAAGTCCAAATAAATTCTTTTTTCAGTTTAGGAAGATAAAATCTTGGAGCTTTTTACTCATTTTTATCGTTGTTTATTTCTTTAAATTTCTAAATGGGAGGAATGCAAAAGGAGAAAAAGAGATATGCAAGTTGTGTCTGTCCTGTTATGGATTTTTGTTTATTTGCATCTTACTGATATCGAATAGGTTACTTAAGTTCTAGTTTAGTTCTCTTTACATATTCAGAAAATGCATCTTCATTCTTTATGGGACTGCAAAAATTCCTCATCATTCGAGAGTGTGTGTATTGATATCTACTTCACCATTTTGATACAGCTTCTTTAGTTGGTTTACTGATACTCAACAGAAAGATGAGATGGATGAAATCCATGACGAGGTTAGTACTATTGGTAGCAAAAAAATTTGTGATAATGTAGCATTTCAGATTGTTTTATTTGACTCGAAAATTTAATCCTCTTGTGCTGTTTTTCAGATTGCAGATGTCATAAAAGAAGATTTATGGCCAAATCCCCTTACGTACTTCAACAATGTAACTTCCCTTTACATGTTCCTTTCTGCCTGACATTGAATAATTTGATCAATGCCAAATTTTTGTTGCTTTCAAAATGTCCTTACAGTATTTCTCTCTGACATAGGATCCTGACGAGGAGGACTTTGATGAAGAAGCTGATGAAGAGGTAAGTGAAGACGCTCATCAACACCTTTTTTTGTGCTGTGTTAATAGTCTGAACTCTGAAGTCTGAAGTGCATATATCGGTTTGTTTTTACAACTAATAAGTGTCCCCAATGGATCTTTACTTTTATAATGAACCTTATCTCCACTCCATTTTGCCCTCCTAAATTTTGTGACGATATAGACTTAAGTCTCCTTCTGCACAGAAGCCTCACCCTCACACATGCATTACATCTAAGTTTTACACGAGTCGCTTTCATTCACATAGTTTAGCAAATGGTATAATCTAATAACCAAGTTCTAATCGTGTGAAAATTTGATTAGTTGCAGGGAAAGGAAGACGACGACTCCGAAGACGATGATGATGACCAAGAAGATGATGATGAAGAAGGCGATGAGGAAGATGGCAAGTGAAGGTTCTCATTGGAGTGTTGATCTGTTGTCTCGGTCTTTTGCTGCTTCGGGTAACAGCTTTATGTAAAGTGGTATGTAGTAGTGGTTGCTAAAGTGTCGCCGGGTTATATAGAGGAGGGTGACCATCTTCTTAACTCTTTCGATATAGCTTTCTCTATCCTGTAGGTGATCCGACTGGTCCGTGGTCAGTAGTTTTCTGGACGTGCTCGTTCTTCTTTTTCTTTCTTTCTTTCTTTGTTTTTTAAAAATTTTTATCCTTAAAAAAATTAATTTCTTTCCTTTTTTTTTTTTTTGGGAGCTGAGTTATTTTTGTGGCATCCTCCTTCATATCCAAATTTATAGATTATATTGGTGTCAAGTTTCTTTTATCTTGTTTTCATTTATTCTTAAAACCCAAATGCTTCGTCATCTGACGTGAAGTTTAGGCCGTAGTTGGTATAAAGAGGGAAAGAAAATAGGATGGAAAGAAATGTAGGCAAGGAAAATGGAGGGAAGATGAGCACTCTTGTAATTGTGATTGTTACGGAGTTCCTGCACCGATCCCTGCATATTGCGAGAATTTAAAATCGAGGTTTTTTCGAACGATTTGAACACCCTCATCCAATCCGTCGTCTCGTTTATATCTTGACAAACAATCACAAGTTTCAAAATTCTTCCACTAATTTCTGTTGTCGTTGTCGGCGCCGCCCCCGCCAACCTTGCACTTTTCTCTCTCACTAGCCACTGGACGGCCATCCCAACCAACCTTGCACTTTTCTCTCTCACTAGCCACTGGACGACCATCCTTGTTCAAAAAGCTCCTCGATTCTCCAAGATCAAATCCATTTTTTCATTCCTACCTCTACCAATACATGAAAAAACCACTCATTGCATCATTTCCATTGCCAAGAGCCACGGAGCAAAACATAAAGGATATGGGTGTAAAAAAAATATAAATAATATGTGTATCCAATATCCATATGGACCAAAACAGAGAGTGGAGTTAAAAAAAAAAAAGAAAGATTCTAACAAGAAGATGCTTAACTGGCTAGCTATATATTTTATTTTTGTTATTATCATATGTTTATTAATACTATATACCTACAATCATTTTCTTGTTTGAGATATTATAGTAAATGACATTTATATGAAAATAAGTAAAATAAATAGCAAGATTTTAGATATTTGAAGTACTCCTTACTTCAATTATACTTCTTTTTTAACAGAATTATTTCTTTCTTCCTAGTTATTTATAATTATACAAATACGAATCGTACAAAAATTAGCCAGGAAAAAGACAATATATTGAGTCAACCAATTCCGGTGCAAACTCCAAAACTGAAAAAGAGTATCAATCACCTCATCCATCCTCAATTATTAAAAAAAAATAATAAAAAAACAAAATTATATTTATAGCCCAAAAAAAAAAAGTTGAAAAAGAATGGTTGTTGAAACAACATTAAACAGGCATCAAAACGAAGAAGAAAGCAGTTGAAATGGCAAACTCAACAATTCCCACAGTTGACATCTCTCCTTTCTTCAACGAAAATGGCAACGAGGAAGCGAAGAAAAAGGCCAAAGAGACCATAAGCCAAGCTTGCTTTGAGTGTGGTTTCTTTCAGATTGTGAATCATGGAATTCCCACTACTTTGATGAGAAAAGCCCTTGCTCTTTCCGAGTCCTTTTTCGGCTTCTCCTCTGAAGAAAAACTCAAGTCTAGTCCTAATTCTACTGCAACTCTTCCTGCTGGTTATAGCAGGCAACCAGATCACTCACTTGACAAGAATGAGTACTTTTTAATGTTCCCTCCTGCCTCCAATTTCAATGTCTACCCGGAAAACCCGCCCCAATTTCGGTACGTTTTCTATATACTGTATGGTTCTGAAGAATGAGAATTCTGTGTTAAGGTATGAAAAATTCGATAATACACTGTTTTGAATCATCAGATTTTTTTTTTTTTTTTTCGGGAGTGTCATTTTTGTATTCTTATTTTAATGTGATTTTGATTAGATTTAAAGTGTTCTGTACTTGAGAAGTATATAATTGTAGCGGCGAAATGTGAATTTGTTAGGGAAGTGTTGGAGGAGATGTTCTTGGAGTTCACTAAAGTGGGTATGCTTGTGGAGAGCATATTGACCGAGTGTTTGGGACTGCCTCCCAATTTTCTTAAAGAGTATAACCATGACCGGAGCTGGGATTTCATGGTGGCCCTTCGTTACTTTCCGGCCACGGAAAGTGAGAACAACGGGATTAAAGAACACGAGGATGGGAATTGTATTACCTTTGTAATCCAAGATGATGTTGGAGGCCTAGAAGTTTGCAGCAACAAGGAATGGATTCCTGTTACTCCGATGGAAGGCACAATAGTCGTTAATGTAGGCGACGTTATTCAGGTAACTAACCGACCTACATTCTTTGCATGAAGACACCGTCGATCCCTTTTTTTACATGATAAGAAAAAAAAAAAAAACCCTATATTTGAGTAAAAACCAATTTGGCATGCAAGTTGTCATCCTTTTACTAAACTGATTGTCTTTATCAATAAACAGATGACAAATCCCCGACACGTGAGTTGGTACTTAAAAATTGAGATTAGAATTAGTGTTCTTAATACTACTTAATAGAGATTAATAAAGGAAGTGGCTTGTAATTTGAGGTAAAAAAGGGAATCATATATATATATATATATAGATTGTATTTACATGTTGAATGACCGTTTCTGGGGGCATTGTGAAGGTGTTAAGCAACAACAAAATGAAGAGTGGCACTCACAGAGTGGTGAGGACAAAGGGAAGAAGCAGACACTCCTTTGCCTTTTTCTATGAGGTGCATGGAGACAAGTGGGTTGAGCCATTGCCCAATTTCACTAAAGAGTTGGGAGAGCCACCAAAATACAGGGGATTTTTATACAAGGAGTACCAGCAGTTGAGAATAAGGAACAAGACCCATCCGCCTTCCCGACCCGAAGATGTGATAAGCATCACGCATTATGCAATCGCTGATTGAAAAGGGAGATTGAAAATGCTTTGAAACATCACCAATGCTGAGTATCACGACTATATTGGAATGAGATCCGTATTTTATTAGTGTGTGGTGTTAGAAGACAATGGTGCTTACTAGTATTTTTCAAGGAGACTGCTTGTGCTTACAAGTTCCTTTGTGCTGCTTTGTTTTTCATTTTTTCTTCCTTGTTTTGGCTAAGCATGAGACGTTTTACTGATATTTGGCGGAGACAAGGAAATGGGTACTTTATCGATGACAATAATCCTTTGTGGATCTATCAGATGGCTTTTTTCATTTTTCTTTTCATTTTTTTTTCCCTTTTTAACTATACTGGAATTAGTATGAGGTGATTTTAGTAAAAATCAGTGCATGACAAAGGGCAGTTTTTAATCATAGGGACACAAAGTAATTCGTTATGCAGTGATTGCAGTCAAATTCATACCGACTCTATCATAAGATGTAAAGTTTAAATCCTCTCGTCTTATATTTAATTTTAAAAAAAAAAAAGACATTCGTTATGCAAGATAGAAGAGTATTGAGCCTCCAGCTTCTAGGTCCAGATATGCTTGGGCTGGGGACAAGGTTACTTGGCTTGACCAGGATAAAGAAGTAAATAACATTTTTTAAGGAAATAATTGAAATAAATAACATGTTTTAAAAAAGTGCTTTTGAGTTAATAATAATAAATAACAAATTTATTAAGTAAATAAATCTATTTATTATAAGTGAATTTGTTATTTACTTTAAAAATTTTAAAATCATGTATTTTCTTTATTAGTTTTGTAAAAATGTTATTTACTATAATTTCCTTATAGGACCTAGTTTTATGATTGTTGTTTATAAAATAGGCATCGAACACCAATGAAGTTTAAATAACCGAATAATACATTTAGAACAGTCAGATTATGTTATATAGTTCTTATTGATAGTCCCAACTTATGGAGAAATCGGATGTAAATAACATAACGTGTGTAATCACATGATAGTCTCAAGAACAGTTTAAATTGAAATTTTTAAATTTGAGTTGATTGATTTTTCAGAAAAAGACAAAAACTGAGATGAAAAATTTGAGTTTAAACTCATTCACCAAACGAAGCATTAATATTCTCCTTAAGTTTCTACTTATAATGGAGGGACAAATGGATCAACAAATTCTTGTTTGACAGCAACAGTATACCTATTCTTAACTTTGCTCTTGTTTCTTTCTAATATATTTCAGTAAATCCCTTATTTGATTGACTTTATAAGGCTTGACGGGTTAGCTGATGAATGTACCAGATTAGAATACTTATCATCTTACTTTGTGATCTCAGTAGACTTTAATAATAAAGTCGGATAGGAGTTTTAGTAAACTATCGATTCTCGTTTTTAATCTACAAAAGAAGTGAAAATTTGTTTCGGATCATATTGATTGATCCCATCACATAAGACCCGCATTCTCTCTGCTCTGTGTGATCGAGTCATCCCTGGTTAAGATGAATAGACACTACTTTTATGACGGCGGTGGTGGTTAATAACTAATAACCGATACGGTGACAGCGGGCGGTGCTGGGCAGCTTCTAACAAGCCCAAACAAGGTTTTGGAACAGAACATATATGTCGAGAGAGAGAGAGAGAGAGAATAAGGAGATCAGTTTGATGCCAGTATGCTTGTGGAGAGCATATTGAATGAGTGTTTGGGATTGCCGACCAATTTTCTTAAAGAGTATAATCATGATCGGAGCTGGAATTTCATGGTGACCCTTCGTTACTTTCCGGCCACGGAAAGTGAGAACAACGGGATTACAGAACACGAGGATGGGAATTGTATTACCTTTGTAATCCAAGATGATGTTGGAGGCCTAGAAGTTCTGCAGCAACATGGAATGGATTCCTGTTACTCCGATGGAAGGCACAATAGTCGTTAATGTAGGAGACATTAGTCAGCTAATTAACGTACGCCTACGTTCTTTGTGCTCTGTGAGAGCGTGAAGACACCACTGATCCTCTTTTCTAATGAGTAAAAAAAACCTATACACATTCTGTACTGGTTAACTCACTAATAACATTGTTGATTTTGATCACTACGTATTCATTTATGTCCTATATTAGTCCTTTAGTAACTCAACTCGCTGATAAAATTTTCTGTTTTAGATCAAATTTTCTTGGTTTAAGTTTAACTAAACTACAACTATCTAATTTTCATGTCGATATCATATAAAGACGGTTTATGAAGTTAATGTATCTTTAAATATTATTTTAGGAGTTCTGGTAGCAATTTTCCAAGTAGTACTAAATAGTCCTTTCCATCTTTGAACAGGAGAAGTACTTTCTCACTTAATAGAGACGAAAAAAATATTAGAAATATTAATTTTAATATCAATTTTTAATTACGAACTTATATGATACGTGAGTTGTCATTCTTTTATTAATAAGTGTATAAAGAATTATTATATCAACTGATTATATCTATCAATAAAAGATGACAACTTAATGTTACAAGAGTTAATATTTAAAAATTAGGATTAGAGTTGGTATCTCTAGTACTACTTAATAGAGATTAGTAAAAAAAGTTGCTTGTAACTTGAGATAAAATATGGGATCATCTTTTAGTTTCTATTGACATGTTGAATGACAGTTTTGGGGGCATTGCAAAGGTGTTAAGCAACTTCAAAATGAAGAGTAGCACTCAGAGTGGTGAGGACAAAGGGAAGAAGCAGACATTCCTTTGCCTTTTTCTATAATTTGCATGGAGACAATTGGTTGAACCATTGCCCAAATTCACTAAAGAGTTGGGAGATTCACCAAAATACAAGGGATTTATATTCAAGGAGTACCAGCAGTTTAGATTGAGGAACAGATCCATCCACCTTCTCGAACCAAAGATGCGATTAACATCACGCGTTATGCAATCGCTGACTGAAAAAGAAAATTGAAAATGCTTCAGAACACCACCGATGCCGAGTATCACGACTGTTTAGGCTGCAGTGGAACCCGCTAGTATTGTTCAAGGAGATAACTTGTGCTTCGAAGTTACCTTCTGATCTTTTGTTCTTCATTTGCTCTTCCTTGTTCTGGTTAAGCAGGGGCTTATAACTTCTATTGATGTTTGTGAGGTGATTTTAGTAAAAACAGTGCATGGCAAAGGGTAGTTTATGAGTTAGTTTCGTAATACTTTTGGAGTCTCCAAAAGTCCTTTTCATAAACTACGATATAAATATTGTGTTTAATAAGGGTATTAAAAAGTCATTTATACAAACATCAATAAATCTAATAGTTATTTGGAGATACTAGAATTTCTAAAGACAACGAGTACCCCAAACTAACCTTATCTAGTTTTGCAAAATGGGGAAAGTATCCGACTATACAAATTTAGAGATCGTTGTATTAACCTGATACAAAAAATTAATATTATACTAATATAATACATAATTAAATTGAAGACGTTAATTAAAATTTTTATCATGTTGATCAAGAATGAGAATTTTGTATCATATTAATCAATAGATGATAAGAGGTGGTTATTTGAGTAATTTTCTCTTGAAAAAAAAAAAAAAAAAAAAAAAGGAAGAGTTTTGGGCTACGTTGTGTGGCCCAGTAACTCATGGACTAAGGAAAAAGCTAACACTCCCAATGGGGCTAAAAACATTACAAGGATGTTTAAGTTTCATTCGTCGGGTATGCGAAATATCGGACCTGGTTTTATAATTATTGTTATAAAATGGGTGTTGAGCACCAATGAAATTTAGATAACTGGGTAATTTATTTAGGTCAGTCAAATTATATTGAGTCGGGTGTGAAATTACATCTGATTATACATAATGCGCATGCAACAATACAACTATTCTTAAACTTGCTCTTGTGTCTTTCCATTATAATTTAGTAAATAACTTGTTGGACAATCTTACTATCTTTTATGTATACACACACATATATATATATATAACTCACTATCTTAGTTCTCAAACCGCTTTGCCAACACTAGCAAAGTCAATCAATTGAATGCTGCATATTCTTATAAAATATTTTGCCACCACCAAAATATTCCCAGTACGTAATTTAACTAGAGAATTTGAAAATGGGATTATGGGCTTAACCTTGACCACAGCTTCATTTTCTCTGAAGTTCAAGTCCTTCATATGCTAATCATCAGGAGCGTCTGATATTTGGTTATTGTTGTTATCGATGGTGAAAATCCACGATTGAATCGATTGTTAAAAGAGGAGTCGATGATCACCGGTATGCGCCAAGAAGGATCGGACACTCTCAATTCTTGGTGTGTGTTTAGTAGAGTGGAAAAAGGGAAATGAAAGAAACTAGATGAGAGATCTTGGAGAAGAATAACGAATTTTGGGGTTATTTTTTTAGAAAGAAAATTGGGTACCAAAAATGTGATAAATTGATAGGGCTGTCATTTTGTTAAAAATAACCCTAATCAAATAATTAACGAAACATACATCGCATCGAATAATTATTTTCACCCTAATCTTCTTCCTCTCTCTCTCTCTCTCTCTCTCTCTTTAATTTTCTTTTTATTTTATCGATACACCTCATCCTCTCATTTCATATGTAAACCTCGTCCTTATTTATGGAGTTGGACTGGCCTTTAACCCTTTGTAACGATATTGACAATGCCTTAACAAGAATGAGAAGTACCATTCAGTATAGGAGAAAATCTCAATCTCAACCATTGTTCAAAGTTTGATAATTAACAAAAAAACATTTAAAATAAAAACAAATAGGGTATTTTTAACGCTACTAGAAATTGATCGGAAATGAGACAGATGAGGGTGACACGTCTCGACATACATAACAAAATAAATTTTAAATTTGAATAGGTAATTGAATTTCGTACTTTAGTTTTAATCATATATGTGTCATTCTAATTAGGTTGAATCGTATAAAGTTTAGTCTATCATAATGGTTTAATCTATACTCGAAGATTGCCTACGCGATTTCAAGCAATTCAGATATTTGATAGAATGCCGAACCAATTCACTCTTATTTGAAAATTTGATGTAAAATATATTTTTTCTTAAATTTGCGTGCGTGCGTGTGTGTGTGTGTGTGTGTGTGTGTGTTTGTAGTGTATGATGGGTATCAATTGAGGGTGAAAACTCACTCACCACTCCTGAAGCAAATTATTTTCATCAAAGATTTGGATGTAAAGGTGTTAGAAGTCTGTGTATTCAACACTTTACATGGATCATGAGTTAGAGTTGGCAAGTAACATAATTTAAAGGGCTTTTTTAAAGCTAGTTTCTTTCAAATAGTAATAGACAGAGAAATTTTGACACTTTTCACGAGTTTCAAAAATGTGAAAATTAATGCTTCGTTTGAAATACAGGTTTAAGATATAATTTTTAGGTTGAAATTTTTCAAAAATCAGTTATAATTTTTGTTGACTTTTCAAAAAAAAGATAAAAATTGAAATGAAAAATTTAGATATAGACCTGTAGTCCAAACGCAGGCTAAATGTCAAAAAAATTCAAAAAACACATTGCAACAAGTGACTAAGTTACGAGAGAATTAGTATGATGGCATAATAGTAATTAGATATTTCTATATCCAAAGTCTTCATTTTTTTCAAAGTCAAATGTTTATGTCATGTATAGCATGTTAGATTCCACCTTTAACATAAAATATGTGCCTGCTTGATCAACTTTATAAGCCTTCTAGCTGATCGATATCCAAGATCAGAATTTTTGTTATCTCACGTATGAATGTGATCTTAATAGATCTTTATAATAACATTAGTGTGAATGTTATTAGGATACTATCGACTGTCGTTTTCAATTTATATTATTTAAAAAGAAAATCAATTTGAATCATAATACTAATTCCGTCACACAGAGAGAGAGAGAACAAGAATGATTTGTAGGTATTTATGAAAATGGCAGAGTTAGATATATATATATATATATATATTAGGTGATCAGTTTCACCAAAGCAAAGCGCATGAATTTGTGTGAATGTTGAGAGGTCCTGCCGTTAAAGCAACCAACACGTGGCCTCACCGCCGGACACTCTTAATCAATGCCTCTCATAAAACACAGCACGTGCATGCTGTTTTTTTTTTTCCCTCTCTTTTCCTATATCATAATTGTAGTTATTCTCCTTACATACTAAATTATGATCGGTAAAAAAAAAAAAAAAAAAAAAAAGAAGATAAGAAATGCTATTTAGTAAGACCTTGCTGAATTATGATGTTTTAAAGAAATATGTTTTTTAATTATCTTAACAAAGCTCAATAATTGTGTGCAACAAATTATGTTTTTCACTTTTTTCCTCTTTTAAATTAAATAATAGCTGTTCTTTTATTTATCAGAAAAAAATTAAAGAAAATCCACCTCTCTCTCTTGTCATGTAATTCAAATTTTCATGACTTTTTTTTTTTGAAGATGATTTTTTTTTTTTAAGTGATGAGATGATTCTTTTTTATTAAAAGACAATAATAACAAAACAAAACTTATACTGCCCATTCAAATTCAAGCACATTTATGATTTTTACATTATCCAAACATCATAATTTATTTTAATTTATATTTCAACCAAATAGATATTTTCATATATTTACTCCTATTTGATTAAAAAAAAAAAAAAACCCCTCCAAAAATCGAACTCCAACCAATTATTCAAACATGTCCTTAGATTTTTCTTCTTTTTTTCCTTTTCCTTTTTCTCCTTTTTCAAACTTCTTAGCAACTATAAATGAATGTCTTAAAGTGGGGTTTTGTTCTCTTGTTTAATTTTTTTTTTCTCTTGATCTTTTTAAATTCTAATTTTTTTTTATTATATATACATAAACTTATTGGAAGATTCATGATGATTTCTAGCGTCTTAATTCTCTCTTTTGAAAAAGTGATTGATGAAATTATAAAAGGTAAAAAGGTGATACGGATCTTTTTTCAATAAAAATTGTAAAAAAAAAAAAAAAGAAAAGAAAACAAAGATATGAGGTGTAAAAGTAAACCATTGTTTTCAAATCCTCCACTTTTTATCACTTTCTATTTTTTTATTTTTTATTTTTTATTTTTACTTTTATCATTTTTTATTTTTATTTTTATCACTTTTATCATTTATACCTACATACTAGCTAGTTCAGTCTCAACTGATCATCTCAAAACTCGTTTGCATTGTCTTCCTTACATTTTTTTTTTTTGAATGATCTTCCTTACAATTAGTTATAAATAAATTGTTCACATTTTAATTTTCTTTCTCACGAATAATCGGTCACATTTTTTTAATTCTTTTACTTGCAGATGATGTCATCAAAATTTCTAAAGTCATCTCTGACCAGAAAAATCAATATCCGTAACCGAACGTACGTCTTGCCAGTCATTACACAGCGCGGACCACATCTACCATTAAAAATTACCAGTTTTCTTCCTCTTCTTCTTTGTTTAAAAGAAAAAAAATTAATTGCCAGTTTTCTCTCTTTTTGTGTATTTATTTATTTATTTATTTTTTATAGTTGATCCTTTATATCCATAGATCAGTTTGTAATGTAATTGTCAGAAATTTTATTTATTTATTTGCTATTATGTAAAAGCAAGGGCAATTAATCGAGTAAAAGAGCTACCACCAGATAGTTTTTGCTATTAGTGACGTTTGGCGTACTCCTAACCATCAACGGGATTTTAATAAATTGGTGGTGATGAGAAGCGTTTAAGAATATTTCGAGACGATTATTTTATTCTTTATTTAGGCTTTGTTTGATATTTAAGTTTAATTTCAATTAAATTGTACTTTTTCATCTTAATTTTTGTATTATTTTGAAAAGTTAATAAAATTTATAATTAGGTTTTTAAAAGTCAACCAACTCCAACTAAAAAATTTCATTTTCAACTGACAAACCAAACGCAAGATTAGGCTTTGTTTGGGATTTAAGTTTAATTTCAACTAAATTATACTTTTTCATCTCAATTTTTGTTTTTTTATTTTTTTTTTTTTCTGAAAGTCAATAAAATTTATAGCTAGTTTTTGAAAAGTTAATCAATTTCAACTTAAAATTTTCATTTTCAACCGACGAATCAAACACAAGCTTAGACTTTAATAGAGTTGAGGTGATGCGGACTGTTTTTGCCACAAATAACTATGACTCAATATACACATTACTCAATATGTTTTGATTAGAAATTGCAATATTCTCGACAGGGACTGAGTCCCGTGAGACTTAATTTACTCCAAACAAGGCACCGATATGATGGATAATATTAGGGATGGGGAGAACTAGAAGCGGACCAAAGATGAAAAAAGCTTAATTACATATACATATTACATATGTTTATGTTATGTATGTAATTACATATCGTAGCTTAAAATTGAATTTGATTCCTTTAATAAGAAATGTTAATTACTAACTGTATATAGAGGTTAATTTCATAAATAACCTTTGAATTATACATAATGTCTCTTGTTCATCCCTGATTTTAATTTTCTACATTACACTCCCATATTTTTACTTATACGCTAATGGTCTCTCTATCAATATTAATTAAAAAAAATTAAACAATAACTTAAACATATTTTGATGATGTGAGTTTTATTAATGAATAAAGTCATAATTAAACATATTTTGGAAAGAAATTATAAATATATCAAGGATATTTTGGAAGCAAATTGTACTTTAATCAAAGATATATAGCACAAATTTTACGTCATAGAGCTATTTTGATGGTACAGTTTCCCTACAAAAACTATATTTGATTATGATTTTAGCCTTAATTAAAGCTCACTTAATCTGAAAGTGATAAATTTCCATTTAGCTTTTGATGAAATACCAATGTAGGGCCGTCTTCAAAACAATACAAAAGTTCGAGATAGTGTAACGTCTAATATTTAAAATCACGGACATACTTTAGACAAAGAATTATACAATTCATAAGATATTTGTGAAAATAAACCAAAAATATATTTTACAAAAGAATGAAAGGTAATTCTTAGTTAGAAATCTTAATGGGCTAATATTATTTAGTACATCTCCTTGTTTTAGTTTTTGGTCTTTGTTACATCTTGATGCGACATTTTGTGGCTTCATTGCTAAGATTTAGCCATTGTTTGGATCACAGGTTTAAACCCATAATTTAAACAGTAAATTCAAATTTTTGTTCAAAGAAATATTGTAGAAAAAAGTTTGAAAAAGGGTTTAAAACAAGGCGGCAAACAAGCCATGAGTTTGCATTTGTTTAGAATTTGATTTGTTTTGTGAAACCTTTGATTTTGATCTAAATTTATAGTGAATCTAGACTTTATCATTTTTAGGTTGTGTAATTTACAGATGTATATTATATTAAATGAGAAACGTAAAATGATCTTCTAACGGGGAATCCTAATCCTAACCTCGTCTCTTCTTAAGTGAAAATAATAAGGATGGAAATGAGGATGGATTTGAGCGTTGAATATGAAAATGGAAAAGCATTATCTGGTCCAGTCCCTGAATGTTGGCATCCCTAATTTTGACGGTCATGCCTTAAAAAGATAGTTGATTTTACTATTTACCAAGAACAGTAAGTAAAAGCTAATTAGTTAGCAATACGTAGATGTCATGTAGACAAAATCATGTTCAATCAAAATCTAAATAATGAATAAACAATTTTTACTACTATAGTTTTTTCTTAAAAAAGAAAAAAGGTGAATTTAAATTCTAAACTTTAGCCGTGATAGTTAAGTGTAGATTACCATTAGATTAAAACCATAACAACAATTTTTCTATGTGATCTTATAATTAACTTAATAATAAATGAAATTAGAGATTAAGGGTCCGTTTGGTGAATGAGTTTGAGTTGGAAATTTTAAGTTTCAATAGTAATTTTTGTTGACTTCTCAGAAAAGACAAAAAAAATTTTCAGAAAAGACAAAAAATTTTTTAGAAAAAGATAAAAAAAGATAAAAAAGTACATTTTAGTTTGAAATGAACTTATGAACCAAATATCCCCTAAGATAATTTTGATAAGATGAAAAAAAAAATTCGATAAAAAGAAAATAATTTTAAATGGTAAATTTTATTCAAATTTTGTTAAGTGATAATTTAAGAAAAATAATAATTATTTTCATCAAGTTTTAGTTCTTTTCATGTCCTAGGTGCACAATTCTCTTGAGAAACAGAAAGGGAAAGAAAAATTGACTGTGAGGCTGTGTGTGTGGTGTCAAAGTTGAAGATAGGTTGACCAAAAAAAAAAAAAAAAAAAACAAGATAGGTAGTTCATTGTTTGGTTGTCATTTCATGCCTAGTTGGTGAGTTTCCATTGGACTTCACGAACCACGTTTGGATAAGATCTCAAACTACAGATTTTCCCACCACTTGCCGACACTAGAAAAAGTCACTGAAACTGACCATTTCCATTGGTGCACTGTAAAGCGACTCTCAACATTTTACAATTCCACAACATATATTATATATCTACATTTATATATATATTTATATATATTCTTTATATGTCCCAATATTCGAGCGACAAAATTAATGCTGCGCGTATACTAAGTCTTTATTCACTTTATATAAATGTACATATATATATATATATATATAAAGAAAAACACTTTCAAAAAAAAAGAAAAATAGAAGAGAGATGATGGAATTGGATGTTTTCATGATAAGGATAATTGATCTTAATCATCCGATTGATTTTTGTATTAATCATGAAATTAATCTAATTAATGATGATATGATGTCCGAAATTTTTTTTTTCAGCCGGTACATATAATCTTATGTAATATGCATTGTATGGTTAGAATCAATGACTTTATTAAATCAATAAACAAGATCAATGCTCCACTGTAGAATCTCTTATATATATATATATATATTTATGTATACATGTATATCCTCATCCGGATCTTTATAGTAGTGGCTAGGATTGTAGGACAAATATTGATCATATCTAATCGAGCCACAACAAATTAAGTACACATCAAAACAAGATATAATACTTCGTGTGTGTATATATATATATATATATTTCTCCCTTCCATTTCCAGCCAAATAGAGAAGTGGGTGGTGAATATATTCTAAATCTAGGCCAAAACTATATATGTGACATACATATATACATAAACAGTGCATGAAAAATCAAATACAAGCCATGCATGCAGAGAAATTATAAGCGGTTGAAACAATAATATTATATATATATATATTTGTATACTAAAAAAAAAAAAAGAAGAAGAAGAAGAAGAGAAAAGATATATCTCATTCTTTCCTCAAATGGACAGACAAGTATTTATCCTCTTTTTGGGCTAATAATGAGTGGTTTAACCAAATTTGAAAGTCTTTCCAAGATGGCATGTCTCTTTAATGGACCCTTTCTCTCAGGTGTTTAGTTTAAGGAAAACTATATATATGCCGTAAAGTAATAAATATTAATGGAGCCAACTCTCAAAAACAGTGTTTACACTCTATATATCATATATATAGATATATATATATATGTGTGTGTGTGTGTGTGTGTGTGTGTAAGAGGGGTCCATATATCCTTTAGCATTTTGCAGGATTCACCAATTAGCTTATGATCTGCAACAGAAGTCACATCTGGTCCAAGCTTTTCTTTTCTTCTTCTTGTTTTTTTTTTTTTTATGGGGTTGGATATTTGTAATTCGCCATATGCTTGAAATTTGTGGCTCTACAGGTACTTCACAAGGCTTTTCACAGCTGGTAAACATTATTTACATGAATTTATATGGGTGGTGGTGAAATATATTCTTACCTTGGATTAGACAATATTTTAGTGAAAAGGAAAAAAAAAAAAAAAAAGTCATTTTCTTTTAAGGTGGGACGAAATTTTTGGTGTGGCTTTAATGCACTTATCCATAACAGCTAGTTTTCAAAAATGACTATGTGACTTATCATTTTCTTTCATATATAAGCTCATATATATATATATGTGTCTCTGTGTGTGCGCGCGCGCGTGAGACTTAGAGTAATTCTTCCCTCGATTTTTTTAGTAATGATTGGAAAATATCCATTGAACACAAAAAATTTAACCTCAAGGGATATATTGAAGGTTTGGTTTTTCGAGTTGAGCTGGTAGATAATGGATATTTAGTGGGAGGTTTGAAAAAGAAATGTTTCAATATTATTCCTTCCCTTATAACTTTGCTAGTGCGTAATATTAGTTATTTTTTAGTACTACGTTTTGTTTTCTCATTGGTGGCGTGGCATATATATATAATTAACTAGTTAGGCAAGCTATCGATGGTATTGTTAAAAAGGGTGTCGACTTAATTAGAATGTCTTGATATACTTATAAATTATTGTTATTTATTAAAAAAAAAACTTGTTATGCATGCTACATATTATATTTAGATATATATCAGTGCTATCCGGCATCCTTACAAATCGACGCTTGTCACTTTTTTGTTTTGTTGAACATTATAATAACCATCCAATTTATATTTTTTGATTGATACTTGTTCTTTACGCCAATATCTAAATAGTATAATGTTATAAGATTCTAAATAAAAAATTACATATAAATCAACTAGTTATTATAGATTATTAAATAGAAAGTTATAATTCGGTGACGAACACAGAACATTTCTTCTATTTATATAATACTCAAACATAGTTACAAAAGTATCCCTAACGTTCAAAATTATTTAAAGAATCAAAACCTTAAATCTTTGGGTAGTAAAACTTGAATGAAAATATGTTAATATTGAGTGGCAAAATTAAAGACTTCTTTTAACCTCTTGCTAAATAAAACACACTTGTTTATTGAAGGTTAATCAAGAATGAACCGTTTTAACTTATAACCGCGTCTTTTAAACTATTGCCTGATGGTTTCTACTTCAAACGAACACATAAAACTGTAGTTACCGCAATAATAATTAAATTCACTAGAAGAAATAGAACATACACGTTTAGTATTTTTGTATTTGAACAATTATTATAAACACTAGCTGTCTTGAATTATTTTTTGGCCCCACTTTTTAAACGTAATTAAAAGGGTTTTCTTCGTTGTAGGCTCAACTTATTATGAGTCAAGGTGAACTTTGCAACACTACCTCGAATATATATAATTGCACTAAAAGAAAAGAAGTTTTTGACGACGAGCAAAGCATCACTAATTAGAAGAGTGTCGTCGTTAAAAGTCGTCACTAAAATCATATACATAGCTACGACTTTATATTGGAGGATCGAGTTGTAATATCTGAAACATATAAATTTACCAAAAAATATATATATCTTAACGTAGAAGGTTGTTTCAATTGACTAGCTACTTTTGTAATTAATTACCCTTAAAATAATCCTTCAATGATACGGTTTTTCTTTTACTTAGAAGAACAAAAGCAAAACTAGTTTAAGTTAAAACTGCCTTTTTCTTTTTTTTTTTTTTTTTTTTTGTGTAATTAGGAAGGATCTGGTGATAATCTCATCAATTTCAGCCCCACAGTCAAGAACACTTCCCTAAATACTAGTTTCTCTACGTCGTTCATCCGAGACTTACCCTGTCATCACCAACCCAAGTATCATTAACAATTGAAGCTAGAGCGGGTCTTAAAGGAAAGAAAATGGGACTCAAACCCAGATTAACGAAGGGGAGATATCCAGCAAAAGTATACGGTCTCTTTGTCATTCCATTCACCCTTGTGGGTATTCAAGTTAAAACTACTTTTAAAAGGAGGTATATTCTACAATCCCGATGATAGGGTGATTAACCACAATCCAAGATTTGAACCAAATGATCCTTATAAACTAAGTGTAATGGTATTGTTTAAAAGATCTTCTCTACAATATAGGTGTCTAATTAAAATTCTATGTTATGATTACGATCTATAACCCTATATTAAACCATATGGTAAGATACTCTCATTATAAAACTTGTCTTAATTTAATAATAAACCCACTCTTTGCTAATAGAATAGAAATGAAAAAGGAAAACTTCCTAATTATATATATGTTCTAGTGTATACATACATACATACATACATACATACATACATATATATATTTATATATACGGAGGGGTAGAGTAAATGGAAATTTAACAATAAAATATAAAGTAGCCTGTAGAACCTACAATAACGGCATTTCCGATCACATCCAAAGCAAACAAGGAAAGGGTTTTCTCCTAAGATTCTATGGCTAAAAAGTTTAAAACTTTGTCAAGTCAAAAAAGCATGACCAATCAATCGTATCAAAGACCTGCCCAATAAAATATTTTATGCCTTATGTTTCCTGCCTTTTTGACAATCATTAACCACCCAACTGATATACCCAAGCTATATATATATATAGACATAGAAACATATATATATATATATAACAATCATACATATAGATGGGCATACAAACATCTTCTCTAATTCAAAATTTACTAGTCATAATAAGAGGACTGTCAAACGATGATCATTTGCCATGTTGTGCGATGAGCAATATCTATGATATCTATGCAGTTGATTTTTTTTTTTTGTTTAATACAAAAAGATATATAGATATATGATATGATCTTACACTCTTCTCCAATTTCACTTAAAAATTTATGGGATAATAAATCAAACACAAAGGGAACCAAACACTTGAAATTAAAAAATAGATCAGTTATAAAGTGATCGTCCCTTGTTATTAGACATCACCTCAAAAATATGTATAGATTGTATTCTAATTAAATATATAATATAAGTGACATGGCGAAAATATAAAACCATCTCATTACTTTTGTGTTGCTAGCCTATTAGGGAAAAATATATATATATATAGAAAAAAAAAAATATATATATATATATATAGTGTTTTTATGGCTGTGATGCTATGAGTTTCTTACTTTGGGTCAATCAGATATTTCCATAGCTTAAAAAGCCTGTGTGTGGAGAAACAGGTGGTAATTAATGTGCATCATGAAAAGAGAGAGAAAATGCAGGATTCGCATTACCAATTAAAGTGTTGTATATATATATAAATATATATGTATATATATCCACAACACAACACTGACTCGAGGCAAAAGAGAGAAGAAACAAAGTTAAGTGCTGTACTGTGTAGGAGACCCAAAGGTCGAGGTGTGGTGGTAAAAATTAAAATATCAAAAACGGTACATTTTGTTGGATCCTTGAAGGGATAATTCATGGTATTCTCTTTCTGCAGATGAGGGAAGGATACACACATATATATATATATATTATTATACCGCTCCCAATATATAGAGGAGAGAGAGAGTAAAAAGAGAGAGTAAGAGAGAGAAAGAAAGAGAGAGAAATTCAGGGCAAAAAAGTTAGAGAAGTGATGTGACCCCAATTACTCTCTGTTTTTAAGATATTCTTCTCCTTTTTTTTTTTTTTAATTTTAATTTTACCCTTCTTTCAACTTTTATTGTTATTTTTTGTTTCCGTTGTGCTGAAAGGCTGTTTTTTAAGATATTCCACCATGACATAAGCCCTAGCTTTATGGAGGCTATAATTTTCCAACCATGCAAAGTCATTATAATTAACTAAAATTAATGATTAGTACTTATAATATATTTTTAGATAATATCCAACTATACATTTGGACCAAATAAATAACACATCTAGGAATATATATATATATATATTTGTCGTAGAGTACTTAAAATTGATGTGTTGTTGTCCATCAATATCTTGTTATTTGATAATTCTTAATCGCTCCTACTAATAGTACTATAATGTGTGTCTAAACTCTTTAGTTTTTTTTTTTTTGGAATTATTAATTAATGTTTTTACACATTTATACATATATAGTGTGTGTTTGATATAAATTATATATATTATAGTTAAATTCAAAGTTGGCCTTAGGAATAGAGTACATTAAAAATATATATATATATATATGAATCGTCCCCGTCACCATTCTTCTATATATATAAATTTTACATATATATATGGACTAATATAGTCTTATAATACACACACATGCACCAATATATATGTATAGAAACAAATAAATATAAAAATTAAAATATTGAGTGGGACTAAATTAGTGGTGTTATGGGGGCTCACAAGTAGAAATTGCAGATGTGGTTGCCAAGTGATATGAACAAGGCAAGTCGAATGGTGTAGTTCAAAGAAGATGGTAAGTAAGCTGTCTGCTTCAATAGTACGAGTTATGTATGTGTCTATGTATATTTATATATATAAATATATATATATATATGTAATGTTATACACAAACACACACACACACACAAGAGGCAAAGGCATGTGGTCTCAGAAAACGCAGCATTTTATTTCCTTCACTTCTTCTGGTCCACCCTGCCGTCACCCACTGGACCATCGTACCTCAGCAAATCAATATATATGTTTGGACTCTTATATATTTGTATACACTTCATCACCGTATATATATGTATGTACACACACATACATGTATATATACATGCATTATTACTCATATTCATACACGGTTGTGACTGTTTCAGACATGGAAAAGCAGTAAAAATTAATCATGAGAAATTTATTATATGTACGGGTTTACAAAGAATTTAAAAGTATATCATATTTTTTATACCTAACTAAACAAATAATCAGTATATTTTAAGTGTTTATTATATTTAAATTAAGCGGAAATGGATGAGTGAACTTGGGTACTATTGTTAATATCAAAATTTGTGGTTACAAGCATACTGTCTAACGATAATGTTATATTTAATTTCATTTAAAAGTGTAAAATTCGAATTCTTCACTTTTAAGTTTAAAAAAAATAAATCAAAATGTTTTTTTAAGGAAAAGGGTAAAGGAAAAAAAAAAAAAAGAAAAAAGAAATTTTAAAAATCAAATGGTGTACATATACATATTTATATACCTCATGAGCCATGACCAAAATACACACGAGGTAGAATCTAGATATACATTTACCTATAGCGGCCAAAGGAATAATTAAAATTAGTACCATCTATTTTTGGAAATATAATTTGATAGGATGCAGTTCGTGGAAACTAATGTATTGTTTAGTTTGTTGGCGCATCTAAAATATTTCATTGCAAGTTATTATATATATAGTTCATAATTACAGGATTGTCTTTGGCTTTTGCTTTCATTTCACATAAGGTTAAAGCGAAAACTACTTATATATATATATATATATATATATTTGGTCAACATATATTTCTTCTATGACAAAGGAGACTTTTTCTGAGTGGGGGGCCAATGATGACCAGTATCTTTCTCTCTCTCTCTCTCTTTTTTTTCTCCCCTCCTTTGTCATTACCAGTTAAAAAATAAAAAATAAAAATAAAAATAAAAAAGCCCAATTTTAGTATATATGTGTAGTGGAGCAGCGCCTTTTTTTTCCTTTTAGTTTCATATCATACATTCTTATATGTAATATATAATATTTATATATAATGATCATAGCATTGAGATATATATATGATTAAATATATTTGTTAAGAGAGACTAGGCGCTAGAAAAGATAGCAGAAACCTTTTGATCACAAAACAATATTATACAGCTGGTAACACATATATATATATATTGCTTTTTTTTTTTGTATAGTACTTCTCATGAATCAGTTCTTCTGTATTATAAATAAATATATGTGTATGTATATATATCTACCCAACAAAAAAATGAATATTCAGTAGATATACATGTGTATATATGTATATATTAGAGACATGATACAGTTTCGTTCTTCACTGCCACAAAAAGTTATTTACTATAGCAGGGTAATGTATACTATATGTGCATAGGTATAACTCTCACCAGATATAGACATCATATATGTGTGTATATAAATGTGTGGATAAACCATAACTCATCGAGTCATATTCAAGCTCGTGCTGATCTTCTGACTGATCGGTACGTAGCTTAATTATTTACCGTCCGATCATGATTCAAATTTCAGTTTTAACCAATTGTGAACACTAATAGACTTACTGACTGACTGATTATAACCTGAAGTGTAATGATATTTATTTAAACTCTGTAAGGAAACGCACTAAAGTACACATCACACTAGTTGAAATTGTGGATTTAACCGTTATCTAAAGTTATCAAAACGTTTAAAGAACCTTTGTGTAATCTAAAGACGGGGAAAGTTTGATATTTACATGAAGGTTTCAAAACTGCCATGATAGATTACATTCCACGACGGTGTTAACCGTCGTGGAAGTTAACAAAATGGCGGCAAAAATAAATTGTTGCGAAAAATTACATGACAATTTAGGTGAAACCATCATGTAAATTGGAGTTTACACGATGGTTTGGACGACAAACCATCATGTATACAAGCGTTTACTCACAATTTCCTACTTAAACCGAGTTTACACAACAATTTCTAGTCTAAACCGTCATCCAAACAGCAGATTACACGATGATTTGGAGGAAACCGTCGTGGAAAGACAGAGATTACATGATGATTAGTGATCCATTTTAGATGACAGTTTTTGAAAAAACTGTTGTATAATCTCCATCGTTTATTCTAATATTTGTACCAGTCTCTATTCTAATATTTGTACCAGTCTCATAAACTTTTTAGTCCATTTATGGATTTATTTCTATTTTCCTGTTTATGTACATACTAGTTATTTTTAGCCTGCAACAGCAAATAGTCATAAGTTTTGCACATTTCTATGTTGTCAGAGAATTCAAAGCTAAAAAAAAAAAAAAAAAAAAAAGCAACGTAATAATTTTCATTAAAGACAAGAGTAGTGGAGGTAACTGCTAAATTATTCCACAGTTCAAAATTTTTTTTTTTATAAATTTGATTTATAATGGCCAGCTCATTCTTTTTATAACTTATTAAACTACTTAAACACACTCTGATCATCAATAGTATCACTGAATTTATCCATAATTCTAACGATGGAGAAAAAAATATTCCAAATTATTTACTGCTTTTTCTAAAGATCATTATTAACATAAATTTCATAATTTTAAAAAGAAATTAAAATTGGGGCGTAGGAATGCGACAATAATATTAGGTATTACGTGTGAATTTACAGCAGGGCATTAAGCCTTCAATTACTGAAAATTTCGAAATTCATTTATATGTACATAAACCCATTTTTCCTTAATTTTAACATTAATCAAATCCATGTACTCGTTTTTCCATGATGGTTTTCGTAAATCAAATCCGTGTCACGAAAAACCGTCGTTTAAAGTCCGTCATTTATTCTCATTTTTATAATAGTGAGACAACTAAAGCATGTTCTATTAGGTTCTCAAGCTTTCTATTCATGATTATGAAGGTGCTTTAATAATCAAGAAGCAAGTCCGAAAGTGTCTTAAGGCCAAATTGATCACAATTACTTACAAGAAGAACTTTTCATAAAACTAGAAAAATGATGAGTTATATATATGTATTTATATATACATGATATGGAAGAAATTAGCTTTCAAATATATATATATATGTATGATCCAGTTGACATAGAATTAAAAGAAACCCTAATTGAGCCGAATATATATATATCTACACACAAACCTAATATACATATATGCAAATATAAAAATATAAATATATATATAGAAACAGTAGTACTAGTTGATTGATTAAAGAAAAGGGGATCACCAAAGCTTAGCAATGAATGAGTAAGAGGGGCAAAGGGGGATTATATTTTTCTTTCTTTGTTAAAATGAGTTGAGAAGGAAAATGAGGAATCCCAAAGTCCCCCAGCAAAGGTGCAAGAACAAAAGGCAAAGGTCCAAAGGCGAAAACGAAATGATTACTTGAATGAGAGTGGGACCCACTTCGATAATATTTCCTTTCCAAGTCTCTCTCTCTCTCATTTTATTTAATTTCTTTCTTTCTTTTCTTTCCTTTCTTTTTATTTTTTATTTTTTTTAAAAAAATAATTTTTTTGACTTGGGATTGGGGGTCCCACCTCGGCCACCATTGTCTTTATGGATTGAATGATAAAAAGAGCACCTCACGTGGAGTCTGAACCAAAGGGGCTGTCCAACCACAATAAAAAGGAATCCCCCAACCCTCCAATTCACAAAAATTAAAATCCAAGATTTTTCTTTTTTTCTCCCTTCTTCTTCTTCTTTTCCTTTTCATCCCTCCCCCCAAAAACTCAAAAAAAATTTAAAGAAAAAAATTTCATTTCATTTCATTTCGTTTATTTTCTTGAAATGAAAAAAAAATTAAATTAACAAAAAAGAAAAAAAATGATTAATAAAGGAAAGAAAGTAAAGAAAAGCCCAACACAACACAACCCCAACAAAGCAAAGCAAAATTTTCTTTTCCTAAAAAATTTTTGCTTTTTAAAGCTCACCCATATAATTCCCACTCATTATCTTTGTTGCTTAAAGCTACCGAGCTTCCCTTGCCCTCTTTCCCTCCCTTATCCTCTCTCTCTCTCTTTCTCTCTCTGTGTCTCTCTCTTTCTTTCTCTTTCTCTTTCCATAGCCTAGCTACTAGTACTACAACAACTACTCCCAAAACATCAGTCTCATAGAAATCCCATCCTCCTAAACCAACAAAGAGGGACTAAAAAAAGAAAATACAAGTCCCCTCCCCTAAATAGAGAGAGAGAGAGCCTCAATCTACTCAAAGTGAGAAAGAGTCCCACCAAAGAGCCCAACAACAACAAGAACATTAAACTCTAGAGAGGCTAGCTAGAGCTCTTCACTCCTACCTTACTATACCCCCCAAAAAAAAAAACAAAAAAAAAAATTGATACCACTAGCGGTTCTAGTCCTTTCTTTATACATGCGATCATGGAAGGAGGAGATGATCTCCATCACCACCCCCACCATCATCACCATCATCACCACCACCACCAGCATCATCACCAGCAGCAGCAACGTCCCACTTTCCCATTCCAATTGCTAGAGAAGAAGGAGGAGGCTGCGGAGGCCTCGTGCTCGAGCTCCTCCGCCGCCGCCTACCCTTCTCTAGCAATCTCCGCCGTCGTCGAGCCCAATTCTGGGACTACGACGACCGCGACGACGACGACGATGGCAATGATGATGACAACAACTAACACGACGAGTAACACGACGGCTCTTCAAGTTGTCCCTTCGGGGGAGGCTTCGAAAAAGCCTCCCCCGAAGCGGACCTCCACGAAGGACCGGCACACCAAGGTGGACGGTAGAGGGCGGCGCATCAGAATGCCGGCCCTTTGCGCCGCACGGGTGTTCCAGCTGACGAGGGAATTAGGGCACAAGTCTGACGGCGAGACCATCGAGTGGCTTCTCCAGCAGGCGGAGCCCGCCGTCATCGCCGCCACCGGCACCGGCACAATCCCGGCCAACTTCACCTCCCTCAACATCTCCCTCCGGAGCTCCGGCTCCAGCATGTCCATCCCCTCCCAGCTCCGATCATCCTCCTATTACAACCCTAACTTCTCAATTCAACACCAGCACCCCCACCACCCCCGCCGGGGCAGCCTCTTCCCGGGCATCGGCCTCTCGCCGTCGTCGTCCGACAACAACACCGCCTCGCCGGGGGCGACGCTGCTCAATTTCCAGTCCCCCATGCTGCAGGCCAAGCAGGAGTTGCGCGACGCCGCCGCCGTTGCGACGTCGTTGGAGCTCTCGGAGGCTGCGGCGGCTGCGGCGGAGGACAGCTTAGGAGGGAGGAAGCGGCGGCAGCCAGAGCAGCAGGACTTGAGCAGCTCAATGGGTGGGTACTTGTTGCAGTCCAGCGGCGCCGGCACGGTCCCGCTGGCCCCACCACGGGCAGATTCCGGCCAACTTTTGGATGTTGGCTAATTCCAATAGTCAAGTGATGAGTGGAGACCCAATTTGGACATTTCCTTCGGTCAACAACAGTGGGTTGTACAGGGGCACTATGTCTAGTGGTTTGCATTTTATGAATTTCCCAACGCCCTTTGCTTTAATGCCAAGTCAGCAATTAGGGTCTAACGACGGTGGCGGCGGCGGTGGCGGTGGTGGCGGGAATAATTTCGGCGATAGCCACCTCAGCATGCTGACGGCTTTGAACCCATACCGCCAAACGTCCGGTGGCGGCGGCGGCGTATCGGACTCACAAGCAAGCGGTTCTCACGGCGGTGGTGGCGGCGGCGACGACCGCCATGATAGCAACAGTCACCACTCATAGGGAGAGGGGGGATGATGATCATCATGATTTTCCCACATGTGTAGTAGTTTGATGTGTAACACACGTGAGGTTTGATTGCTCTTTTTTTTTTTTTTTTTTTTTTTAATTTGAGTTTTTCCTTTTTATTTATTTCCACAAATTTTTTTCTGTGTGATTAATATGGGGGCTTCTAATTTCTTTTTTTTTTTTCCCTTAATTTTTTTTTTTATATAGGGTTTGGGGGAAGAAAGACATTATTTACTATCTTAACATTGAGTTTTTTTTTTTTTTTTGCTGTTCTTTTTTATTTTTTTTTTGGTCCCTAATAGTATTCTCATTTTGGGGATTTACTACATCGTACATTATTCAGTATCATCATTGTTTGTGCAAAAAAAAAACTTCTATGATCAATTTAATTAATTATAGAAAAAAAAAAAAGCAAACAATACATAAATTTCAATTTATGCTTTTTTGAATTTTAAGTGTTCCAATGCTTTATTATTATTATTATTTTTTCTACATATTTTGCATGCATTATGGTAAGTCTCCCACCTAACTAATAATTGAGTTTCTTTTCTCTTCTTTTCTTTTCTTTTCTTTTCCTTTTTTTTTTCTTTTTATTTTCTTACTTCATCTCTCAATTATATTATTTGCTCCTTTTTCTCATAGCCACAAAGTCGTTTGAAAGTGATGAAACAGTACCACATTTTACACACTTCTTTATTACTGCGACGTTAGAATTGTTAAAAAAAAAAAAAAAAAAAAAACTGTTGAATGAATATTCAAAAAACATATATAAATATATTTATCAAAAAATCTCTGCCATGAATCTCAAGGTTTTACTGTGTCAATGATTAAGATTTTCAAGAGAGAGAGAGAGGGAGGGGGGTAATAGGACGGTGGGATCCAGACCCTTATCAGTTCCAGGTGTGGCTCAGGTGGTGGGACCAAGATGCTGGTCATTGCCCTGACCAATGTACATTAGTCACTGACAAACAGGTGGATCATTCCTCATCTTTTTTATGGTGCAGTTGCTGGCACCATATATATACACTTATATACATACACATACATATATTTGTATATGAGAGAGAGAGAGACTAGAGAGAGAGAGAGAAGGCCATCGGTGGTGGGTGTTTCTGGCCCCACCCCCCTCTTTTTTTGATCTCAACCGTCCATTCCCTTTCTTCCCTTCATCTTTTTCTGGGGTCCACCTCTCTTGATGGCCACATTGAATGTTTTCTGGGGTCTCTAATGTATGAATATAGGTTTTGGAACTTGGAAGAAGAAGAGGGAAACTTGGAGGGAAGGGAAAAACTCTCTCTCTCTCTCTCTCTTTTTTGAATAATTTTGTTGAGTTTTTGAGTGTCGTTTCATCATTCTTTATTTCTTTTTTGTTTTTTTTTTTTATTTTTTTTATTTTTTTATCATTCCAAAATCTCAAAATAGAAGGAAAAGACGAGTAAAGAAATGATGTGTATATGTATGTATATATGTGTGTATGTCAGTTATATCTATATATATATAAATATATGACAGGTACATGCAATATGACATTGATATTGGGTGCTCTAAATTAATCTAAGATGAATACGGAGGTGGTGGTGGTGGGGTTTTTGGGTTTTTGTATTATGTCTACCTAACAAAAGGAGAGGGTACTGGGATTCGGGAACGAAATATGGCTACCTCTATGAAAGAGATACGCAAAAGTACTTTGCTGAGGTTGCCAACGTATGCATGTCCATAACAAGTATATATAGATATACATATATACACATGTATATATGTATATAGATGCACAACGTGTTTATGAAAGATTATTCTTGAAAATGCATTGATTTTGATCTGCAGGCTTTTATCCCAAATATCAACCTGATCAGAAGTTTACCCTGATGAATGAACTAAACTGTCCTTGCTAGTTTTGAATTCATAAGCTACATATAACTCTTATAATTATTTTTGTGACACAATTAAAACTAAACTATATTTGAAGAGAATTTCCTTTTTTTGTTGATCTTTAAACGGTAATTTGATCCATAGATCTTGAAGCAAGAATCTGTAACTTTGACTTTCACTACTTTGATGCAACCTTTGCAAGCTTTTTCTTCTTTTCATTTTCTATAACAAAATTGATGTAAGATATGATGACAAGCCTGGAAAAGCATATATATATATATACACACACACACGCACATATACATATACTGATTTTTGGAGTCAAGAAGGAGGAAAGAGCTCTTCTGAATTTTATTGTAACATAGAAGTTATGTTTGGCAAGAAGGAAAGTATATGTAAAACTTAAGTGAAGATAATATAAAGGAAGAGGAGGGGTTTCTCTTAATACCGTATTTAGCATGGATTCTCGCCTTAAATCTCTTTATATTGAGAGTGAAAATTGGAGTTCTTTGAAAGATTTAAAATCGCCACTCGAAACATTCCTAGCTCCTTTTCTCTGTCTTACCAAATAACCATGCGACTAAAATCCTTCGCTCTTTCTTCTTTCACTTTTCACTCATACCAAACAAGCTCTTAATTCAACTATTTAATTAACAAACTGACATTATTTAAAATAACTCTAGAACTGTTGTATAAATAATTTCATATGTATATGTATATATATGTGTGTGTGTGTGCGTGTATATGTGTGTGTGTGTGTGTGTTTCTTGTAGCAGCCGCAGCAACAGAAAACGAGCAAGTGTAGTAAAAACAATTTTGGAGTCATACGAATTGAGTTGTTACTGTCTGAGTAAATGAATTATATAGACATGAAAAAAAAAAAAAAAAAAAAAAAAAAGGGCCAGTTATGAAAATGAGTTACCGGTTGCCACGTGGCAAGGGGCTATCAATGGTGGTGGGAATGGAGTTTCTTAAAGTGGTGTCAACTGTGGTAGCTAGCTAGCTAGCAGGAATGGAGTTGTAACTGTTAGCTCTAATTATTTATGAAGTACTGAAGGGGAAAAAAAAAAAAAACTTATATTGATAATTATCCATATAAATAACTTCGCTCACTTTATTATTGTCAGTACTAATATTATTGCTAATTAAGTATATTAATCTGCTTAACAAGAGACAATGAAAGTTTGCTGTTTTCTCATTACATTGATAGTTAATGTGATACAATCAGTCAAAACATTAGTACTATAAGGTGGTGTCACAACAATCAATCTCTCTCTCTCTCTCTCTCTATATATATATATATATATCATATATGTGTGTATATGCGTGTGTGACAGAAGTGAAATATAATGTTTGGACAACGAAAGCATAGAAAGGCTTTAGATGACTCACATCTTAATCTTGAATAAATTGTCCTGATATAAGTGTGTATCTTAAGCATTTATATATCAACTTTTTTTTTTAATGCTTTGTGTGGGAAATTTGGATCACACAACATCATCACAAACAGAAATGGTCTTTGGTTGTACAAATAACGCACATGCACATGAACCCCAAATTCTACATCTAATGGTCCCAACATAAAAGAAAAAAAAAATTAAAAAAAAGACATATACATATACATATACATATATATATATATATGGAGAGAGAGAGAGATATTTGCACTCCAAAAAAGAGGTTTGATTAGACGTACAGGCCTTCTAAACCGTGCATGTAATCTAGCTAGTAATCTTCCACGGAAAAGGCAAACCAAAACACAAGCAATGACATGGATTTTATTCCAATTTGAGAACATCCTAATGGCTTCGTTTTTGGCCCATAAAATCTCTTAATTTGAGTTTGGTTTCGTTGGTTTTGGCCCCATAAAATCTCTTAAATCTTAATCCTAGAGTGCTTTTGTTTCTGGGTTTTTTTTTTTCCATTATTTTTATTTTTATTTTTATTTTTTTTGTTATATGTGAAAAATTGAGGTACTGCTAGACCACTAGACATGCATGTGAGTTGTGAGGAAAAAAAAAAAAAAAAAAAACAGGTTGGTGGTTGGTACATAAAGCGGTTGGGTCGAGACCCACCAAAACTCCCAACCCCTTCCTGTCGGGTCCGTGGCCGACCTTGAGCCTCTCTATGTTCATGTTTTGGGGATGATGGGTTAGCCTTAGCCCAAATGGGCAAGTTTCTACGTTCAAAAGGAAAAAAGTCACGTAACTAAAAATAGTTAAAACTCATTTAGTTAGACTTATTGGAGGATTGATAATTGGAAAAAATTACAGATGGACTTAAAATTTATTATAAAAAAGAAAAGAAATTACTTTTGAACGATGATAGAAGATATAAGTATAATTCAACATCACGTACACTAAAAAAGTAAAATACTTTTGAGAGCTCTCTTAATATACTTGCATGGTTTTCGATATTCTATTTCAACGAATTCAATTTTTCCTCTATATCAGTTGATATCAGAACCGAAACGGTCCAATACTGATTTTTGTTTGTCATGTAGCCCTGTCGCCGAGCTACCCCTTACTAGCCATTCGTGCTGCCGGCACCTACCACCGCTTGCCCTTCTCAAACAAGAAGTCCAAGTATCGGAGCTTGCTTTGTTGCCATACCAAGTCAACATCTTTGACTCGACAAATTGTTGCCTCTGTCACACCGCTTTCTGAATGTTGACGATGATTTTGTGGATGATGAGCAAGAACTTGATATCAAACAAGTAATCTGAAAGATTTGATTTAGATCCAGAATTTGATAAAAGCGACTATGAAGAAGAAAGTGAGAAAGAAAAAAAAACAAAAACAAAAACAAAAACAAAAAATGCTCAATATTTGATCCAATGTATGACAAATGTGTTGGATAAGAGAAAGATTGAAATATCAATTTTTCCTATCGAACATGACTCACTATCTATTAATTATGACGCTTTATACTATTGATATCTTAACGTATATTTTATTTTTATTTTATTTTTTGTTTAAGGGAACTCATTTCTATAATATTAATCGATCTCAACAAGTAGATTGACAAATGACAACTTGGGATCACGTTCTGATGGGGGAACTAGAAGAATGGTTTTTAGATTTATTGGATTTATTTCCCATTTTAAAATTAAATAAAACTTGCTCTAATGTATTTTTAAGAGAAAAGGGCATACAATTCTAAATTGTTGCAATGTCATTCATCATATGCTAACTTCCCTTTAAATTGAGAATTTATATAATTTGAAAGTTTTGTATTAAATTCTGAATTGAATGTCGAAATTTTTAGTTGAACATAAGATTTTTTGTCATTACATAAGGCACATGTATATTTGATGTTCATGTGATTAAATGTAAGCACGAGAAAATTAATTTCACAAACTCATCATACATATAAAATTTAAATACGTGATTGTAGATTTAGTCTAGTGACAATTTTATACCTAAATCTATCAAAAAACTGTAGAATTTGAATCCCACAATCTTAGGAGCTGTTTGGCAGGTACAATTGGAGACGGAGTTTTAGAGATATTTTGCTTGGAGATGAGTTGAGTTTTTGAAAACAAATGTTTGGTTAAAAAAAAACAATTTAGAGTGAAATATGTAAAATCTAAAAAAATATATTCAAAATAAATGTCAATAGAGATATTGTTTCATTTTTCTTGAAATTCTATATTATATTAATAAATTTCATTTTGACTTAAAATAACAGAGTTATAGACTTTTAAAATTTGAGTTTAACATAAAATTTTAAAGATGCAAATAGTAAAAAGTAATTTTGAATTTGAAAAAAAGATTAAAAAATTTTTGACAGTATGGTTTCGATTGCTCCTCTAGATGAGCCCTGTATTTTGTGATGTATGTGTTTGCATGTTTGTGTGAATTAAAACAAAAATAAAATAAAAAAATAAAAAAAACTTAAAAAATAATTTTTTTTTGCTTGGAAAAAGAGGACTAATGGTGTGATCACGCCACCTCCTCCCCAATCACCCCCACGCATCACTACAGGAATCTAAAAACCACAAGTGGACTGGCCCATGCTTTGGCAACCAGCATTTAGGGAAAACTAATTCTGCCTTGGTCTTAATCCACATTGGGAGGCCCCAAGAGAGGGTGCCAACCTCACAGAGGAATATGGGATTCTATCCCTAGATGTTAGATGTTGAGAATGAGAGTCTCAGGCATTGTTTTGGATTTAAGTTCGAACTCAAAATTTTCATCTTAATTTTTATTTTTTTCTGAAAAAGTTTGATATTTTTTCTAAAAAGATTTTTTATCTTCTCTGAAAAGTTAATAAAAATTACTATTAAAACTTAAAACTTTCAAACTCAATTAACGAACTAAACGAAGCCTGAATAGACAGTCCCAAACCGCTCTGTTACCATCAAGGATTAAAAAAAAAAAAAAAAAAAGTAGAATACAACAATTACGCATAGTCAAAACAGTAAAATGCCACGCGTCGCATCGGAAGCCAAAACAGTCCTTACTCAGCCTCATTCTGCTAAATGGCAGAAGCCAAAACGGCGCCGGATCGTCCACTATGGCTCGGCACTGGCAGTGGCAGTGGAGCCAATCCAAGACCGTACTTCTCCTCTGGCTCCTATCCGCCAGCGTCTTCTTCTCCCTCTTCCATATGGCCGTCCGAAACTCCTCCTCCTCTTCTTCTTCCGGTACGCAATGAAATCATTTTCCCAATCCCGTTTGGTTCCCGAGAAAATTTTAACTAAATTTCACCCCGTCGATGGTAACATTTCAGATTCTTTGACTTCGAACGAGGACCGGAGGTCGAAGCTCTACGACACGATGGCAAGGGATCTGGACGACCACGGAGCTGCGTTCCTCAACCACGGCAAGACTTCTCAGTCGCTGACGCTCTCCGACATCTTCACTCTCAAGGACGGATCTGTTACGCCGGTGCTTAAGGTAAATCAAAGCAGTTGATTTTCGATGAAATTGAGTTAGAGATTGCGGAATTTTTTTCGTTTTTGATCTGCGAATTATGACGATTTTGAGTGTCTGCCATTGTAGGCCGCGACTCCGCCTGTGCGTGCTAATGTTTTGTATCTCGGCGCTGAGTACTCGGTTCCGATCTCGTAAGCACAAATCTTGAGTTTAATTTAATCTGATTTTTAATTTTTTTGCCTTTTGTTGTTCTTTACTTGATGACAAGACAAATCTAGTTTAATAAGAAGTCAATTTTGCATATAGATGATCTTTAGGATCTAGAATTGATCAATTTTGTGTGCTTTGGCACTTCTATTTGTTATGGTAAGCAAGCACACACAAGCTTTTTAGTGGTTTATTCTCGATGAGAGAGTCTTTCTGCTACCGCAGGTTTTCGCTGTTATAAAAAAGAGATTACATGAGAATTACACCTCACACCGCTCAAACTCCCTGTATTTCACTACAATTTCATTTTTCAAGTTAGGTCGTTCTACATGCTAACTCTGTATTGGAATGATAGATAGGCTCCGTGTGCCAACGTAATTTTCTTTCAAATTTATGCTGGTTGCAAAACATACTCTCTTTTGTTTGCATTTAAATCCTCTATCCAATTATTGGTGTCCCAAATGGTGTCTAACCAGTAACATTATGTTACGTTATGTTAAAAGGTTTGAAATGATATGTCCATTTTTTGTACCTTAAAAACTAACTTCAGTCAATGATATGTCCAAATATAATTGGTTAGACATCAATTGAGACACCAAAATTGGACAAAGGATGTTGATTCTGTTTGGATTCAAATGTTCCTTTCGTTTATGTGTGGTTTTATTTATTTATTTATTTGCTTTTACTTGGTATGTGTGAATCTGCATATCTTCAATGATGCATTCATGCTTGGATTGCTGCAGGGAGGCTGTGAAACGAATATTTGATCCGTACTTTGATAAATGTAAGCTTTTGCTTTACCAACCTGTTCAGGGTTGTTTCTTTGACATCTTTTGTTTAGTTTGAAAGTTGTAATTGTTGGCAAAATATTATGATGTCGTGTAGAAGTATTTGGAAACCTGATCAACTCATTTAATAAAAGAAATCTGATTGAGCATTGAGGATCCTTGTTTAGCTCAACTCCTTATTACTTTTACTGATTATTTTGTTAGCAAACTTACACATATTATGTTTAGCTATCTGGTTTCAGAACTCAAGTTTGTACCATTTCAGTATGTTTCATGCCTCGCATCATATTACACCCGTTCCCGCTACTGAGCACGAGGTGAACGGCCTTCTACAGCCACTTTATGTTATGTGTTTCCCCCTTTTTTTTGTCGGTATATTGATGATTTTAAAAAATTTATATGTGCTATTAGATTGAAGCTGAGGCAGCTGCTGTTGGAGCCGTTGCCAAGGATCTATGCCCTTTAAGCATTGTCTTGGATAGGGTGGTCTTAACTTCAACAGGCGTGCTTCTGGGGTGCTGGCAGGTCTTCTAACTTAATCCTTTGTGATTTTTGTTGTCGCTTTGTTTAAATTATATATATATATATATATATAAGAGCTTTCAATGATTACTCTGGTATTTATCCGTCCATGGTTATCATTGTTTTTGTCACATGATATTGATCGGATGGTTATAACAAATTCAGTAGTTGATTAAAAAAATTTAATGACAACTAATGAACATGAAACTTTTCATTAAATTTGATTTGGAAGGGCAACTTGTTGGTAACTTGCAAACATGACATTTTTATTTTTTTAACTAAATTATAAGTCAAAGAAATTCATTCTTAATCTATTGATACGTCTCCATCTACTTTTTCTCAAACTCTTTCTTAAACATCCACTTATGAAAGTTTAAATTTTAATTAGTACCTGTTACACCACTCTTATTATTCCAAAAGTATTTTTTTTTTCATCCACCAACTAACAACCCATCCTAAAAAACTTAACGCTATAAATATAAATATGGTTTTTTTTGGGTATTATAATATAATTGATAGTGGAGCGTTATATACAATAAGGGATAAATAGGTGAAGGTGTAAAGAACATATATTGAAAAAAAAAATGTCACAGTCAAATCTTTTTCTCATAATTACAAGATTCTCATAATTACAAATTAGAATTGAGTTTATATTGTATTTGAAAACTATTATTTCTTTCAATTATTAAAAATATTATTTTGATTATTAAAATATATTTAATTATATTTAAAAGGTTAGCATGTTGCTTAACCTGCAATAGTAAGTCACATAAAATGCCACATCATCAACTATAATTAAAGACTACAATTCTTTTTGTAGTTTTGTCAATAACCATCAATGGTTACATAAAAAGAGTAACCATTGAAACCGCACCCATATATATATAGCCCAATATGTGTTACCATAGCTCATTATTGGTTAGAAAATTAACCGATGGAGGATTACTTCAATTGTATTGTCTTCCACTCTATATCATATATGACTCTATCTTGCAAGGGTTTTCTTGAGAGAATGATCACTGAAAGCAATCTTTCCATGGAAATAATAGGAGTGCAATTGGTTTCTCCAGTCACTTAATGTGTTTTTTTTCCTTAGGTGGTCTCCGGGACAGATCCAGTAACCATCCGCGCCAAACTGAGAACTGCACTGCCCCATGCACCAGAAAAGCAACTTGTAAGAACCATACAAACATCTTAATCTCTTTTCAAAGAACAATTCTGATTTCTTCTGGTATGTTCCAATATTCATTAACTGAACGAAAATTTTTTGGGAGTCACGGTTTGTTGGGCTTTGTGCAATATTTCTTGTTGATTGAGGACTTCATGTCCTCTCTTCATAGATTGATACAGAGACTGAGTTTGTGGTTTGCTATATATCTTCTGCCATTTGGTTATAGTTTTAACTGATTGGGAAGTTTTCCCCTGTAGTATGATGCTGCAATTCTACACACATCATTTGCGAGGCTTCTTGGTCGGCCCAAAGCTTCATCGAAGGTAGTATGTTAAACTGGTCCATAAGTAGCACACTCTTGTCTTGTATGATGGCGCTGCTTACAACTACCTAATAATAAATAAAGAAGAACCTTATCTGAAAATAGTACTATAAAGTGAAGCATGATACAAAATTATGTTAGTGCTGTCCTTTGCATGTTTTGGCTCTAAAAAGGGTGGCAATTTTTACTTTCAAGGATCTTTTATTTGTTTATTTTATTTAATTCCGTAGCGCTCCTTTTCATTCTCATGTTTCTGTTATGTTATATACAGGAAGTGAATGATTCAGAACTAACCAATTTCTTCCATGAACGAGTCGCTCGCCTGAGCAATGAACTCCAGGGATTTAAGGTGAGCTGTTATTTCCTAAACAATCGTTCTCTAAAAAAAGAAATGGTAAAGTATGTATCAGAAAGGTTATTGCTCTAGTATGTGGAAACATTCACACAGGAGGACAATATAGTGTAGAATTGCGGTCCACATCATTATACATGTAATAACAAATCATTATAGGAACTGTTGTTAAGATCACAAGCAACTTTCTTGGGACGGCCAAAATTTTTGGGGCGTCCTTTAGTAATTTTATGTCCCATTAAAGTTACTCATCTGTTTACCATTTCGCAAAGTCATTCGCATTGGCACTATCTTTATCTTCTCCTGAAAGCTGGCCATACTTTTTCTTTTTTTCCCCTCAAAACCACACACAGTCGAGGAGTTTCCTAAGTGCATTGACTTTCAAATTTTTCATATTCTCAAAAAGTTCCGAACACGTACTTGTGTGTGTACATAATCTATAGAATTATTCGAAATAGAGTCGTTCTTTTTTATGTCTGAGAATTGAATTTCATGTACTGAACTTCTTTCTCTTTCTACAATAATGCAAGTATACTCCACCATTGATAGATAGCCCTGCTAATGTGATTCAGGCTGTAGTTTCTGAGCTGTGGTACGTCGAGGAATATGATGTCTTGGCACTTGCATTGAATGGAAGAATGAAGATTCGCAGATTTCAACTCGGATGCTCGAGAAACTAAATTTTGTTTAACCCAAAGAATATTTCATGAGGTTCATTAGATTTCACACCATGTGTCTCCTTTTTCTATTCTTTTTTCCTCCCTTTTTTTTTTTTTTTTTGAGGAATTTTACTACAGTGAATATGTTTCTGTAAATACTAAATAGTAAACATAGGTAATATTGATCACAAATCTTTCTTTCTATGTAATGGTATAATTATGGAAAGCTTGATTATCGGCCTTCCAATTTTCATTTTTTTTAATCTTTTTTTTTTTTTTTTAATCGGAAGGGAAAGTGAAAATGTCTATGTGGAAATGGCTTTGAACAGAGGTAATGTCCTGGATTTAATTGTTACGGAGTTATTAGAAGTGGAATATGACTAAGTAGGCCTTCTTTAACACTTAAAAGTTTAAGATCCGTTTGGTTTGATAGTTTGAGTTGAAATATTTTAGTTGTAATAGTAAATTTTTTTGAATTTTCAGAAAAGACAAAAAATTTTTTGAGAAAAAGATAAAAAAAAATACAATTTAAGTTAAAATAAAATGACGAAACAAACAAGTCCTTAGTTATTTGTATCAAGAACTTGCCTCTTCATTTCAACAAAGGGGTAGCGACGTAGCGTAGAAACTGACCAGAGGAATCTTTCCCAATTTTGAGAACAAAAGTCTTTGTACCTAACCATGATTTCAGAAGGGAAAACAGAAAATTAAAAATTATCTAGTCATGCGTACGTATTAATTAAAGTAAATAAATAAGCAGTACGGTTGTTGATTTGTCGATTTCTAACTAAATCCGTACTAGACATCTAATGTCAATTTAATAATATTTATTACAAATGCTATTTTAACACAAGTGTTGGGTATTACAATTCAAATTAAACAATTAGGGCTTGTTTGCTTCGTCATTTCATTTCAACTCAAACTGTACTTTTTTTTGTCTTTTTCTTAAAAAGTTTTTGTTTTTTTCCCAAAAAATTTTTTGTCTTTTCTGAAAATTCAAAAAAATTTACTATTACAACTAAAATATTTCAACTCAAACTAACGAACCAAACGGACCCTTAGAATTTAATTTTTGTTTTTGGGTCAGTTTTATTATTTATATAATTTTGTAATTTAAATTTCAAAAATCTATAACTTTGTATAAATAAGTTCAAATGAAATGATTTTTTTTAAAATTATATAGAATTTCAAAATGAACGAAACAAGTTTCATATTGATTTTTTTTTTCCAAATACATTTTAAGTTTTTACATTTTTTAACTCAAATAATTTAAAAGTCAATAGGATATTTGGTGGAGTAGTTTGAATTGAGATTTTTAAGTTTCAATAGTAAATTTTTTTGAATTTTTAGAAAAGACAAAAAACTTTTTAGGAAAAAGACAAAAAAAAATTTGAAATGATTGATTGGAAAGGATGAGCCAAACACCCCTTTAATAAAAGTACAAACAATCCAAATTTTGGTACCAAATGCAAACTAAAACTTAGGCTTTGTTTAGTATATAAGTTTAACTCTGATTAAATTATATTTTTTTAATCAATTTTTGTCTTTTTTTTTTGAAAATTCAATAAAATTTATTACTAATTTTTAAAAAATTAACCAATTCTAACTTAAAAATTTTATGCTTAATTGACTAATTAAACTCAAACTTAATTAACAAAATCCTGGATACAAAGAGTACTATAATTTATTCGACACTTAAAATAAGTCCTCTTTCTTATCTTAAGTTTGAGTAAAATAAATTGGAAGTTTATTATAACTAGGTATGTAATCTAGGGAGAATCCTTTGAATCAAATCAAAGGGTTCTCCCTGGATTACACGAAGTTTTATTTTATACACTTATGCTGTCTTATGTTTATTTTCTATTTATCAAGTCCTTTCTTTATCTTTAATTCAATTAGATGTTAATGTAAATGAACCATAACTATGCAACCCTATTCCTAATAAATTAACCCCAAAATAGCATATCCAAATTATAAAAAAGCCCATCGAGGCTACAATTGCGGAATTTACACTTTCAATATTTTTATTTGTTCGAGTATGTAAATAAATCGAAAATAGGGTCCACTGTCATATTGACGCATTTTCCCTAAAAAGAACACTATTATTTTATTTCTTCTCCGTCTTCTTCTTCTTCTTTCTTTTTTTCACTCAACAAAAGTCAAGCAAAAAAATAATAAAATAAAAAAAGTGGAAAAAGGAAAACCCGTTGCATGATGCCATGTCATTGATGAGTACAAGGTTAGGCACAGAAATCGAGATGATATGCGTAGGGAGGTTGACGCCACAATCCACTCTTTGGGATGCGTATTTCCCCGTGGACGCCACACGCCTCTTGGCCTCTATTCATCTCCCCAATGCCATCTTATGCTTGCCACACGCCTCCACTGGCAGCCCCCAAAAATATTTAAATACAACTTGCATTTTTACCAATTAAAGATAACATTTTAAATTTAAAGTTCATTCACTTTTTATAAATTAATTATAATTTTTATTAATTTTTTTAAAAATATATTAAAACTAAGATAAACAAATACAATTTATGGCCCGTTTGATTCAACTATTTAAATCATTCAACTCAAACTTTTTTTTATCTTTTTTCCAAAAAGTTTTTTATCTGTTCTGAAAATTCAAAAAAATTTACTATTGAAACTTAAATTTCTCAACTTAAACTACTACATCAAACACCCTCTTAGTTTAAGTTGAGTTGAAATGTCAAACAAAACATTAGTAATTTTCAAAAATTTTCCATTTAAATAAATAAATGTTTTAAACTAATTAAGGATAAAAATATCAATATTTGTGAAAATATCGATACTTAAATTTTACAGAAATATCGATATCGGTAGATATTGATATAAAATATGGAAATTCATTTTAAAATACCAAATGTTTGAATAAAACTTTATGAAACTCTAAAATAATTAATAATACATAAAGTAAATGAAACTCTCAATTAGATACAAGTATACGACAAATTACATGGTAAGAATGGAGCATAATACAGTAAACGATAAGTTGAGGTTCACTAATTAAGTAAGATAATTGAAACAAAACATGGGTGTTTGGTTCGCGAGTTCATCTCCGTTCCAACTCAAATTTTTTTTGTCTTTTTCCCAAAAATTTTTTTGTCTTTTCTGAAAATTCAAAAAAATTTACTATTACAACTAAAATATTTCAACTCAAACTAGCGAACCAAACACCCCCAATAATATATGTTCATTTTTATGGTAAGAAAACATTGATATTAAAAAAGCTTTTAGAATATTCGAAAATATTGGCAATATCTTATTAGTATAAACAACATCGATATCAAGATATGACATTTGAGTATTTATTTTATATAATTTTGGACATGTCATATGTCTCTCAATCTCTCATGTCTATATATATATCAAAAAAAATTGTGCTTGAACTAAACAAATCATGAATTTTACTATATTAAAAGATAAAAAAATAATATTATGATTTATATATCATGGATATTTTGTTGATATTTCCATGAAAATTTTGGAAAATTTTCACAATATTTTGTCATTTACTACTACACTTTTCACGGATATTGATATTTCTGTAAAAAAAAATCAATCAATATTACGAAATTTTCATGGAAATTTCACATATATTCTGCGGAAAAAATACGACACAACTATTTCGATATCGGCATTTCCAAAATGCAGAAACTTCCATGGAAATATCGATGAAAATGTCAATCTTTAAATCCTTGATACTAATATTTTTTGGTGTACTAATTTGAAATGAAATTTTTAGGTTGAAATTAAATGAATATCCAAAAATTAATTATAATAACTTAAAAAAAAAAGATAAAAACTAAAATGAAAATTTTAGATTTAAAACGAACAAACAAACAAACGACTTATATATATGTATATATAGACACACACATATCCCTACACCCATCCTCGTGCTCACCAAGCTATTGTGGTCGTCCAACTCCCCTACTGCAACAAAAACACCCATTGCTCGCTCAGCTCCATTGCGCCACCCCTAGTACCAGTGGTAGAGGTGTTCAAGGCTACCCCACTCGATTTTTTTTTTTATTTCTACGACAAAAATTTTTTTAGTTTTTTTATTTCGCTTTATTAAAAATTAAAAATCCTAATATAGTTCCATTAAGAATTAAAGACCGTTATATAATCCTACTAAATTAATCTTATCTCAAAAGGTTTATGATTTATATCTCCCTCATGTCCCCGTTACCAACATCGTATCCACCTCTCCCCACTCGCACTCTCAATATTGTGAGACACATTTAAATAACCGTAACACCTTTTTATTCAAAATAATTAATTTGTATTTGAATTATTAGTTGGAAATGAAATTTTTAAGTAGAATTAATTGATTTTTTAAAAATTTATTGTAAAATTTATTAATTTTTTTTAAGAAAATCAAAATTAAGATAAAAAATATAATTTAATTAAAGTTAAATTTTCACGAAAAAGAGAGTCTTGATCTTTTGTGGTTTTACGAGGCGCCTGGTTGAATGGATAATTACAATACAACTCCAAGATTGCCAGCTCAGCTGGTCAAATCACTCTGTGGGCCTTAAAAAAGGGTCAGGACAGAGGTCCACGCGCCTGCCGGGGCGAATGGGTAGGCAAAATCCGCCAACAGACAAACGACGAAGCAAGATCAACAAACGGAGGTCACGTGCCCTCCTCACGTGCCACGCCTCGTTCCACTATAATGGCAAACGCTTTCCACGCTCCTTCCTGTGTCTTCTTCTCTCCCGCCACACTCCCCTCTTCGTCTCATACACTATTTTTATTATTTCCATAAATTTCCATTTATTTTATACCAATTATTTATTTGTATATTAGCTCAAAATATATATATTTCTTTATATAAATACAAAAGCCCTGTTTTTGCTACGACCCCTTTTCAATTTCTTCACAAAAATTCCGTGTATTTTCATTTACTTAATCGAATAATTCAATTCTTCACCATTTTTGGCTGGGAATTTTCAACCTTGAGGTGGGTCTTCTGTATTTTCGTCAAATTTTATGTTTTTAGGCTTTTTTTTTTTTTTTTTTTTTTCATGTTTCCTTTATGATCTAGGGTTCCTCAGTCACACACACACCTATACATATATATATATATATGTATGCATGTATGTGTGTTTGCGATTGATCGTGTGAGTGATTTTTTGATCTTGCCAATTTTGGTTGTTGGGTAATTAAAAGGGGGGGGGGGGTGTCTTTTTAGTTGCCTTCATTGCTAAAAAATTTTTGATTGAAATTGATTTTTAAGGTTTAAAGAGATTTTTGTTTTTTTTTGGAAAAAAAAAATTAGAGGGTTTTTTTTTTTTGGGTGTAGATAGATTTCTTGAAATAGATTAATTTTTTGTTATTTTGACTAGAGCTTGATTTCTGTTAGCAAAATTTTGATTCAAATGTTTGATTCTTGTTTTAGGATTTTGGCACTGGTTTGGAATTCATTTCTGAGAACATGGGTTCACAAGATGCTGTTCCTTTGGTGGATAAGGTCAATGTGGCACTTGAGGCAACTGTAGACCGGTAGGTGATGAGAATTCGAAGCTTGGACGTCATTGTTAATGTTAAGAGTTATCTTCTGATTATTTGATTGGGGATTTTGTGTGATTTGGAATGTCATGCCTTGCAAAGATAATTTCGACTGCTTGGTGCTTAATCGGTTTATTCATGGCCTTAAACATGCTCATGCTTTTCCAAAACTTCTTGTGCTTGTTTTGATCTTTTGCTTTAGCTTGTAAGTTAATTTGAGACTCTGAACATCTGTTTTTCAGTTTTAGTAGTTATGAGCTATGCTTATACCTATGTTTTATGAATCATAGTGCAGTACGACCAATTAAAAATGGTTGTAGCCGTACCGGGCAACATTTTTTCAGGTATTAGATTATGCAAAAGAAAGATCTAGACTGTTGTAGTTTGTTGTTGTAGGGATCTAAATGACAATAACAACTAAAAATTTCAATGATGCATATTGATTGTAATCATCTAGCATTTGATAAACTGCTTGAATGATACAACCAGAAAGAGACCGGTCATACCGTAGTTCAGGTTATGTTTAATTGGTTGGCAATTTTTTCCACTCCCGTAGCCTTCTAGCCTCTTTCTCTCTCTCGTTGAGTATGTTCATTTAGCTGATCTGGTTAGATTTTAAATCCATTATTGTGCTATTGTACAGGGATTGTCCTGGCAAAAAGAACCAGAAGAAAGTTCCTAGAAGAATCCACAAAGCTGAGAGGGAGAGACAGAAGCGCGAGCATTTAAACGAACTGTTCTTTGAGCTGTCTAATGCTCTTGGTAATCTTTGTTCTTTGTAATGTTTTGTTCCTGCTGCCTGGTTCTAGTTTGTGGGTAAATAGACCAGTTCATTATTGACAGCAGTGGTGGGTGACATTTTAACTTAAAAAGGGAATCTCTTCCACAGATCTGAAACAACCAAACAATGGCAAGGCTTCTGTATTGAACGAAGCTACTCGACTACTAAAAGACTTGTTGGCGCAGATTGAGTGCCTCAAAAAGGAGAATGCCTCCCTTCTATCAGAATCTCACTATGTAAGGCCCTCAAACTTTTCCCAAAATTTGGCTAATGCAGTGCATGTAAAGCAGGTTCTTCTATAAGCGCAGGTGATTGTATTAGGATGGATGTAGTAGAAAACAAAAACCAATGTTGGCCCACATTCTAAAGATTTAAGCTCTCTGGAGAGTTGATAAAGTAACATGGAATTAGAATAGAACATCTTGAGTTTTAACTCTTGTGGTTGTTATAGCATGTTTGGCCTGGGTTTGAATTTGGACCCATCTTAATTTATCAGAAATGGTTCAGGCTAGTATTGGTCTAATTAGTTAAGGTTCCGAAATAACTGGTATGCATAGGGCCTATTTGGCTGAGTTTTCTAGAACCTGCTTTTGTATTTCTAGGTCCAAAAGCAGCTTTTGAAAGTGTTTGGATGATTTATCAGAAGAGCTTTTAGTCTTCAGAAGTGCTTCCTGTCAAAGCAAAAAAATGTGGCTTCTAACAAAAGCTCTTTTAAATTAGGCATTATAAACTTCATTTAACATTTTTAGTATTTGTTAGAATACTTTAGAGATCGTTTTGACCTCAAAGGCTCTTTGGTTTCAAATACTTACTGAGAAGCTACGGCTTTTGCTTCTCTTCTTCTATCAGCTCGAAGCAAAAGCAAAAGTTCTGCCAAATGGGCCCATAATGTCCATATATGTCAATATATGTCTGTACAAAAACAAATCTGTATATCTTCTAATGCATACTTCAGCTCAACTATGTTCTTATTAAATATTTTCAACCATGAACAGGTGACTCTAGAGAAAAACGAACTAAGAGAGGAGAACTCTACGTTAGAAACCCTGATTGGAAGTCTACAAAGCGAGCTCGAAGCAAGGGTGGTGCAGTCAAAACCCGACCTGAATGCACCACCTCCTGATTGTCTCACAATACCTGCTCCAGAACCCACCTTGGGTCAGCCTCATACTGTCTTCGTACTTCCCATTCGCTCTGATCTTCATGCTTATCCGCTACCTAATGCGACTCAGATTACATCTAATCCTACCGCAAACGTTAGCAAACCTCATGCTAGATATCCCACCTCGGATGACTCCTGGCCGTCCCAACTTCTTAGGCAAAAGCCAAAAGCAGGAGGGAAAGTGTCGGCTAACGATAGCAATAGGGAATGATGCCATGATAATGTGTAGAGTGTTTGCTGTTACTTTTCTTGGCCATGTGCAAATGCTTAGGCTTATCTTTGGGTTACTTGGAATGGCCTTTTTTGGAGGTTTTTTTTTTTTAGAGGGGAAATTGGTTGGGAGTTGGAAACATGGCTTGGAAATTGGAATTGGTTGGGCCATTGTAAATAATAATAATAATAATAATAAAAATAAAATCTTTTGTAAACAATTTGGTTTTCATAGATAATTTTATGGTCTTGCATTTTCACAATCAATTAATGAATGATTTAACTTCAAAACATAAAGTTGGATTGAAGATTGTTGTAGATTCTGGGGTTAAAATATTTCTGGTTTTCTCCACAGTTACTCCTTTTCTTTCCTATTCAGTTTTTTGTTTTTAATTATTTTTCCTCAAAGAGCGAAAACTGATATTTGTCTTACAAAATTGTTTTTCGACGAAGCACTTCTATTTGTCATTCTAATGAGACAAATTCTAATGGAGCAAAGCACTTTTTTTCCTTTTTTTTTTTTTCTCCCGCATATAAAAACGATCAACATACAAATGTCAATTTAATAGAAGTCGGTTCTGGATAGGAAGGGAGTTATATAGGATTTTCCTTTACGACAATTATCAGGTGGATGGAAATCATAAAGACAGGCTCAATTGCAATAGGTAAGATCCACAAACACGTTAGTTTAAGAAGAGTAAGTTTTGAGTAGTAATGAAATTGTATAGCATTTTTCTTTACAATGATATCAGCGAGAACCCTACCATGAAAGGAGACAAAAAAATATATATATATATTTATTTGGCTTTATTAAGTTCGGTTTGATCCTTCGAAATATGTTGAAAAATACCCCTATGTTAGAATAGATGGGTAGAATCCTAATATGAGAAAGATGCTCTCTCTGCCAATAGTTAAGAACGCCCTTATGTTTAAAATAGCTAGGGAAATCGTACTATAACAAGATCATAAGGAGCTCAAAAAAAATTTTAACAACCCAAGTTAGGTTCGATGTTCTCATAAACATGAGAACACCCATATGTTGGAGTAGGTGAGACTGAACTAGAAAATGTTGAACTAGCCAACTATCTCCTTTTGGAGCCTAGGAAATAATGCAATTGATTCTCTTATAAGAAGTGGTTTCACCCCCACTTTAGACAAACAGAAGAAGGTCGAGATATGAGTTATAAGATATAAAATCAGCCTCACAAATACTGAGATTACTATATGTTCGATTCTAACTTGATTTAAATAGAGAAATATCAAACAAATAAAAAATACTTTGAAATATCAATAATGTTAAATATCACTCGTTCATAAATAATAAATTTTATCTAATATCTTATGTTATGCAATCATTTTTTATTAAAAAGTGATATTCAATATTATTGATTATTTATGATAGTTTAACATTGTTCTTTCCAAAGACAAAATATTGTTCACCAAACCCAACGCCCTCTGTCAAATACTCACACTTGTGTCCGATGAATCCACTTATAGTCAAATAGTCAACCATCCTATTCAAAAATGTAGACCCCACATCAGCCATCAAATTCCAATTCCCAAATCCGAATATTTGATCGCCTAATTGATTATTGATCTGAAAGTGAGACCACAATACCCAACCACACTCAATAACTTCTTCCACTCCTTTTAGTTCATTTGGCTCTGCTTTTTTTCTGGTCTTTGTTCGCTCTGCCATACAACAGACACATATATACCTTCACTCTCTCTCTCGCAAGGGAATCTGAGCTGAGAAAAAGGAAACAAACCCTAGCTTCTTCTGGAAGCTTCTCAGTTTTGAGAATTTACGCTCTGGGAAAGCTGAGAAATCGTTTGAGAAATCGAAAGATGGGATCTGGGGCTGGAAGTTTCCTTAAAGTTGTTCTCAAAAACTTCGACGTTCTTGCTGGGTATTTATCCTTTTTTTTTTGTTTATTTTCAATTTTTGGTTAAATCTTGCCCATTTCGCAAAATTGTTTGTTTGGAAATTTTTTTTTTTTTTTTTTTGGCAGGCCTGTGGTTAGTCTTGTTTATCCTCTGTAAGTGGAAATCTAGCTCCTCTTTCTTTTTTCTTTTTTTTTTTTTTTTGGTTCTTATTTGGTGTAAATTTGGGTTAAATTTTAAAATTTGGGAAATGTTTTTTTTTTTACTTTTTTTAAAATTAGTTTGTGAACTTGACAATGGAGTTGACTCATGCATATATATATATATATATATATGTATGTATTATTTTTTCAGATACGCGTCAATTAGGGCAATTGAGACCAAATCCCCTATTGATGACCAGCAATGGCTGACTTATTGGGTTCTATATTCTCTTATTACTCTCTTTGAGCTCACCTTTGCCAAACTTATTGAATGGTAAATAAATTCACTCCCTTTATACTTTTATTCTTATTTTTCTTGAAAGAAATCCTTTTCTTTTCTACTTTATCTATCAGGGATCTGAAAGTCAAACCCGACTTGGTAGGTTTTTGTATAACACGGTGTCTCGTCCGTTAAATATTTTGTTTCACGTAAGATCAGAATGGTTTTGTTCTATCTTTGTTGTTGAATGGCCAATTTGCGATTAGTGTTCATGCGTATACGGCATACCTAATGCTAGTTAACTTACATGGAAGTAATATTGAGGCCTGGTTCCGTTCGATTTATGGGTGATTGGAATTCAACCTGCATTTGTTACAAGCGTATACAAGTGTACCTCATATGAATGGGAAAGGGGAAGGGGGAAGTGTTTCTTTTTCTTACCTGATCATGTGTTTACTTATAAAATCAGTTTACTGGGACCGACATGATATAGAATGCCAATTCGTAACGCTCATTTAGTTTTAAGTCCCGATTCATTGGAGTAAAACATTGAATATACTTATAAGTACTCTTATCAAGCTAATCATTTTTTAATGAGCAGAGCTATGGGGCTCCGCAAACATTGAATATACTTATAAGTACTCTTATCAAGCTAATCATTTTTTAATGAGCAGAGCTATGGGGCTCCGCAAACCCCCAGCTCCACTACTCATGGGGGCTGCATGTGCCCCAGCACCTATTATTACTGGCGAGCCCCCTAGTGTTTTTCTCATTTAATCATGCACAAGGATGTTTTATTGATTAGATTGGTTACTGTAAAGGGAACTTTATTGGTTCCCATTCCACATTTAATGGAAGTAATCGCTAGAAAGGAAATCAATAATAACGATTCCTTATTTTCCTTTCCAAATTACCTTTTCCGTTGCGGTTCATTGCGATTTGGTAAACTTTAGCGTCATAATTCTAACATTCCAATATGTTTCCAGTTGTTTTTCAATGAGAAAACTTTGTTCCTGTTGCAGGATCCCAATCTGGTCATATGCCAAGCTTATTGCCACCTGCTGGTTGGTTATCCCCTACTTCAGTGGCGCAGCATACGTGTACGAACATTTTGTCCGACCTTTCTTTGTCAACCGCCAATCGCAAACTGTTAACATCTGGTATGTGCCGAAGAAGAAGGACATCTTCAGCAAACCAGATGACGTTTTAGCCGCTGCAGAGAAGTACATTGAAGAGAACGGGACTGAAGCCTTGGAAAAACTCATCCGCAGGGTATGCTCTCAGCCACTAACTTTTTCGTTTTTTTTTTTTTTTTTTTTTTTTTCGAGAATCTTGTTGCCTTGCTAGACATGTCATGGCATAATGAGCTTGTGTCGTTTCTGCAGGCCGATAAGTCTCGCCGGAACGATGGTTACCATGAGAACTCCAGATATTGAGCGTTGCTGCTGTTGCTGTAATTATGATCTTTAGTTAGTTCCTTATGAAGGGGAAGAAAACCAAAAAGGGTAAAGGCACTGTCTTTAGTGAACCTTTTGAAGCATGTAGTGGTTCTTTTTTCCCATGCTTGTTGTGTGATGGTGCTTTTTTTTTTTTTTTTTGGTGGGATGCTTGATGTTCTTTGTTTATTTTATGTAAATTGTTCTGGTTTCCCCTCGATAATTTTCGGTAGAAAATTACTGTATGCTCGTAAACATGTTGATTAATACAAAAAAAAAAAAAAAAGTATCTATCAATAAAAGGTGACAACGCATATGTCGGTGTTTATAAAAAAGTTATATTTTTAAGATATAATGAAATAAGGAATAACTTTAGGTAATCAGAATTTTAACCTTGGGATGCGCCTGTTTTAACAGAGGTGCATAAGATCTGAACTTTCCTTAGCATTGCACGTGCGAAATTAAAGATGATAATATAATAATAATATTGTTATTATTATTATTATTATTATATTACTATTAATATTATTTTATTATTTCGTTATCATTATCATCATTATGAAGAAAAAAACGTCAATCATGGGACCAGGGTTGACGGTTCGGAGGAAATGAGAGGTTGAAATGTACCTTTTGGAGAAGAAATTAGATCAACAAAATGACTAATGCAAACTTTTCTGGGTGATGATGTGGCATTATCATCGTGTTCCCAAAATCCCAATATCTCTGCTTTGCTCTCTTGAAATATGTATACACATAAATATGTTAAAAAAGAAAAGAGAAGAAAAGAAATAAAGCCAAAAGTCATCACATCATAAATCCAAAAAAAAAAAAAAAAAACGACGATTATTGTAGCAGCTCAAACATTATGCTGTTTTTATGGATAATACTTTTATAACAAGCATGGCTGTATATCATCTTACATGTTGCAGAAGATTTATAAAAGCATTTTTATTTGTCTCCAATGGGTTTATGGCTTAAAAAGCATTTCTTTTTCAAACTTTTTTTAACAAGAACTCTGATCAACAGACAGACTGTCAACTTAATCAGAACAGGTTTTGAATAAGAATTTTGGAAAAGGACATATTATTTTTTTTCAGTGAGAGAACGAAGAGATTCAAAATCTACACCTTGTAATGAAGTCAAGTATAGAATTATCATCACGTTATGACAGTAACCACTATTAGACAAATATTTGCTCACATTTGAGGGTTTTTCACCCAATGTTGAATATTAACGAAATAGTATTATCATCCCCATTATTACACCCCCCCCCCCCCTCTCTCTTTTAAAGGTTTGAACCACAAGAAGTAAAATGTTACTCGCAATCATCACGAGTTCCTTATGAAGTGTGAAGTGAAGGCCTAAAAGTAGTGAAGTTGCTAAAAATATCAAACATACGTTCCAATAATGTTGGAGAAAGGCAAGACAATCATTAGGAGGGAAACTTTTGGATCAGAAATTCGATCACGGAAACGACGATCTAAAAACACTGGCCAGAAAACGACCTCTCAGCTTACTAGACAACAGACATCCGTCCCTAAATCTTTCTACTTTGCTCTCTGAGTCTTGAAAGTTGACAACATAAAATATTGCCAAAACTCATTACAGTTTTTCTCTACCAACAGTCGATGTTCAAAAAGTACGAGCAGATTCTGTTCGAAATCTCCAAATTACAAATACTAAAAGCGGAAGTAATATAGATCCAACCTTTAGTCATAGCAATCGGATTAAAAAGCTTGTCAGAAACAAATTAATGTTCAACAAAACCACCGATCAAGTAACGCAGACTATTGTGCTTCATGGATAATGTGGATCTATCAGTTGTAATGCAAACCGGAAAAACAATTATCGTGATCACCACAACTAATAGGATGTGAATCCCATATATTTAGACTTGGTAGACGAGGCCTGTAACTTTTATCTTATGATGATATTATTAGCACTAAATTAAGAATTGCGTTCACAACCATATTGAAAACGAGAAAAGTTCAACGAGCTCTGTTATTAATAGGCCACTCACTCAAAAGTGTCAATTGTTATGCGTTCACCTCTATCCATCCACCACATACAAGGAGGAAAAACAAGAAAAATTACGCCTAAACATCCTTCATCTAGTACTTCACAGTTGGATTGAAACGAAAGATCACCAGAATCTTTATGAACAAGAAATGTCATGGCGTCCCTGAGTGTGTTACTACTTACCCTTCAGGGACAGGAGCATCAAAACTCGAGTTCAAGGTTCGTTTTCGCTCTCAGGGTCCGTAGAAGCATTCACTGATAGCTGAATGTATTCCTGAGCCTCCGACAGTGCGGATTCCTTTGCATCGACAGCATACAGGATCTTCTTTACTGCTACTGCCATCTGCTTCAATTTTTCATACATCCATTTGTTAAGTAAAATCAATAGACCAGAAATGAAACGTACAAGAATTGCCTAGTGAGTTTGTAGAGAAGTTCATAATAAAGCACTTGCTTGGAACTCTTACCGGGATATTTTCCAATTCAGGAGTCTGACAAAGTATTTCGATATCTCTTAGTTTTGCAAAGTAAAAATCTCGCTCTTTTTCCAAATGGTCGACAGAGACCTTGAGATCAGCAATCTGACACCCCAAAACAAAAAACCATAAAAAAATATTTTCTTAAACAGTGCAGCAATAGGGAGTGTGCGTAACTTCCTCACAAATTTGGAGGATTTGAATAAGAACGGAAATACAACAAGAATCCAACATCAGTACCTGATCGGATAAAGCCTGAATCTCAGTGGAGGAATCAGCAGCACCTGATGTGGAATAATTGTTCCCTTGTTTTGGTCCTAATTTTAAATAAACACAAAAACCAGAGCAAACATAAAAGGGCAGTAAAATAAAGCCAGCGGTGGTAAGGAAAAACTAAAAAACCGGGAGGAAGCTGACCAGAGTTTCTCAGACCAGCAGCATCACCTGAGCCAGTGTTATTTGTTTGGAATGATTTCGAGTTCTTTTGAGAACCCTTGGAATTACGCTCTTTCGCACCCTTGCCCCTTCTCTCAACAGGATTATAATTCCTTTAAGATAATAAACAAGGAAACTTAGACAAAATAAAAACAGAAAACTTCAACGGAAAGATCAATATGCTTTATTAGAACACGAAAAACGCATTCAAGAGTAACATACTCGTTCATAATGCCACCATTTACAGAATCACAGTAGCGTTTCAGCCATTGCAGAAACTCCAAGTTGTCCAAAGGTCGGCCCTTAACAAGCCTATTAACTTCGATGTGCTTCAATACGGAAAAAGGAGAGAAAGATGTCAGTCATAATACAAATTCTCTGCATCAGTATATCAAGCGAGGAACTTAAATGTGTTTCACCAAATAACGGAAACGACAGCTAAACAATCAGAAGCTTCTCTCTTTTATTATGCTTTGCGAAACAAATCATGTCAAGATTACTCTAAATTGTATCATTAACTAACAAGGTGTCTTAGTACATGCTTAAGATGATCGATTTAATTAGGTTTGATGTTCACCTTTAAAAAAACAAAGAAAACTCGATTTGTGTAAGAGCTTCAAATTCGCATGAATAGAGCAAAGATCATCTTATCCTAAATGAAAAACGAAATAATCTTCTGCAAATATAAAAATATTATAGGAATAAATAATAGTGTGAGGATGCAACCGCATAAAATAAGCACCAGATACTCCTATCAAACATAACACCATACATGGAGAAAGGGAAGGTGGGGACAGCTACAATTACAATACCTTTTCAATTTTCAGCTTGTTGAACACATCCTGCAGAACCTTGTAGTTTTGGATCATATCATATTCTGTCTTTGCATCAAAATTAACCTACAACATAGAATGAAAGTCAAAAAAACATAATGCAAACAAAATTAAGAATTAAATACCGGGTACAAATTTACAAAAGCAAAGAGAAGTAGAATGTCTATCACCTTGTGCATTGGAACAACTCCGGGATATGTCATGTCTATCATTTGACATTGCACAGCACCTGATGCAGCCTGGCAAAAACATTATCAACATAAACAAGTTTAAATTACAGGGGAAAATCACTGGAAATAGATATTTTAAATGCCCTGCAGTATATAGGACCCAAGCTATTTTAAACACATACACTCTGGAGATATTATCCACTGTAAAATAAGGAGAATTTTCTACATTATAATTATATTACATCGAAAAATAGTGTGACAATTCAACCGAACATTATGAAAATCTGACAATTCGGAGTTATGCCTCGGTAGTTATTTGTTTATTTTCTTATCCCTGCCAATGAATTCTCCGTAAAATAAAACTGAGAAACAATTAGATCAACAAACAATACAACGCAAGTATAATACTTGGTCATTTTTGTAATCCCAAATTGGTTCAAAGCCATAATTCTTCTGTATAAGTTGTCCTTTGCCATACGACACAATCTGATGTGATTCACACATTACAATTCATCAAAATTCACCGAACTCAAACATATCGAAAAGCAAGGAGACAACTTCTCCAGATTTCCACAACTCATGAGCACAAATCCACTGTTGTTGGCTAAGAAAAGGACATCTCTTTTTTTTTTTTTTCTTTTCCCTGGAGAAATGAAATACACACACATAGATATATACTTTTATATACAAACACTAAGAGAACCAGAAATGACAGATTCGGGCCAAGTATATGAAACCTACAAAAGACGAAAATGAAATGCAACCACAAAACTTCTCCAGATTTCCACAACTCATGAGCACAAATCCACTGTTGTTGGCTAAGAAAAGGACATCTCTTTTTTTTTTTTTTCTTTTCCCTGGAGAAATGAAATACACACACATAGATATATACTTTTATATACAAACACTAAGAGAACCAGAAATGACAGATTCGGGCCAAGTATATGAAACCTACAAAAGACGAAAATGAAATGCAACCACAAAACAAACAGAAAAATAATGCAAATGTGACCCCAGAAAAAAACAAAAACAAAAACAAAAAAAAAATTTACAAAATACAAATTACAAAACAGAACCCAGAAAGGATTTTGCCTAAAACGCCTAGACAAACCAAATCCATGTCCAAGATCTTCCCTTTTTCACCACATTCATCTCAAGACAAAACGGAAAAAAAAAAAAAAAAAAATCAACATTACAAAAATAAGGGATTTATGGGAATTATTATTTATTTAAAAAAAAAAAAAAAAAAAAAAAAAAAAAAAAAAACCTCTTCAATCCGAGAGAGATTAAGCTGAAGACGATTGTTGATCCACGTCAAAATCTCATTCCTCCCAACGAAGTACGCGCTGTCCATCATCCCTATATTCGTCGCCATTGTTGTTTCAATTTCAAAATTGGGTAAAAATTTTCTGGCGATTTCTTTTTTTTCAAAAATTTCTCGAGAAAAATAGAGAGAGAAAGGGAAGAAAAGAAACGCCAAAAATGTCGGTGAAAGAAAAAAGAAACGGACGTACTATATATACAGATGGTACTATATTGATTGGGCTTCAGTTTAGGAAAAACAAAGTTCAAAACGTTTTTTTTTTTTTTTTTTTTTCAAATTTTCTCTAAGTTGGAAAATCAGAAACCGCAGAAGAGAAGTGAAGAAACTTAAGTGAAACGGAGAGAAGAGAAGACAAAAAAGGTTTGGTTGGTTTGGATTTGGAAATGGAAATAAATATGAAAAAAAAAAAGAAGAAGAAGAAGAAGAAGAAGAAGAAAGGGGTGGTGTTCAGTGCTGGTTGTCACTAAGCCGATCACTGGTCTTTAATGGATTTTATTTATATTTTTCTTTTCTTAATGTTTTATTTTATTTTTTAATTTGTTTAATACATTACGGGGGAGTTTGGTGGAGTAGTTTGAGTTGAGATTTTTAAGTTTGAATAGTAAATTTTTTTGAATTTTCAGAAAAGACAAAAAAACATTTTGGGAAAAAAACAAAAACTTTTTGGGAAAAAGACAAAAAAAAAAATTAGAGTTGAGTTGGTTGAGTGCATTTGTCAAAGAGGTCCTAAAATTAGATATGCTCCTCCTACCTAAAGAATATCGATCGGCATATAATTTATATGGGTCGCTCTTCAAATTTACCATTCAAAAATGGGGGGTAAATTTTCCAATTAGAAATTTTCGATTTAACAGAAATTTTATTTACAATTTAACAAATTTAGAGGTAAATTATTAAAATAAAAATTTAGAAGGTAAATTATCAAAAAACTACACATTTTTAGGACATCAATTTTAAATTCCCAATTTATATTAAATGATGGTGCGTATTTTACAAGATTATGATTGTCGATGTCATCTCATTTTTAAAATTGATGTCATCTCATTTTTAAAGATTAAAATCGTTGATGTCATCTCGTTTTTATTGTTTTTATTTTTTTTTCTAACTTTCTGAAAAGTTCAAGACTCACCAAAAACTTGTTTATATGAGGTTGAATAGTGTAAAAATATTTGTTGAACTATATCATTGTAAGCTCCTTACAAATACCATTCCACCCATATCGTATAATTGAAGTCAATCGTTCTTAGTACTATAAAATCTTCTTTTATTAGTACTTTTTTGAATTGTACGTTTGAAAAATAAATTTAAACCAAAAATTCATATTTTTGTGAGAGAAAATATTATAAGAGAATTGTTAAATAATGTTTAAAAATGGTGATGATCCAAATAAGCTATAATATCATATAAAATGTAACAAATTTCTCTTTTAGGTGTTTATAGATGGATAATATAAGATAGTTAGTCTCCATCGATTTTCTCTTTAAACAAATAATAATTTTAAAATGGCTTGGTCCGCTTATTTATTTATTTGCTGCATTGGATTTGTTTTCTTTATGAAGTTTCATAGGTATTAATACGATTTATATATTTCTCTAAAAAGATACTATTAATTCAATCTTTTTCAAATGATTTATAGAAAGAAATGCCGCGTGATTCGTCTCTGGAAAAAAAAAAAAAAAAATGCCGCGTGATTTCTTTTCCTTCCTTCTCCTTTTTTTTTTTTTTTTTTGGTTTTTTTTTGGTTTTTTTTGTTTTTGTTTTTTTTTTTTTGTTTTTGTTTTTTGGCTAAATAAATGCCTGGGGAGGCTACATGCATTAAAAAGCAGACAAATGGTGTTGGGCATTTGCTTTTGGGTCCCCAAAATTTTTTTTTTAATTTTTTAATTTCTAAGGTGGGTTTTTGAAAGAAGATTATTATGCTTCCCTGAGGAGCGCTAAGGTAGTGTCATATGAATATTGACAAAATAAAACGACAAAACTTTTGAATAGACTAAATTTGCATTTTTGGCTTAATTAAGACCATTCCAATTCAATGAGGAGACGGTTTGGTGCATTGAACTGCCGTATAGGAACTACTTTTAGAAAGGAAAAAATATTTAAAAATTATATTTTTTTAAATAAATAAAAACTTCATAGGAAACGAGGGAAAGCTCATTAATATAATCAAAATGTATTAGTGAATTACTAAAACATCCTTGTGTCTATGAAAAGGTGAGTTTTCATCACGTTTTTTTTTTTTTTTTTTTTTTCAAAATGACAAAATACTCTCCTCTAACGTGGATTCATGAACTAATAGTAAACAATTCTCAAACATCCACATTCTACTTACTCTTTTAAAACATAAAAACTAAAGAAAAAAATGAAAACAAAGGCGGAGAAAGGCGGGGAAGCGTTCTCGTGACGGACAAGCTGCCGGAGGAAGTGGAAGCACGGTCACGTATTGGAGGAGGGTGAAATTTTTTGAAGACGTTCATTTTTAGTACTTTATATAAGTAGTAATGTGTTTTTCATTTGAGAAATTTGATAGCAATATAAGGGAGGTTTTTTTTTGTAATGTGATTTGTAAAATAAAGAGATCTAGCTTTTATCTTTGCCAAAAATAAAGGTAAAAATCCACTATTCAATAAAACATAAGGGATGTTTTTTTCGTAAATATCCAAACATATCTCATATACCTTTTGATAAAATACATGTCTTGAACATGTATAATACGTAAGCACATTGACGTGAAATGCTCAGTTCACTAAATAATAATACCCTCGTAAATAGTAAGGATTCTTCCTAATGCCCTAGTTTTATTCTTGGATTGAGATGATACAAATTAGAATGAGAATTTATAGGAGAAAGAAACATTAGTTGGGAATAAAGTATTTTATTTAAATGCTTAACTAAGAGAACTTTTGGGAATTTTAATTAAAGTGACTTTCTTTATTTGGGTTAACAAAGATTACTAACTTGGATTGAATAGAGTTACTATCCTCTATCTTTACCCGATTCACAAGAAGGAACGAAGCAACCACATAAAGAGATTGGAATCAGATTCTCTTGGTCCCGTTAGGCAATTCAACTCCCTCTCTCTCACTTTTTTTTTTTTTTTTTTTAATAAATAACTTCCTCTCCTAATTAGTTCATGAATGAAGTGAGGCTCACAAATTATTATTATTATTATTATTTTTTTGTGATTTTTCAGAGTAAAACACTTGATTAACAATCAGCAAGTCTTTTGTTGTTATTGTTGTTTTTTGTTGTTGTTTTTATTTTTTTAACTTATGGTGGAAGATTCAAGTTTAATATCTCAATTTCAAAGTGGTTGTAAATTTACGGACAAACTATTCTCCATAACCTCAATAATTTGTTGTTTTTAATTCATTAGAAGAAACTTCTAATCTTTTACGTCAATTGTAGGTGCATGTTTTGTGTCTTTACTTTTAAGTTAACTACAAATATATTTGATTTAAGCCATTAGTTTTGAGAGACTTAATGCATCCAAGATGCTCGTCCACAACCTTATAGCTTGTTTAGTTGGATATAGCAAAAAAGGAAGAAGAAAGTAGTGAAAGGATTTTAGAATTTACAATCATTTGGTAGGAGGGAAAAAATAATAATAATAAGCGTGAATGAACTTAGAGCTGTAAATAGAGCTGCTTAACTCGACTTAGGGTTCTATTTGGTGAATATTTGAGTTGAAAATTTTTGTTGACTTTTCAGAAAAGACAAAAACTTTTTTAGAAGAAGACAAAAACTGAAATGAAAAAGTACAGTTTGAGTTTAAACATCAAACGAGGTCTTATTCGTGTAGGAATGGCAATCCTTCATACGAGGTCGGGGCCCATGGAAATCCATCCCAAACAGGACAGAGATTGATATGTGGATGGGGAAAATATATGAGAATCTGACAAGGTCCTGTGCCCAACTTGTAGGTGGAGTGAGATGGGAAAGCACTCCTTTCCCCTTTTCGTCCCCGTGTATATCTCACACACTCACACACATATATATATATATATATATAAAAGCACACTATCAATCTTTTAAATAAGTAGTTAAGTCATTTTCAAAATCATGACTCTATTACCAAATATATTTTTGTTTGGATTATTTTAAGTTACTTAATTTTTATACATATTGTTATCTAAAATGAGGAATGAGACGGATATGGGGTAGTCCTCCTCAACGGGAATCCCCACCTTTAGTCCCACTTCTCTTTAAGTGGGATAGGGAATGGGGATGTGGATGGTTTTGTGTCATGTTGATCAATAAAAAATTTATATCATGTTGGTTAATGAACAAAAAACTGTGGTCATTTGAGGAATTTTCTCCAAAATAAATAGGATAAAGAAAAAATTTCGAGTCCTTAAAAAACACAGTTTAATTTGATTTAAGCAAATAGTTTGGAGAGAAAAGTCCTCACCTTCCTAATTTTTTTCTCGTTTTATACAACTTTATTTCTAAACAAACCATTTATATATTTAAAAAAAAAAAAAAAGGCCCTATGCTCCCCTAGAGAAAATCTAACTAGATAAAGCTTCACTCTTCATCCACATTAAAAAATAGTAACGTGACACAAGTAATTAGATGAGCAAGTCTTCTAAGTAATTATATCTTTTCACTCCTCTTTACATTAATCTTCCAAGTAATACAAATCTTAAACTTCTTAACGCACACACACACACATATGCATATATATATATATATATATATATATATATAAGGAATTCCTCTGTTTTTTAAAGTGTCAAAAAAAAAAAAAAAAAAAAAGAAAGGTAAGATGTACAATCTTTATCAAATTTTATCGAAAGCGTTGGAGATTTTGCTCTTTTTCACTTTGTCATGGGATGTTGAGAGGAAATCTAGTGACACTAACACGTGACAAAAGCCGTGGAACTAAAAGCAAGAAGATTGTCTAGTTCTGGATACTGAGAGACAGATTTGCTATCTCATCATATACCATTCATGATGTTGATGTGGATTTCTCGAGATTCGAGGCTCTCTTATATTACAAATACAACGAATGCTTTGAATATCAAGCCAAATGTAAGAGGGTTATAAAAGTAATAGCAATTTTTAAAATGGAAATAAAAATTTAAATGATACGTAGGGTATGTTTGTTTTCACATAATTACCTTGGACATAAATTGTGAAGTAAGTTTTATTGATGATTGGAAGTCAATAATCCTATTAATGAATTTCCTTGAGATCCATTCCATAATTTTGATGATTTGAAGTCAATAATCCACTTAATGAAATGCGAAACCAGAGCATTGACTGACGAAATAGGAAACGGCCAATCGCCGACCTATTTTCTCGATTGATTTTGGTCGGTGCAGGTTGGTTTCTATGACATCAGGCCGGAGAGCTTCGGCTTGCGGGAAATGCCGGAGAAGAAGATAAGGGGAGCTTGGCGGGGAGCTTCCTCTTCTTTTGTTTACGTGCATATACTAATAGGTAGTTTAAAAAAAAAAAAAAAAAATCTTTTAGTTACTAGTTTAGTGGAACGGCAACGTTTCCACTTGTATTGAAAAAGAAAAGAAAAAGAAAAAAAAAAAAAAAAAAAAGCTTAAGATTGGGCTCATGGGTGAGTGATTGGGCTAATGGTCTTTTAGGGCTTGATATCTTCAGCTACTTTCTCTTGTAAGTTTGAAGATCAAAGTCCGATCTCATACGGGAAAACACCAACATCAGCCTACTCACAAGGAAGATCGAAAGGAGGTCGGTTTTTCGATCACTGACCGAAGGAAAAAAGACATAACCCTTCATTTCCAAAAAAAAAAAAAAAAAGCATAACTGTTCACTAACAGAGATGATCTTCGTTGGCTTAGCTTCCGTTTAGTGTTACGATTGAAGTTAAAATTTTTAAGTTAGACTTGATTGACTTTTTAAAAATTATTTATAATTTTTATTGACTTTTCAGAAAAATATAAAACTGATATGAAAATTTTAAGTTTAAATTGATTTACCAAACGTAGCCTTAGTTTACGACCATCAGCATCGGCGACAGCCCCCCAGTAGTTTTTTTCTACGGTTTTGGTCGGTGGGCTCGGTTACTATATTCCCTTATTTTGAACAATCCTACTATAATTGTAATAAATTATTGCAAAATTACTTACATATGGTGACTAGCTTATACAAAATAACACACATATACTTTTAGGAGACTAGCCTCTGCAAGGGAGTTTAAGTTTTCTTAAGTTAACCTTTTGTTTATTTACACGAACATAGAGTTATCAATGAAATGCTGCGTTCTTAGAAGATCTAGTTACCCTAATTTCCTAAAAAGAGATTTTTTTTTTTTTTTTTTTGGCCAACAATCTTCTTTTCCTTGCTACCATGCTACTTTTTTGCCACATCAAAAGGCTTTTTCGTTGGGTTAGAAACCAACGAAAAATTGATTAAAACGAAGGTCAACTTGATAGGTTTCATGGTTTCATTTTTGGTCCCATTAGTTGTCCTTCCAATAAATTAGGTCATCTAAATTAAAGACCTGATCTCATAGCTAGGGGTAAAATATTTAGAACATGTAAACAATTAAATGTGACATCAAAATTAGATGTAGAGATAGGGAAAATGAGACAACCGATTTAAACCACTCTCCCTAGGTTTTTCTAATTATTTACCTTGTTCCTTAAAAAAAAAAACAATTAAAAATGTTGTAAAATAAAGGGAGCAATAAGTAAATATAATTTTCATAGTAAATAATTGAATATAGTAGGTTCAAAAACATTTGAAATTAAATAACAGTCAATAACAAAGTTACTAAGTAAATAATATATTTATATAGTTACTTTACTTTTACTTTAAACATTTTACAATCTTGCTATTTACTTCTGTAAATAAAATTTTGAGTATAAAAACATGTATTTTCTAGTGAAAAAAAAGGAAAAATTTAAATGTGACATCAAAATTAGTTATATATATAGGAAAAATGAGAAAACCAATTTAAACCAATCTCCCTTGGTTTTTCTAATTATTTACCTTGTTCCTTAAAAATAAAATCAATTAAAAAATGTTGTAAAATAAAGGGAGAAAGAAGTAAATAAAATTTTCGTAGTAACATAGTTGAATTGATAGTAAGTTCAAAAACATTTGAGATTAAAATAACAGTAAATAACAAATCTACTAAGTAAATATACTTATCTAGTAGCTTTATTTTTAATTTAAACGTTTTACAATCTAATAAAAAATTTACTAAGAAAATCTATTTATCTATTAGCTTTATTTTTACTTTAAACATTTTACAATCTAATAAAAAATTTACTAAGTAAATCTATTTATCTATTAACTTTATTTTTACTTTAAACATTTTACAATCTTGCTATTTACTTTTTTAATTTGATAAAAACGGTATTCACTACAATTTCTCTACAACAAAATTTTCAAGTATTAAAACATGTATTTTCTAGTGAAAAAACGAAAAATTGTTTCTGAAAATGTTATCAGCTCCCTTTCCCGAAAAAAAAAAAATGAAAATGAAAAAAAAAAAAAAAAAGAGAAAAAACTAAAATAAATGTTGTCAGCTCTAAGAATAGAAATTCGTCCTTCAAAAAAAAAAAAAAAAAAAAAGAATGGCAAATGGGTTTCGAATAGGCCCATTAAAAAGTTGGATAACAATGAGTGGTGGGCTCATACGTGGTCCACTTAAAATTGGGCCCAAAACCTAACGCAACCGGCATACATTTTGTAAATGGAATTCTGGAATTAGGGTTTTAGAATTTTTGGAGTATAAAAAGGATTGTACAAGCAGACGAGGTTCTGAGGGACACACTGCTTTCAAACGACCTTGCTGGAGAGGAGCCATGGTTCACGTCTCCTTCTACCGCAACTGTAAGCTTTCTTTCTCTTATCTAAAAATATTTATATATACATATATATATATATATATATGCATATATAATCTGTGATCTGTGAGAACGTTACCCTAAGAAAGACTGTCGTATTTTCGGTTGTCAATTGAACTGATTTGATTTGGATATGGTTTTGTTGAATTTTGTTCAGTTCTGTGATACGTTTTTCTTGGAATTGCGAAAAGTAGACATTTTTATCTAGATTATTAGCTTAGGGAAGTTCGAGATTCTGGGTGTGATCTGTCTGTGTCCTGTGTATAAAAGGATCTAGCATTTGACATGCTTTGTTCTTGTCTTGTTTCCGAGAAAATTAAGGTCGAGAAAATCTAGGTATTACGGAATTTTTTTTTTTAATGTTATGATTTTTAAGGGTTTTTAGAGGATAGAACATTGGTCTTGATTCTTGTCTAATATTAGTTTAGATGAGATTTGTTTTGGTGCAATTTGGGTTTTTGATGAATCTGCTGCTGTTTTGAATCCCGAGTCGTGATTTGAAATTCTGTATTGTATCCAGATGGGAAGACATTCAAGAAGCCCCGTCGTCCTTATGAGAAGGAGCGGCTGGATGCTGAGCTGAAACTCGTCGGTGAGTATGGACTTCGCTGCAAGAGGGAGTTGTGGAGAGTTCAGTATGCATTGAGCCGTATCCGTAACAATGCTAGGATGCTTTTGACCCTCGACGAGAAGAACCCTCGTCGTATCTTTGAGGGTGAGGCTCTTCTCCGAAGGATGAACCGCTACGGGCTTCTGGACGAGAGTCAGAACAAGCTCGATTATGTCTTGGCGCTGACCGTTGAGAACTTCCTTGAGCGCCGTCTGCAAACCCTTGTGTTCAAGTCTGGTATGGCAAAGTCTATTCACCATGCTAGAGTGCTCATCAGGCAGCGTCACATCAGGTAATCTTATCTGTTTTAGTTTGAGGAATATTGTTTCACTGGTTGGTTTATCTGTATCTGATGTGTTTTTGGTAGATATTAATTTTGTAGATTATCTAATATTTTGAGAACAACTGCTATGCTGTATCAATAAATAATCATCATGTTGCTGGTTTGAATTAGAGTTTTGAAGTCGGAGCAAAAGTTTAGATAAAGATGGTTGTGTTTGCCGTTTGGTAGCGTTTTGGAAGTGATTTAAATGTCTTTGGCCGTGAAAATAGATATGAGAAATTTTTGTGAAATGATGCTGAGATCGTTTTTGAAATTGTGTTTGATTGTGTTTTTAAAAAGATTGGTTTGAGTATAAGAAAAATGTGAAATTGTGTTTTGGTGTGTTTCTTTACATATGAGAACTACAACAAAACCGTTCTCACCTTTTTTATTATTTATCTTTTTATATCGCTTCTGTTTTAAAAGCATTTGCTAACCAAATGATTTCGAAAATGATTTTTGTTTTCGTGCCTCAAAAGACTTGTGGAATGGTTTATCTTTGATTGTTGTTAGCCTTACAAGATCTGTACTGTTTTATCTTTGGCAGGGTTGGGAGGCAAGTGGTGAACATTCCCTCATTCATGGTGAGAGTAGACTCTCAGAAGCACATCGACTTCTCGCTCACAAGTCCATTTGGCGGTGGCCGCCCTGGAAGAGTGAAGAGAAGGAACCAGAAGGCGGCTGCTAAGAAGGCTGCTGGTGGAGACGGCGACGAAGAGGATGAGGATTAAATAACGCGTGTTTAGATCTTCTCCTTAGCATTGCTAGTAGAACTCTTTACTTTGCCTGTTAGTTTCATGGCAATCTTACCTTTTGTCATTTGCGTGCAGTATTTCATTGTTGCGAAACTTCTGAAATCTTATCTTCAGCTTTTATCGTCTGGATTTTTGTCCATCTTTCTCGACTTGGAAGAATCTTTAATTTTTCTTTCTTAGTTACACATCCATCTGGTTGTTAAAAATCTTGTTTCTAAAAAAATGTTTCAGAAATCAGAATTATGCTTTGCCATCCATGGTTGTTATCGTCTTATGAAATAGTACTTGTGATCAGTAGGAGAAAAAAAATAGTAACAAGATTATAATGGAAATGTTGAAAAAGAAAAATTCAAATTTAGTAAATTATGACTTGTGACCAGGTGGAGTGTGAGAACCTCAATGTACCAACTGAAACTCCGAATCAATGGTCTTGTTTGGATATGTGTCCATTTTTTAAGAGAAAATTTTTTTAATTTTAAATATTAATATTTTGACAATAAGATGGTATTTGAATGGTATTTGAATGGGTAAAAAATTTTCTTTTTGAAAACAAAGAGTTGTTTAGCATGTGAAAAAATTAGTATTGGAAGTAGTACATTGTAAGAGGAGTTCAAAAAAAAATTTTATTTTCTTTTTTTAAAAGGATATTGTATTAAATAAATTTAAGTATAGGATAGTTTTTCTTTTTAAAATGAGAAAATGATAAAAAAAATATATATATATAGAAAAACACTTTTGCAAAAAAATTTTCAATTTCTGAAATTGGGCTTGCATTCAAACAATAGGAAAGATTATAATCATATTGCTTGAAAAAAAAAAAAAATCTAAATCTAGAGAAATATCTCACATTTGTCGTTACAGAAAAGTTACACTTTAACCAAAAAGAATGTATTTTCATGGTAGAAGTTTTTTTTTTTTTTTTTAATTGAAAGTTGATTTATTAATCTAACAAGTAAAATAAGAATATTCATACCACAATAAATTAGCCCCATGTCTAGTGTGTCATGTAAGTTAGTCCGAATCTAAACCCATCATTGTCCATAAAAATCCGATTTTGATACCAACAGTAATTCAATAACTTAAAAATATGAGATGAATTTATAATCTAACAATTTTAATTATTATTCTTACCATAAGTCCTTTTTTTGATATTCTTAGACTTAGCAACTAAGCAAGCAAAAATTTGTATAAAAAGCTTTAGTTTAGATCGTTAATTAGAATTAAAAATTTTAAATTAAAATTAATTAATTTTTTAAAAATTAATTAAAATTTTTATTAAATAAAAAAAATAATAATTTAATAAAAAATATAATTTAATTGAAGTTTGAACTTAAGCATTAAGCATTAAAACGTAGATGCTTTGACTTTAAGATTAGTTCTCTCCAGTTTTATTTATAAATAATTTATTTATTGATTATTGGTGGGTTCACCGTGTTGAATTCGTCCGTCCTCTTCACTTTTTCTTTCTCTTAAAAACTCTCAAAAATCATCATCACCACTTTTCCCTGACCAAAAATGGATTCCATTAACGTCTTCAAAGGATATGGCAAAGTAAACCCTAACCATCTCGAAGACCAAAACCCAGAAGCTTCCCACAAACGACGCCGTCTCATTGCAATCTCAGCCCTCCTCTTCTTGTCTCTCGTCCTCGGCGTAACCATCGGAGCTCTGATCCACGAATCGGCCACCGAGTCACCGGAACCATCGCCGTCGTCACTCGCCTCCAACTCGGCCGAGTCAGCCATCCGATCCGTCTGCAACTTCACGCGCTTCCCCGACGCGTGCATCTCCAGTCTAACCGCCGTCAACAACCCGCCCGAGTCCGATCCGGTCTCGATTCTGAAGCTCTCTCTTAGAGTCGCCATCGCCGAGACCTCGAAGCTCTCGTCGTCGCTCGGATCGGTGAACTCCGGCGACGCCGACGCGGCGACTCGCGACTGCCAAGATCTGGTGGAGGAGGCGCTGAGTCGACTAAACGACTCGGCGGCGGCGATCGGGAAGGGAGGGGATCTGACGGCGGAGAAGAGGGGGGATCTGCAGACGTGGATCGGGGCGGCGGAGACGGATCAGGAGACGTGCGTGGACGGATTGGAGGAGACGAAGTCGGCGGTTTTTGATAAGGTCAAGGCGGAGATTGATAATTCCAAGGAGTTCACTAGCAATGCTTTGGCGATCGTGGCTAATTTCGAATCAATTCTCGATAAACTCAATTTGGTTCATCATTAGAAATCTGTAGAAAAAAAAATTTGTATAATTGAAGAGTGAATGACTTTTTTTTAAAAAATAATTTTTTCCTTTTTTTCGTTTTTTACTCGACATTTGTGTGAATTTGTAATTTGTAATTTGTAATGATGTAAAAAAATGTTGATCATTTTTTGCTTGGTGATGTGTTTGATGTAAGTTTTGCTTGGTGATGGGTTTGTTGGAAAATGTGAATGTATAGATTATCATGAGTGTATTAACAATATTCATAATTATGTGGTACGGTCCCCTTAAGGGATACTACCAATGGATATCCATTCAATTCAAGGACTATTATTGAATTACATTTAAAATGTACATTTATAATTTTGTGCAAATATGAGATTGGTTATACCAAATGAATCTCTTCTCTTTTTTCCTTGAAAAAAGAAAAGAAAAGAAAAAAAAAAAAAAAACGTCTTGTTTCTCCGTCTTCTTCGCTGCCTTCCCTATCCTCGTTTGACCTTCGAACCCGACCAGAAAAAATGGCAAGAAGATCATGGCGACCTTAATGGCAAGAAGATCCACCGATTTGGGGTGCCTGCCTGGGAAAGGGCGATTTCTTGTGAGGGGAGGTTGCGGGTTCGGGACCGGTGGGTGCCAGGAGGTTGCTTGGGGGGGGAGGGTGGTGACGATGGTGGAAAGTCGGCATGGGTGGGTTTTCTTTTGCCTTCTCCAGTTTTTATTTTTTATTTTTAACTTACTCTATAATACTATGTGGTAATTCATACAATAACTCATATACACTCCTAATTTTTATACCATCCGATAAAATCTTAACGACCTAAAATAGAACCCGATTGATAGTGACTCTCAAATGATCTTTACTATAGCCTTGCTCAAGAAAAAATATTTAAAAATTTATTAGTAGCGGTGATTTATAAAGTTTCCTCATAAAATATGTAGGTGATAATTTCGTCTTAATTTTTTCTTTTGAATTGGGAAAAGACCAATTTAATAGCACACTTCTTGTGCATTATACATGATTGTTATTCAAATTTGGTAAATAAGTAAAGTACATTACCTCAACAAAAAAAATAAAATTCCAAGTAAAAAATGGTAATTCCACGATGGGGTAAAGTATTTTACCTCCTTAATAGTGTAAATTCTTGATCAATAGACGACTTTTCGATGGCCAAGATCAAATAGATGCATCAAACTATCGTAATTACTAACACACCTGATTACTATTCTACAAACAATTTTAAAATTTTCAGAAATAAAAGAGGACGCCGTAGGAAGCTGAACGATGACTATTCCCCAGATTGAGGGTAGGACGCAGCCGACGCCGGTGCAGCCGCCGTCAGAAGATGAACAGTGACATCCACTTCCCAAATTGAGGGTGTGATGCCGTCGAAGCCGCCGTCGCCGAGGAGCATTGCTCGGCGTCCCTACGGCCGGCGGATCTGGAAATTGCGATCCGGCCCTGTTCTTGGCGATCTCCGTCACCAGTGTTGTGCATGCGACCTCCCCCTGCACCATCGACACCCCTCGCTGACCTCCTCTCCCTCGCGATCTCTCTGGCGCATTCACGGCCGTGGAGGCCACGACGACTCGCCGGCGCCTTCCCTCCATCGGATGCTGTCGATCCATGCTGATCACAGACGACGAAGAAAGCTGGTGAGCGGTGGGAGCTACTGCTCGCGGCGGAGGGGGCTCGATGGCTTGGGTAGAGTTCGGGCGATCTATCCCCATCCCCAATCGTTTACCGTTGGCAAGCCCGAGCCAGAGCTCCCCCTCCCCCCGCGATGAACCACCACCACCACGGGACCCAGCTCCTCCCACGACGGCGAGCTTCACGTCCGACGGATCTACGCGTCCGATGGATCTCCGACGACTATCCACCGGTGTCCAACAACTCCGAAAGTTGGGTTGAAGGGGTTTTTTTTTTTTTTTTTTTTTTGTAATGGGGATTGTGATAGGATGTAATTTGAATGTATTAATAAGTTTTGTGTGCACATGTATATATAAACGGTAAAAATGAGATCGAACGGTTAACAATTTTTCCCTCATTGATGGGGTAAAAATGGAAGGTCTCATTATACAATCTGCCAGTAAAAATATGCACTTGCAAAAGATAAACAATCTTATTACCATAACGAAAAATAAAAAGAGAAAAAGAAACAAACAAACTATGAGAGTTCTTAAGAGGAAATATCACAAGAGACCTCTCAAGGAATTAGATCTCTGTGGTGTCCGCTACCTTTGTAGGGACCACGCCTCCATGGCTGGAGCAAGTCCATCCAGGCACCACGTCGCATGTAGGGGTGTTCACGATCGGATCGGTTTGGTTAGTTTTTTTGGTAAAAACCATCCCATAGACCGAATCAAATGCAAATTTAATTTTCATGTATTTTTAGATAAAAACTAAATTAACGAAATCATATTAATGAATTGTAGTTTATTTTTCCCTATTCAATACCAGCTTTGCCCTCCGTATATAAGATGCGAGAGCTCAACTCCCCTTCCCGGATGATGCAAGTTCATGTTGAATTTAAGGTCAACCATCGAAAATTGGGACGTCTTTCAGCAACATTACTCCTTTAGTAACATTTTTAAGAGTATTTTTCTACCCAAAAAAAAAAAAAAACTTTTTAAAGAGTTTTGGACAAGTTGTCACCTACATGATAGTTTAGGACCAAATAAGCTAAAATCCAAGTTTTCAGTAATCTCTTAAAATTTCTCATAAATTTTGCCTGTCCTTTTCTTTTCTTTTCTTCCATTTTTTCCCCCCCCGTAAACTTGTATTCTTAGCTATTTAAGTTTCTGAATTTGAAAATAATTAACTATGGTTAATTTTAATTGAGAGAATAGACAAAATAACATAATACAATACACGATTTTAAAATTATAGCAGGATTTTAAATGTTTTACTAAATAGCATATTAAAGGTGTGTTTGGTATCCCCATTCAAACCACTCAACTCAAATTTTTTTTTTGTCTTTTTCCTAAAAAATTTTTTGTCTTTTCTAAAAATTCAAAAAAATTTACTATTGAAATTTAAAAATCTCAACTCAAACTACTCTACCAAACACCCTAGACAAACAACAAGATTGAAAATCCAAAAATACCCTTGGGTCTCTCTCTTCCCTCTCTCCCTTTTGTATTTCTCCCTGTCGGCTAGAAATCAAAGTAGAAACAGGGACGACGTTGACGCCGACATTAGGACGGCGACATGAACCAGGATTTCGACGGCGTTGCGATCTTCAGCCTCGAGATCATGACAAATCTCATTGAAGAGATCGCAATTCCGGAGGTCATCACAAATCTCGCCGTAGAGATAGCGATTTGGAAGAGTTTGCAATATAAGCTCACAATCTGAAGGAGGTCGGATAGCCGACAGTGAAAGATAGATCCTCATGACCAAAGGAATTGTGAGCGCGGGGTGGGAATTGTGATGAAATCTGACAAGAACTTGTTGTCATCGACTTAAAATCTCCGGCGATCTCACATTTCCTGTCTTCCCCATCTTCGTGGTTGAATCCTCCGGGGACTCCATGGTTGACATCGATGGCTGGAATTAGGTGGCGGATGCGATGTTTGGGGGTTAGGGTTAGATTTGGGGATAAATTGGGACTTTTTTTCTTAATATTCAAAACTTGAAGAATAAAATGTAAATAGTAAAAAATACTATAGTACTTTTTTTATTATTTGCATTAATTAGTAGATATAGCTTATTAGGTTTAAAAAAAAGAAAGAAAATGATGATATTTACCTGTAAATAATTGTATTTATCTAATTTATTTATCATTTAATCTTATATTTACTTGATAAATGTGATATTTACTCGTTAGATTTAGAAAATAATAAATAATGATATTTATTTGTAAATATTGGTATATACATGATTTATTGATATCAATAAATCTAATAGTAGTTTGATAAATTTGATACTTATTATTAGATAGAAAACAATAAAAAATGATATTTACCTGTAAATAATGGCATTTATCTAATTTCATTTTATTTGTAAATTCTGATATTAGTCATATGAATTTGATAAATCTAATATTTACATGTTAAATAGAAAACAGTAAATTAATGATATTTATCTGATATTTACTGGATTTATTTATTAAGTAAATCAAATTTTTGTTAGTAAGTACGAGTATTGACTAATAAATTATATATTTGTTAATAAATTTGCTAATAAATACAGTATTTGTCAGGAAATACTATATTTACATATTTAGTATTCTTAGTAAATAATAATATTATCAGTAAATAATAACATTAACTGAAAAGTAAAATGAATTTACTAGAAATGAATCGATAAATCCATTTATTTACTTGTAAATCTTGTATGTATTATGACTTTTTTTTTGTAGTATCTTTTGACAAATAATGTATTTATAAAGATATAAAGCCAACACTAAACAAGATAAATCTCATTATTTACTCGGATTTAAGTAGTTAATATGTATTAACTTTATTAGTAAATACCCAGATTTACTAGTAAATACACAAATTTATTGTCATAACATAATATTTGCTAAATTTTACGTAGTTAATGTATGCACTAATATTTAACTAGTAAATATCAATATTTTCTAATTAAATTCAGATAATTATTTTGTCGGATAATTCTTTTGATTTCTATGATAAACTTAAATTTTGTCATGTAATTACAATATCTCTATGATATTTACTTTAATAAATATAGTATTTATTAGTAAATATTCGATATTTACTGGTCAATTCCTTATTTGTTTTGAGCTCTTTTTTTGTTATTTATTTATTTATTTATTACAGTTTTTATCGGTACATTTATGCTTTTTTATCAACTAACACCATAATTCTTTAATATTTACAAATGTCTGTTTGGTGAATGAGTTTAAGTTGGAAATTTTAAATTTCAATAGTAAATTTGTGTTCATTTCTCAGAAAAGAAAAAAACTTTTTCAGAAAAGACAAATTTTTTTCAGAAAAAGATAAAAATGAGATAAAAATTTTAAGTTCGAAATGAGAACCAAATGAAGCCAAAAACTTTATGAAATTAGTTAACATAACAAATACCCCAAATTAGCCCTAAATCAACTCTAACCCTAACCCTAGGTTACTGTTGCTCGTTGCCCACTGCAGCACTCTTCACCGCCATTGACGACCATGCGAAGGAGGCAACATCGTGAATACTCGGTCACTGTCGTAGCCCCGTTTTGCTCCGGAGACCAATAGAGAAAACCAACGCTGTAGCAACCCCTTTTCTACCGGAGCAATGGAGGCCGAAGAAGAAAAACGAACAAAAGCCACATCAACAGAGACCTGCAGAAATAAAAAACCAACGAAACCCAGAGAATCGCACGCAGGAGAGAGGGAGAGAAAGTGAGAGAAAGCCAATTTTCCCCCGGTGATTCTCGCGAGTCCTTTCGTCACGATTTTATGGCCAGCAATCGTGCGGCGGAGGGGGAGGCCATTGCTCGTCACTCATGGAACTCCGGCGATCGCAAAGTTGTCGATGATTTCGCGCATCTTGTCCGATCAATGAGGAGAAAGAAAGAGATAGAGGAGAGAAGAGAGATAGATGACATCAAGACACAGAGAAATGAAAGAGAGAGAAGGGAGAGAGAGAATGAGAGGGAAAGAACAGAGAGAAGTTTTTATTTTTTCATTTTTTAGCTTTTCTGAAAAATTTTTTTGTCTTTTCTGAAAAATCAACAAAAATTATTATTGAAACTTAAAATTTCCAACTCAAACTTATTTATCAAACGGACCCATAGAAAATAAACATTAGGGGTACAACAGGAATTTAATATCTTAAAAAATGTAAATATGTTATAATTTATCAAGAATAACAAAATATACTATATATTTAAAAAATATACTATCTAATATGATTTTCCATTTTAATAGTTCAGAGTTCAAGTTCCAAATCAAATAATTTTGAACTTTAAGCATTCGTTGTTTCCTAAACCTCTTTTGTAATTTAACACTTTTGTCCCACCCTTTTTTATTAATTGGTTTAATCCATTAATTTCTTAATATTTTTAATCTTGTTAACACGATTTAGAGTCGGTCACTAATGTTTTGAAGATTAAGAAGTTGTAGCATATAGATTGGTTTTCAAAAACTTTTAGAAGTAAATAGCAGGTTTTGAAATATTCAAAATGAATACTATATTTACGGTGAATAATTCATTTACTTAACCTAAGCAAATATGTTATTTACTTCAAGTATTTTAGAATCAACTATGTACTTCTTCATTTTTTTTTTTAAATGCTACTTATCTCTTTCTTTCATGAAGATTCATGAATTAAATTACTGACAAAAAGAAAAATTGAGATAAAAGTGTCTAGCCACAATAAAAAAAAAAAAGAAGTTCACGAAGCACAATTTGTGTAAAAAGCCTCATTTTCAAAGGTACTTTGAGTGATCCACATTGTTAATGAGGATTTTTGAATATCAGATCCTGTCAAAATTATATTGTTATACTTAATCCTTTAAAAACAAATAATTTACAATTATTCTAAATTTTTTTTTCAGAATTATGTATATAGATTTATCTTTTGATATGCCACCCACAAAAATCTCTCTCTATCTCTCTCTCTTCCTTGATGGAAGGTGTACATATTTTTAGAGTGATTTTAATACGAAAGTACTATAGAACTCTATTCCTCAAAACCTATAACTCTTAAGTCGACATGTTATATATATATATATATATATGTTATATATATATATATATTGGTAGAAATTTTTTTAAATATATAGTTAATATATCGGTGGACCTCAAAGTTACATGGCTACAAAAGATCACTTGATGCTTTAATTATGACTACTTAAAAAAAAATCATGGCTAATTGCTTGAATTCTATAGACCCATTAACTTTAAGATAAAAATTAGTATTTTATACCAACTAGTATTTAGCAATAAATTGATTTTTAATAGCATTGACTTTGAGTTGGAATCGAAGTACCTAATATTCAATAGGATCATTCACTACTTTTATTACAATATCCAATGTTTTGGCCGCAAATTTCTGTTGAATAAATATTTAACCAGTGGGCAACCAATTGCTAATACGAATCAGGGTCAACTACTAACCATTTGGTTGACTACTAATCGCCAGATTTAATAATATTGACTATATATTTCTTATAATCACTAGAATTTAATAGTGTTAAATTAGCTAAAAAAAAAAGGCTTTGACTATTTTGGAGATCATATATTGTATATATACACACAAACACACACACACACATTGGACATTGAAGTCTACAGCATTATTTTTGGTGCTTTGAGTTTTGAGTTTGCTGTGGAGAAAATCTTAAAATTAATACTTGTTAAAACTTAATTTTATCATATTAAAAGTCCATATCTATGTTTACTCTTAGCAAAAAATTGTATTAAATTACCATATCTAGGAGTGGACAAGCTCGAAGGATTGAAAAATAGTATATATGCGTTTAGTATAGTATTATCTAATTTAATAAACGTGTCAACGCGTAATGTTATAATCTTATACTTGTATCAAAAATTTCGTGTCTGTGTTTAGGTTTTTTTAACATATTTATATCGAGGTATAATTATATCAACATATGCATCGGCCTCATAGTGGCGTGTTACCGATACCTTTTTGTGTGTTGGCTACGGGCTCAATAAATTTAACCACTTAAAAACATATAAATTTGGCCTTATTTAAGACCATAAATAATTAATGTGCCCTAAGATATAACTTTGGCAATCATATTTGGTACTAATACAAAACAATATTATCTCTAGAAAAGGCACAATTCTCATCAAGGAATCAAACACATCCATATACATCTAGCAAAAAAAAAAAAAAAAAAAATGTAGTTGATTTCTATACGGCTGTCCCGTCTTTGTTTTGTCAACATTGATATACAGTACTATTGATAAGTATCATTTCCCCACAATTATTAATTGATAATAAACCAAAATAGATTACATTCAAATTCCTATTAGAGCTTTATGATCACCAAATAGAATAGTTGCTAAAGTACACGCACACTGCGCCGATTTGATACATAATATATATATATATATATATTTTAAAACAATAATTTATATATAGTCCCAAATTAATATATTTCATTTGTTCACGACGTGGTGAAGTATGTATCTATTCTTGCTTAAACCAAATTTGGTACACGGATCAGACATGTTCCATCAAACAACATTGTCTTTGGGGAAATTCTAAGAGAACAAAAACAAAATATTATTATATATTGTTGAAATATAAAACTATGGTTGGCTCATCTTTTAACAGCTTAAGGTTTTGGGAGAATCGATAAACTAACATAGTATCAGAGCGGGAGGTCTTGCATTTGTTTCGAGTTTCTTATAATTTGTGTTGAACTTTTAATTTAAATTAATATTTATTTGCACGTTTATCCATTATCTGACCTGCACGTGAGGTGGAGTATTGAAATATAAAACTATTTTGACTTATCATCTAACAGTTTAAGTTTTTGAAAGAGTTGATAAACTAATATATATATAGAGAGAGAGAGACACTAAGGACAAAAAACCATGGTGGTTGCTTTCTATAAGATATTATTGGCTTGTCGACGTCTAGGTTATTTCTATCCTAATCATTGAGCCGGTGATTAAGAAACCAATTAGTTATTGTTTTCGGTCTGGTCACTAGCCATACATAATCATGATTAGATAGGGTGTGGGACCAAAATTGCATCCACATTACATATATAAAAATAGCAAAGTATCTTATATACTAATTAAAATTTTTTATTTAGAAACTTGTAACTAATAATTAGTTAATTTATATGTAATATTATATTTTAACCTTGTACATGATACTTAAAATGTTATATTTGAATTACATGATTAATATAAATAACACAAGTCACGCTAAATAGCGTATGAGAGAGAGTGATGCAAAGACGGTTTTATATATTTATATATATAGTAAACTATATGTAGTAGTGATTGTACTGACTTACAATGTTGATAGAAAAGAAAGCATGCATTGTGACGATTACTACTGAAAAAAGACAAATTTTATCTCTAATCAATGGGAGGTACTTTCTGAATTCTGACCAGATCAACTATTTCAAAATTAGGCAAGCATAGTAGCTAGAGATGAGATTCAAAGCACAAACAGACAAAAATTTTGAAAGAAAGAGAGAGAGAGAGAGAGAGAGAGAGAGAGAGAGAGAGAGAGAGAGAGAGAAAGAAACATTGAGAGAGAGAGAGAGAGAGAGAGAGATTCTGATTAATTAAGTAAACTCTATCAATATTATGAGTTCATTGTTGAAGAATTTCTCTAACAAGCTCATGAACATCAGAGATATCTGCACCATCCAACAGCTGAGAAAGTCTTTCACTGAGGCTGTCCACTTCCCTTCTCAGCTTCTTTATGTAACTGCAAGTTTCTTCTAAGATGGTTGATGCTGGTACCTATATATATATATATATATATATCCGTGTTCAGTGTATATACAAATATCAACATATACAAACACCTGAAATTGTTTTAAAATTCACATAACAAGAGGTTTTCTTTCATGGGAATTTAAAACTACTTAAAACTCAACATGAATGGCAGACAATTCACACACACACACACACACACACAAGTACTCTATGTTTGTGTGTGTAAAGACTATACAACGTATTCTGTTCAGAAACCTTGTTTTCTTGTGCTTCTCACGATGAAAAAGTTCCTCATTACCCCAAAATTTCACTACAAGTTTTTTCTTTTTTTTTTTTGAAACAATATTCCCCTACAAATTATATACTAATATATAGTAAGCATAATGATCGGCAAGTAATATATATACGGAAATTTCCCAGTCATGACATGAGCAAATTATTAGCAGCTTACATATAGACACAAACAATGCCTACACTAAAAACTTATTTTACTTAAAGAAAATGCAATCATATTTAACTCAAAAAAAAAAAAAAAATCATGAATTAAAACATGGTTTTAATCTTTATACCGTCGCGTTGCGCCGTTGATTAAGCAGCGGCAACAAAGCTTGTAGCTTGGAGACGAGCTCATTGACCTCATCGTCAGTCGGTTTGAAAGAATTAGATGATGATGAACTTCTGTTTGACATGATGATGATAAAAATTTGGGAAGATAAAAGGTAGCTTTTACAAAGAAAATATATATATATATATATATATTCCCAATTAGGGTTGAGTTCTTGTACTTCTACTTCTAGTCTTCCAATACTTTTCAACTACTAAAAACAGTGTGAAACTACGCTAGCTAGGTGATTGGGAAGTTGAGGGAAGTAGAAGTATTAGGAGGAGAAGAGACTCTCCTGATAACGATAATTAAGAATTGTTAGTTGGAAAACGACATCTACAGGAAGAGACTTTAATGGGGTATTGTTTAGTCCCATTCAAGCCCACAATGTACGACAATTTCGTCATCACTAAACAGTTCCTATTTTTCATCCAATAGGGTTCAAGCCAAACTCCCAAATAAATTCTTGAAAATGGCCTCACACCTTGTGATACGCTTCACAAGAAATTAAGGGCACCTACCATTTTTAGGGTACACTTGTCCGCCGCTTATTGGTTGGAAATTAATGTTTTCGAGTTATTATTGTTATTAATTATTTTTTTTTTTGTTTTTGTTTTTTCGTTGGTTTGTATTGTGTTAGTCTATTGGAGATGTTTACGTGCTACCAAAGAGATTCCGTCTCTTTAGCCCAAAAAAAAAAAAAAAAAAAAAAGATACTTTGCCTTTGTCGAACGGGGAGCACAGTCTTCTCTTTTGTCCATTACTGCTCGTTTTATCTTTTTCCTGTTCTTATTTTTATTTTTCTCTTTTTGGTCGGAAAATATTTGTTCTTGCCTCTATATATATATGTTTGAAAATAATTATGCCCTTTCTTGTTGGCTCATCACCGTATAGTTATGCTTATAATAAGTTTTGATATGGGATAGAAACCTTACTCCAAAAAAATAAAAAAAATGATTAAAAAAAAAGGAAATGGGATAGCACTTTGAGGTGGGATGCCTTTTTATTGAAAATTGATTAAACCTAACACATTCCCCTTTTTCGACAATTTGAGCCATATTCAAGGTTTAGAATTTTCTGTCATGCTCTTTTTTTTTTTTTTTTTTTTTTTTCACATAAATAATCACAGATGTAGACACACATAAAATATCATAATTTGAGGTTACGTGCAAAATTTATTGATAATTAATTTCACATCTAATTGTACTAGAAGATACATAGAATTTGTATCTCCAGTCTTAAATTTAATTAATAATGATGATCAAATAGTCTGGCACTCTAACTTTTAGAACATTGTTTGTGATATTAATGACAACCACGTCGAAAAATATTAATTAATAATACAGAATAGGAGACAAATGCTTCCTATTTTATGGTATCGAGGCAATTAAAACAAACCTTCCTATATGAGGATGCACCTATTAATTATACTAATGCACGGAGGGAGAGGGGCCCCACTGGAAAAAAAAAAAAAAGTTCACATAGTTTTTGTTTTCTTTTGTCTTTTTTTTTTTTTTTTTTTTTTTTTTTTTAAAGAAAAGTTTACATAGTTATTTCTAAATTTAGAGTTTTTAAAGTTAATTATGTCCATTAAATACCATCCAGATTTTAGTTATCATCATTGAAAAAGATATTTTTGATATTATTGGCAACAAAACTGTCACGCAAAGGTATCAAAAATTAAGAACTTATCGAAAACAATTGTGATGTTTTGTTTATGAAAAAGTGTGGGAAATTTTACTTGATTTTATACTATTAGCTTGTAATTTTTATCTTTAGTTGTGCCTTCACTGAGCTCAAAGTTTGGCTTTGTCCCTAATTATACCTAAGGAAGGTTTTTAGACCAAAAATGAATAGACATATGGGCATCGCCAATCCAAATTTTTGAGTATTAATTTGTGATGTGTGAGTTGTTTTTTATTTTTTTATCGACGTGTTTTAAAATATTATCACATTAAACAGTTATCTCTACTAATTAAAGGATAACAACTTAAAGCTATATTAGTTGGCACTTAAAATTAATTGGGATTAGAATTGATATCCCTAAAACTACTCTTTTCACACAATTAGAATTGATGAAAGCATATAACAGTACTCCTTGTTTGAGAAATAATGTAGTCTATTTCTTTACTAGTTATTTTATATATATATTTTTTCTAATGTTAGTTTATTTTGATTGGATTGTTCGTCTAAGTTATGAGTACTTTTATAACATCTAATTTTGTTTAGTTGGTGGAATGGAGCCCGATTTCCAAAAAAAAAAAAAAAAGCGGCGACCCTAAAATACATACCATATGTTTATATTTACTTGCAATAGAGAAAACAAGAGAGCACATACCTTTGATGCAGACTATATATCAATTGTTAAAATATATTAGTTTGTTATTATTATTTATTTATTTTATTTATCTTCATCTATAGAGGTAGGATACATAAATATATATTTTAAATTTACTCGTAAGTCTATATAAATATTATTTTCCAACATATATTTTCATTAAAGAAACCTTAAATTTCTTTTCTCCCCCAGTTTGATTATAAGAATCCACAACATTAAAAAAAAAAAAAAAACTTAGGAGCGTCATTAACGTTAAACATCATCACAAATAAAAAAGTTGATATTATTTGTGATCGGAATTCATGAAATCTACCTTTAATTAGTTGTTTACTTACCAGTACCATTTTAATATATTAGCAATCACATCAGCTCGGCAATATTAGCTATACATGCAATCCAATCTTACTTTTAATTGTTACATAATTAATCGTTTTATCTTACTTCAAATGTTATTATATATTTAAGCCAATGCTTACGGTCAATATCTTCTTTTTCCTTCTCTTCTTTGGGTAAGCATGAAATTAATATGCATCTTAGCTAAAACTTAAGTACACATCTTATATTTGTGAATGCAAGATAGTGAAAAGATCGAAAGAAGAGAGAAACATAGGCTAGGGTTTCACATTATAATTGCTCAACAAAATTACATCTAAACGAAGGTTTGTATAGATCTCCAAGAAAATGATAAAAGACCAGATTTTCCATTACTAATAAATAAATTAAGAGTTAATCTAATAATAAAATGCTAATACAAATAAAATCCTTGTCAATACTTTTGAAAGATTACGATTTTAATGTTCAAGCAACAAAGTACTTTTTATGGTGGTCTAAAATTTGAATTCCTATACCCTAAAAAGGCTTACCATAAAACATTATAACATTAATTCTAAGCTAATTATAAGAAAATGAGGTTGACATTATCTGGAGCTTCAACATAGTTACAAAGTCATGTAGTAGGCACAACTTTAAGATATAGTAATCATACTTATCACATGACAAAATTTAAACAACGGTGTATGAAAAGTCAAATAGATCGATCTTACACCAAAACGCTGATGTGACAAAATGTAAGCCCTAGAAAATAAAAGAACAAGAAAGGCCAAGTGATTGCCTGATATGAACAAGATATAAACGCGCGTGAGCCGTGAAGTAAGCAAAATTGAAAAGTTGGTAATAAAGAGATTTGGTTAAAGGGGCAAAGCCAAAAAATAATTTAGGGCACGCTCGTTTGGCCTTATTTACCAACCCCTCTCAATTTGGCACCTAAATTTCCGGTCGATATGTCCCCAGAAAGGATGACCACTCACTGAGCGCCACGTGGCACGAACGTAAATTAGTAAGCGGAGAGATACTGTTATGACGTGGACAACCCCACAAGTCTTAACCCTAGACTCTCCCCCCACTAGACTCCCAGCCCAAAGATAGAGATCGCAGAAGAAGGGATCTGTCTCTGTCGTGTTGTCGTTGAGCCATAACGTACCATGGTTTTCAATGTGAATAATACAACTATATATACAGTGCTAGTACTTGCTGAAACAACAGGGCCCCATTTGGATTTAAAATATATATATATATATATATATATATAAAGTTTTTCACCGTTAAATAAAAACATTGATTAAATGTGCGTTTGACAACTCAAAAAGTGACTTAATATTTAAACCGTAGAAATAACCATTTTAAATAAAATTTGGAACCCTCCTTCCAAAACACAAAATTTTGGCCCTTTGGGTATCATTTTCTTGTTTTATTGTTTGACCATTTGATGAATTTTGACATCTAAATGAATTGGTTAAGTATTCTTAGTTTTAATCTTCTAGTTATATGGTCAGATTGTGAACTTTAGATGACATACTGGTAAATAAAGAGTCCAGGGACGACTAAGGGGATAAAAAAAATGAGATAACAGATTTGTACACGTGCTTGAATGGTGTCTCTATCATCTCTCTCTCTAAAAACTTTTTCTTTCTTTTATCTAAGTTTTAAAATGTCAAAATTTCTTTTGTTTAAATTTCTCAGGAGATGAAATTTTTTTTTTTTTTCTAAACAGAGGAACAAAACTCAACATGCCTAATCAAAATCTGCCATGAACATTGTGGTTTTATAAGATTTAATTGTTGTAATTATTTTTAATATCTATCCAAACACATAAAATATTCAAATGGTATTGTAAGATTTTGTTCACATGGTAAAAATTCAAATTTCCCTATAAAAAAAATTCAAACTTCAATTTAGATGACAATTCATATAGTTTTGTTCAAATATTTCTACACAAAATATTATCATTCCCATAAGATCTGTCACTTAGCAACATGTCTGATATATCATTGATGAAGGTCACTAGTTATTCATCCTTTTCAAGGAAATTGTAAAAAGGAGGTAATTAAACAACTGTTATATTTACCTTTATTATATCATTTCTTTTACTTTTATTTGAAAAATATATCATCTTTTTCAGTCATTCATATTTATACCATTAGATTGTATTTAATACATAAATTTATATATTTACTCGATTAACACTAAACATTGACATGAAAAATACCCAAAATACTTTTGAAAAGAAAAATAAAAAGCTTGTTTACCTTTCTATACCATGAATTTTGTTCTTGTTCAAAAAGGGTAGAGATATATTTTGAAAGCTCACTTTTATGTTATTATTTAATATATATAAGTCCATCACCTTTTTCAATTAAAACTTTGAGTGCGTTTGATGCACTGTTTTGAAATAGGTTTTTTAGTTTGAAATTGATTAACTTTTAAAAAACTAATTATAACTTTTGTTCACTTAAAAAAAAAATAGACAAAATTAAGATGAAAAATTTAAATCTAAACCAGTTGGCTATATTTTAACTTTAAAAATGTCCAAAATTCCCTTAAAACTAAAGATGACTTAAAAAATGTTCAAAATACCCTTAAAATTAAAGATAGAAGAAATAACTAAAGACTTGTAATTGAAATAAAAAAACTAAAAAAAAAAAAAAATCGGAACCACCTTTTCTTTTTGTTGAAAACCTTAATCACTAATATCATCCTAACCTTCACGCTGTTCACCTTAACTCGCCGTTGGCACCTACACCGTCCCACTTCGTACTTGACCTCACATTTTTTGCCATAATAATATTTGAGAACAGTTTACAGATCATACAAGAAAATCAACCACAAAAATAAAACAAACATAGAACTTAATTTACAAATTAAAAAATTTACTAGAATGCCTTGCACCGTCTCAACCAATCACCTAGCGAACATAGACTAGCCCAAGCACAATCTGTAAGTGTGTCTTGCGAGAATAGATTAAGACATTCTAAACCCTTACCCCACTCCACCCTCGCCACTAGGCTAGCCCTAGTGGCTTCCGCATCAAGATTACTTGTCCCACATACACAACCCAATATCGTATGTACCACGTCTCTTTCCACTCCATTGTTCATCAGAGATCAATGCTGTTCTTACTAGATGAAACGCGGATGCACATGATCAGTGACAAGATGAGTTGAGGTGGGGCATAAAGCGATGGGTGGTAGCGAGTTGGAAGGGATTGGATGGCGATGGATATGGGTGAAAAGTCTGAATTTTTAATTGAGATAGTTAGGTTTTTTTTGTTGTTTTTTCCCCTCGTTTTTTCTAAGTTTTGATGTTTTTTTTTTTTTTTCTTCTAAAGGCTAGTTTATATATACTAATTGAGGTCAAAATCAAGTGTTGATCGAGGAAACTGTATGAATTTATATATTATATAAACTGTTAGGATATAAAAATAGAGTATTTCATAATGCAAGATACATTATTTAAATAAAAACAAAAAATATAACGTAAAAAAAAAAAAAAAAAAAAAGATCATAACCCTTTGAAGAATGAAAAAAAATAGAGAAAGAATAGTTCTATTCAGATTTCTCTCTCTCCCTTTTTTTTTTTTTAAAGCATTATGTTCAAAAGAATAAAGATAGAACATAACAAGCCTACTAGAGATAACAAACAACGAAACAATAATTGTATATTTTACTACCAATTAAAAAGGGTATATCCCTTTCCACGATTGATATATATGTAATGATGACGTCCATGTCGCTCCAAAAAGGATACAAAATAGAGCACCAAAAGAGATATCTGTTGATCAGTTATTTAAAGACACTTTCCACCGTCAAATTAATTGGCACTGATAACATATTAGCTGGAAGGATAGATATCACATTAAAAAATTAGCTTAAAAGGGAGAGAGTGTCAAAATATATATAAATACGATCATAATTTGATAACTTGACGATGAGAGAAACAAATTCAACGTCTACCAAACAATGAGGATAACAATTAATTAGCTTAGATTCATTCAAATAGAAAAGGGGTTTGCAAGCTCTACAATTTACAGTTTTACTATCCAAGTAGATGCTATGAATCAATAGAGAAAACTACAATAGTTCATGCATGAAAAGTAGTTAAATAAATGCACTCCGTGAAAATCAATCTCAATATCCTCTTATTTGTGAAGATTTGAAGATAAGAGAGAAGAAGAGGGAGTTTGAGATTGTTAATTAGGGATCGAGTTTTTATCTTAAAAGATTAACTGTTAGGTGTAGTGATCGAATACATTTTTATATTTGTGATTGTTGTTATATGTTTGCGACGAGCGATTTGGGTTTCTTTTACCCTTAACATTATTAACCAAGCCAAGCACATGTGCTAATGTTCGTCAACGTCAAGCATGGTCCAAACCTCATGTAGGTTATAGGGCTTTGTTTATCTAAAAGGACAAACAATCAATACGAAAGCCAACCAGACACTAGCTAGGACAGTCATTAACACACTTGTAATTTTTTATGCCATCCTTTCTACAAGCTTGGCAATTATTATCGCACGTTCTGCTAAACACTTACTAAACTTACAATCCGATTGATGAAAGAATTTGAGTTAAAATTTTTAAATTCGAGTTGGTTGACTTTTTAATAACTAGTTATAATTTTGATTGATTTCTCAGAAAAAGATAAAAACTGAGATAAAAATTTTAAGTTTAAAATATTTCACCAAAATGAGCTTTAATTCACATTGAGAGAGAGAGAGAGAGAGAGAGAGAGTAGTGTTAGACGACAAAGACAAACCTCATGACATTAACAGATCTTGTTGTCCATTTCTTTTTTGTTTTTTTTTAAACAAAAAAAAAAAAACCTAAATTAATTTTTACTCTCAAAAGCCAAATTTGATGCCTGTCAGTGAAGCCTATAACAGTGCCTTCCCTCTTGCACTCTTATAAATGTCTAGTGACTAGTAGCCTTCAACTAAGGGACACAAAAAACGACAACTTGTGCCGTGTCGTTGAATAGGGAAAGGTACCAACTTTGGCGGTCAGAAAGGGATGCAATATGGATTATGTGCATAAGAGTCAAGAAACATAATTGGGATCTATACAGATATGATCCTTGGAGAAAAGACACCTTCTGATAATGATCTTAGTAGGCCCATATATATGTGTCTATATGTACATACATACATACTTACATGCATACACATATATATATACACACACACACACATATATATCCCTATCAAACACAACGGTGTAGCCATGTGCATGTTTGAGCTTAATTACACAAGCATGTGATCATCATAGGTGGAATTATTTGAGATGCTAAAAGATCTTTATAGTATATATAGATATATATATTTTTCTACAAGCAGTCAGGGTTGCTCAAGTCAAAGATTCATTTATTTGAGCTAGTCTAGCTTCGGTGTAACTTGTAACTAGCTAGAGTGGGACTGAAAATTGGGGTTTAAAGATGTTAACATATCCGTGAACACTTGGAATTTATGTGGTAGAGATCTCGGCCACTGGATGGTAGAAAGAAACGATTGCAACCATTAAAAGTTCTCAATTTTTAAGAGAAAAAAATTTAAAATTTATGATCGTTTTTTTTTTTTTTTCATCATTCAGTAGAAGTTAGATCACTTTGTATATCTCAAAAGATAAAATATATCAATTTTTTCCTAACATGCCATACAAATGAATACAGCTAAAATGCGTTCGGAAAGGAGTTTTTAGTTATAAGTACAAAATTAACTCACTCCAATGTTGAATTTACGGGTTTAAGTATCGTGCTCTCTCTGATAATTTAATAGGGCGCTCATGGTTGATTCGATCGTTTTAGAAGGAAAAAGACCCACCAAACCAAATATATCATTCTATTTTTGATATGTTGGTCGGTTTGAAATTTTTGTGAGAAACCAAATCATGTATAATCGGTTTGGCCTGATTGATTTAAATCAATAATTAAGATAGATCTTGACAAGTAAAAAACTTGAGTTGCCCTTGTAAACTTAACCGTCAATTCTTTTTTGAATTTTAAACTAGCTAAAATGTAATTAAATTCATGAAAACATAAAAGAATATTAAGCGACAAGAAAGAAAATAGAGGGAAATATGACAAGCTTGAGAAATACTTTTAAAAATAGGTTGTAAAAGCATTTTGGTCGGTTTACATGGTTTGAAAAATCTAAAATCACAAACCAACTAATAAAAGCTTTCAAATCTATCAAACCATACCAAATAAAAATAAAATCCAATCGATTTGATTCGATTCTATTCCATTTGGTCGAGTTCTGTGGTTTGTCGATTTCTTTAAAAACCTCAATAGTTTTTGCAACATCCCCCATCATAAAGACGGAATATTTACTGCAGCATAGATAAGAAAGAAGGGTGAATCCAAACCAAAGTATTAATCGTTATCACTAGTGTTTCACAACAAATAATATACGGGCAACTCAAAAAAAAAAAAAAAAAAAGGAGGAAAGAGGGAGTTTTTTAATAAATAGCTTTCGAATTATACACATTATCTCATGTTGATCCTTGATTTTTGATTTTACACATTACTCTCTTAAACTTTGCTACAGTTATACCAACAGTCTTTACTGTCAATATTTGTTACAGAAATTGAATACGTTCTGATCTCATAAATTTTATTTATAAGCAAGTCGTAATTAAACATGTCTAGAGGGAAATTATACATCCATAAGAAATATTTCAGAAATAAACAATTGTATTTTCATTAAATATATAGAACATCATCAGAGTTATTTTGGGGCACAATTTCTTGCATAAAACGTTTAGTTACAAATTTATCCTCAATTAAAACTCATGTGATCTAAACGTATTTAATTTATAATAGAAAAGTTCGAGCAACTGTGACGTGTAAAATTAAAAATAATAAATCAGCATGAGACTAGGTGCATATTTCAATGACCAAAAAAATATGTTCAGGTTTAGGATATTGGTTTTGCTAGAGATGCCTGAAGGCAATTTCTACCGAATTCAAGTAAAATTGAGAATACCATATTTATTCTTCCAATAAAAAAGTATGTTAAAGCACTAGGGAATATGTTGACAATTAGTAGTACTTCATTTGCTGTGGAAATGGAATATTGGCGAAGAGAAATGGAGAAATGAAGTCGTGCTTTTCAATTGTTGTAATTCTTTTTTTACCATTTTACAAGTCTTCTAGTAGAAAATTTACACTGCACGATATAGAACTGCTTTGGTTGTAAATCACCCCGTTAAAAATTAATCTAAATGTTCAATATGAATTGCGGAAACCCCCTACAAATGAGTTGATATCCAATGTCACACTTGCAAGCATGGAATCTAGACCTCAATAGGAAATGCAATCTGTTACTCAGCTAGTTTCTTTTGCATATCATATTTATGATCAAGTAGTGATGAAGCAAGAATTTTTTATTTACCAAGTAAATAACTATTAATGAATAATTAAAAATTGTTATGATCTAGTATTCATTTTTAATGTTCAGGTAGTGATGAAGTTAGAATTTTTTATTTACCAGAGTTAATAACTATTTAATGAATAATTGAGAATTGTTATGATCAAGTTTTCATTTTTAGGGAATGAGATACTATGAAATTTTTTTCAAAATTATAGGTTGTTATTATTATTATTATTATTTATATATATATTTTTAAATTTTTAAGGCACCTAGACCATCATTCCCCGTCCATGAGTATTGTATGTATCTCTCCACCCACCCTAGTGCCTCAACTTCATAAACAAGAGTTAAAAAAATGTAAAAATTACATGCCCTGTATTTTTCGTAATTAATAATTGAAGGAAAAAAAAAAAAAAAACAGTTCAAAATACTTTGCAAATGTGAAGCAGATTCGGTTCAAATTGTATGGCAACAAAATTTGACAAAAAACAAAAAATGAACGACCTTTCTCAAACTTCTAACTACAAAATAAATTAGAATAATCAATTCTTTTGCCCAACATGTACCTTTTACTTTCCATTATTGAATTATCGGAATCAAATGGGTCATTCCACGAGTCCTAAGCCATGTACAACACAAAGATCTCAGCATTACACCGGTAAATCCAACGGAAACTCCACGATTTCCACAGCCATAGCCCCTCTTGATGAACATGAAGATGAGGAAAAGTTTTTCTTGAAGCCTTCGACTCAGAAAACCCTACTCTTCACGATTCTATCTACTTCAACCACACTCAAACGTCTAAACCTGTTCTCCTTCATCCATTTCTCCGTTCCAGCCGAACAATTTTTAATTTGCTTTTCTGACATCTTCAATAGCTTCAAGCCCTCGATTGATTTTGGAAAGAAGCCTTCCGGCCTTAAACACCAAGCTCTAAATACCCCAAACAAAACCTCCAAATCATTACCGAACCTCTCAACTCCGCCATCACGAAACTTCACGTTGCTCAAAAGAATACCATTGAAAACTAATCGATCTATCCCTGCAGCCAAACTTCTCCACACCCCGATAAAGTCTTTCCCGTTCAATTGACTTCTACAACTGACATTTTTGCTTGCAGATAATCAAGGGCACCAACTAACGACTTCGACACTGTCCAACCTTCTTCATTTTTTTCCTGCCACTGCTTCTTGTTCTTCATATACTCCCGACATAGAGCATCGAACCCCCTCAAAGTCACAACAGATATTTTTTCAACCCATTCTACTCTAAATCCCTCCAGCTTTCCAATTTCATTGTCCAATACAGTACTCTTAATAGCTTCAATTATTCCACCACCCCTGTTCTCCCTAATAGATACTTCGGATTCATCACCGTGGATTGATCCCAATTCAAGAAAAAAGACGTCCTCGCACCACTCTTTTAGCACAGATTCCGAATTGCGAGCAGCATTAATAGAGCTTGCAACTTTGATTAGGGCATCATCATCCGTTAAGGCAGTCAGACCTTCGGCTTCTTGGCACCTGAGAAGCAAGCAGTCCAAAAATTTTTGTATTATAGGCGCACCCGCAGATCTGAGAAACGTTGACCTCAGAGATATCGTAGGCAGTGACCGACAACGATCAATTACAGATGAAAGACGCCGAAGAAAGGCATTAGAAATTGCAGGAGCTTTATAGTCTTCAGGACTCGATGAAACGATTGCTCCCTGAACCTTCATCGCCCAATTTCTATCATTATTACACTCGATTTGTAACTTGTCAAGTATATCCCGGAGCTCAATCTCAGCCCATACCTCAAGCCAGTCAGGCCGATCACAGAAAACAGATAGAGAAGAAATCTTCTGGAAGTTTCCATCTTCCTGAAAGGAAAGTAAGATTCCAGAATGCTCTAACAGGGACTTAATCTGTTTGTCAAATGATATCATCAAGTCAATAAGATGAAGCCAGGATATTCTAGCCTGTGATTGAGTACCCGTGTTATTCTCTTCCTCCAGTTGAGCAACATATTTCGGGAAAATTTCTTTTGCCAGGTAAGTTGATAAAGACGATACCATTGCCGAAATCCATTCTTCTCTGCAACTATACCCAGATAACAATGCTTCATCAACCAGTGGTTGTAATAGTTCATCCATGGAGTCTACGTAATCTCTGGTAATTTTATAGACAAGAGCAAAAATGAACTCTGGCTTCTCAACCCACTTTGAGAAATGCCGTTGGCTTGCCAATGATAAAGGATTTACCAGCTCTTCAATTACCCAAAGTGGCTGGTGCAGAGCAACTTCCCTGCTATAGCCTTCAAGTTGCCGAGATTTTCTCCGTCTCTGCAGCTCCTGTAGGCTGCACAAAGCAAAAAAGTTTTCACAGTACTGGTGTTTGAGTTCACCTTGCATGGTGAAAAGTGGATTGGCGAATTTGGTTGCATTTGGAGCTGCAGAACTCGTAGATGATAGTGGTGGCGGCCATCCTAGAGAAGCAAGAAGTGCTCGATGATCAGCTATAGCCTGTGGTCTTAAGATGGCCAAAGCTCGATCTACTCTGTGATCAACTGCTGACACAAGACGTCCCCATTGAGGGTGTGTTCTTGTGACTGATGTTAGGATGTCTTCTGTCTGTTTCAGGGTTTTAATAGCACGCAGACGAGTATCCTGCAATAATTGAGAACATAAAAATATAATTTTTGACCTGAGGGAAAAGTAATTAGAATAACATTTTACTTAAATAAACATCGAATACTAACTTCTGAATCTTGGGTTGCGGAACGCTTCTTCAAGCCTTTTGTCATGGTTGAAGATACTGCATCTTCAATATCACCAATCAAAGTATCAAGCTTCAATGCCGTCTCTGCCAAGATTCAAAGTATTAAATTGAGGAAAAAGACAGAACACAGAATAAAATAGTACACTAATATCCAAATTATTGTTCCCGAGCAAGATTATAACACCGTATTTCCAATCTTTGGAGAAGAAAAAATGATTAGGCAATAAACCTAAACTGTTACAGAGAATACAGTTTTTTAAGAAATCTTAACTTTTTCCTAAAAATGAACATCATTGGTTGTGAGAAATCTCTCCACAATTCTATAAAAAAATCTCGCAGTTGAACGAGTTGATAAGTTAATGCCTTGGAAACTGCATATCTAGGCTGACAGAACAAGTTAATGCCTTGAAGTTGATATGTTAGTCCTTTCCTTTTCATTTGTCCTTCATCTCAATTTGTAAAATGCGTTAATTTTTCAACTAGTGGGACATAGATGTTGAAAACACTAGAGAGCGATAAACACCTTTTACATTGAGACAACTAACCTATGTTCTCCAAATTTTTCATACAACATCCAAGGAACTGAAAAATCAAGGACGGAAAAAAAAGGAAAAAAGAAAAGGAAAAAAAAAATAACACTCCTCTTTCAACAGGGAAGCTTTCATTTGAAAACAAACAAGGAGGCCTCTATTTCAAAACACGAGGACATCCAAAGCAACTTTCAAATCGGTAATCGAATTTTCAGTAGTGTCTTAAGTGAAAAGCCAGTATAATTACTTCCATTTTGTTTGTTATGACATAACCAATGCATACACTGACTGAAGATCTTAAACCAGTTTTCGACATTTTCATATCTTCCTCATTCTATAGCTTAAAAGCAATCGCTTTAAGAAACTCACCGGCGTAAATCCGAACCGCCTCGACTCTCGCCACTTCCTTCGCCAACGCCGGTAACTCCTCTCCCAATATCTGCTTTGTTCTCCCTTTTCCTTCTCCTCCTTCCCCATCTGCACACAAAATTTCCTTACTTTATCAAACTATTCACCTGAATTTCCAGAAACGAAAACACATTTCACCAAAATTCCCACAATTCAACCCCAGAAACACAGAAATCAACACATATAGATGCACAAAATCCCTAGAACTCAACAAACGGAATAGAAAAGGCAACACATTTAAAATTCATATACAGCGGAAGATATACATATAGATACACCGAAAGAAAACCGAACCTGCAGAGGTAGAACCGCGGGAAGAAGTGGACGATCCGAGACCGATCAATTGGCCTTTAATGTCCGCAAATAGAGCGATTGGATTTGATCGGAGAACGAGGCGTAAGCGACGAGGATCGCCGCGAGGCTTCGATTCAGGTCAATTAGGTTTTGATCCAACTCGCCGAACTGAGCTTGGAGGTCGGAGACGAGTTTCGGAGCTTGGCTCAGAGCTTCGCCGGAGTTGAGGTTGTCGTTGAGGAAGGAGAGGACAGAGGGAGAGAAGCTCGTGGCCGGAGGCAGCGGCGTTCCGACGACGGAGGAGTCCATGGGCCGGAGCTCAGTTCGAGCAATCGGTCACGGTGGTAGGAATCGGAAATTTGAACGAAGGGCGGGGGTATTTTGGAGTTTTAACGTGGTTGAGAAATAAAGGGACTTTCTTTTGCTTCCATTGAAAGAAAACTAGTTGGGACCACGGAGTTCTGAGGAATTGGGTCACTAGTTGTTTATGTCTTCTAGTCATTTGGTGTCGTTTTTGTTTTTTGTTTTTGGTTAATGTCGTTATGGGATTCTTCGTGTCGTTTTACTTTGTCAGCCATCTGTTTTGAACTACTTGTCGTTTTAGGTGTGCGGTTATTTTTTTTCCGAAACTATTTTGGCACACCATTTTGAATTGAAAAATTCGAATCAGATAAAAGTCAAAGTCCACTTTTCAGCTTTTTAAATTCCGCACCGCATTTTTTCCGTTCTTCCAAATATCCACTAGTTTAGATTCTCAATTCAAATGGATTTTTTTTTTTTTTTTTCAGTTTAATACGATACACAGATGGATGTATATAAATTTATATAAATAAGATGTTAAAATCTGAATAGAAATTACAAAGAGCAGACTTTCTTTATTCTTCCCTTATGGGTTGTGTTTAGATGAATTTGGAATATCAAATTCCATCATTTGTCGGATTAAGCCGACACAATCTATCTTCTAAAGATTTCTTACGTCAAATCATATCAGACTCATGAATCATGTGGCAAAAATAATCATTGTATCATTCATTGACGATGATAGCATCAAATTCTTCAACATGATCGGGTGAGAGATTCAGCTCGGTATTAAACTAATAGGGTGTTTGGTGAAACCATTCAACTCAAATTTTTTTTTTGTCTTTTTTTCAAAAAGTTTTTTGTTTTTTCTGAAAATTCAAAAAAATTTACTATTGAAACTTAAAAATCTCAACTCAAACTACTCCACCAAAGAGGCTGTAAGGGGGAGAGAGATCCATAGATACGACAGGACAAGGTTCAGGCACAAATAGAGCGATCATCGATTTGCAATGAATGGAAAATGGACCAAATCCTCCAACGACAGCTCAGTATCCTATCGTGAATTTCGGTAATTGTGTGGTCTCCAACCATGTTATTGGCAGTATCCTACTATGATACTTGGAGTAACATACAGTAAGACCGAATTCCTACTCCCAAAAACAGGCAGAAGCTTATTATTCTACGACCGATTTTCTCGTCCGAGCATTAAAAAAAAAAAAAAAAACCAAAATAATTGAAAATCACCAACTCTTATTTCTCATTGAAAATTAAGAAAAATTGGAATATTTAAAAAGAAACAAAACACGATCAGATATCAGTAGTCTCCTCGAGCAATCAGATATTGACAGTCAAAGACGAATGTAGACGAGGGCAATTCCTTTTTATTATACCTAAAAAATTTTTATAATATTTCTAGTCAGTCCCCTTTAAAAATACAAATCTTCATATAACTTCTACTGAAAATTAAAAATCTTCATATAGCCTCCCACAAAAATTTTACCATGTAAGTTTTTAATATATTTATGTTATTTATTTTATGCCCCCATTATAATTTTTGTCTGGCTCTGCCACCGTTGGCGGTGGCCTCCTTGAAGTGGTAAGATCTTTGAGGCCTCCTAGCCCGTGATGCTCGTTGTTAATTGTCGCTTGTGCCGATCTCCACGACTCATCTTCTATTTCTACCAAACAGATCTTCTAGATCTCTGTTAGCCACCAATCTTTGACCTTCGTTGCTGTTTGCATGACTCTTCATTCTTTCTCGTCTATCTCGTGTAGAATTGAATAGAGTTATTTCAAAAAATTGCACTACTTTTGTTTGGTTTGAGCTGGTACAAAGAATATATACAGAACTAGAGGAATGCCCCTCTTATGAGGAACATCAAAATAAACGATTCATGGACATACATATAAAAGATTCACGTTCATTCTTTCTTTTTTGAAATCAAATTAAAATGGCCACAATTCTAAGAGATAAAACAAAGGCACATGATGTAAGAAAAGGGAATTAAGAAGCGGAATGCATCCCTATATTTCTCAACTTAGGGTCCGTTTGGGACGACTACTTCGGTTGATTTTTTTTTTTTTTTTGGTCTTTTTCTCAAAAAGTAAACCAAATTTACCTTTCACGTTTGCATATGCATCTTTTGATGGTGGTGACGAATCTTGCATGTTCTCATTTTAGTGTTGTGCTACAAATCTTGCTTGAGATTTGAAGCCAATTAGTTGTGCTAAAAAATGGCAAAATTCTCTAGTATGTTCTACTTTTTCCACAAATTTCTCACCAAATTACCCTAAAATTTTGCACTGTTCACTAATCTTGTATCTCTCCCACTCTCTTTCGATTGTGGTGATGAACCTCATCTGCCGTCGACAAGGTGTTGTGCGACTAATCTTGCTTGATATTTGGTATCAATTGCCACCAATCATTATCAATAGTTGTCAATCTCTAGAGTCACTCATTAGTTGACCACCAGTCATCGGCTAGAGTCTGCACCAAAAAAACGGTGGTTTACCACCAAAACATTAGCCAATATTCAACATTTATATGATCGGGATTTTCCACATGTAACAGAATTTCGAATTTTTTTATTTTTTTAATTTTAATTCTAAGTGTGTTTATTCTTTTCTATTGAACTTGATTTAGAAAGATAAATTTGGTCTTAATTCGTTAGCAGCACAAGCTTCACAGCCTCAAAAGGCCTCCGTAACCCTTGAACATATTTGGAAGGCAAAGTTATCTTATTACTGTCCAATTGATCGATTTAACGCTTAAATTCCCCATTTTAATTAAACAAACATGATTATTTCTGATTAAATCAACTAAAATCAAAATTAACCTCAAAATAAACAATTGAAATCAAGCCAAAATCATGAGGCATAAGGTTAATTGCTTATTAAATCACTTCCAATTCGATCGATTTAACCAACCTTGTTACTGTCCAATCGATCGATTTCACACTTAAATACCCTATTTGAATTAACAAACATGATTAATTGCTGATTATATATGTCAACTAAAATCAACATTAACACCTCAAAATAAACAATTGAAATTAACAAAATTCATGAGGCATAAGGTAATTAAAATAGTGAAGAGATGAGTAGCACAAAAAATTGACCTTATTGATTAACACCAAACAATATTACCCACTATATGCGTGTATTATAAATTAGGTATTAGTTCTGTAGTTCCTCTAGAAACACGACTTATATTCTGTAGCCAGTATTACATACATAACTCATATTTGTGCTAGAAATGAGTATGAAAAATGTAGTGAAATGATTATGTTAATAGTACCGTTAATCACAGTGATTAACGTCTCAGTTTTAGCACTAACAACTAGTGCATCTACTCTTTCCACTTCGTCTTCGTCTGGCGATGATGACAGTGATCCTGGACTCCAATTTAGGTTTTTTGCTACACTGAATACAAGACTCAGACGACGTCAATTATTAGTACCTAGCAGGCTCTTGATATCATCCAAAAGAAGAGCAAGAGAAACCGAGTTCCGCCGTTGTTTGATCGGATGCGTTGATTTGGATTGCGAGGCTTTTCATCTTATTAGCCCTGAATTGGTTCCGGCAATGTCTTAATGAAATATGCCGTCCACGTTCTCTTCATAATTTACTTCAAGAAAACTAGTTTCCTCATTGAAAACGTCTCTTAGTTATCAGGTAATATTGTCATTTTGTTGTATACAATACAAATTAGCCCATTAATGTATGCGTGTGCGTGTGTGTGTGTGTGCGTGTGTGTGTGAATATATATATATATACACACACACAGATAAAGTTTCCATCTACTTATATATATGTTCGTGATGTGAAAATCAGCTAGCTTTTCATGCATCTGCGTTGTGTTGTTGTTTTTTGTTCGTTCGTTTGTATCCAAAGTTAGATGGGGAAGCTTATGATCTATTTATAATATGTTTCTACAACTAAAATATTTGGCGTAATTAGATTATAACAAAATTTTTCTTCAAGCTAGAATTAGTTCTTAATATTATGCTTAGATACACTCATACAAATGTTTTACCTTTTATTAATCGCACAATTGCAATGGCGGAAGACTGTCGGGTGCAGGAAATTGGTCAGATTAAATCTGAAAATGCAAAGAAATCTATATAATTTAATGCACTCACATATACACAAGTAATTAATACCACATATTAAATGTTTCCATTTTGCTTGTTTTATCTTTCTTTTGTGGGATTTCTGACCTTTCAATTTCTAAAAGATATTTGAATCTTTCCGGTAATAATAAATTTCTATGCACTTTTCATTTTGTGACTGGAAATCTTGCGAGCTAAATATCTGTTAATCCCCATTTTCACTCCCTTGTCACAGAATTCTTGTGAATTTACCGAGTAAATTGAAGACCCTATGGAGGAAACAACAAAGACAACGAGCGAATTCTAAATTATAGTATGCTTCTGTTTTTAATTACTATATATATATATATATATATATATATATATATTTATGTTGCACTTTATTTTGTGTTTTGCTTGCTGTTTGTGGTTTTGGCTTGTTTAGGCCCGTCATTTCTTTTGATAAAACGACCTGTCGTTTTGTAGCTCTTGTTGAAAACCTAATTAAATTGGAACGGTGTTGAAAGCTCTTTTATCAATAAAAAACTTCCCTGTCGTTATCCATAATCATCTGTTCTATGCTACTAATACTATAAATATTTACATCAATAATAGTCCATTATGACACTGTTTATAAAAAATTGATATATTATATCTTATTTAAATTAGGGTGATAGCATTTAGTTATGTTCAAGTTTCATTGCTTCAAACGCCTCTGCAACCCTTGAGCACATTCAAAAGACCAAGTTATGTTCTATTTAATTGTCCAATCGATTTAATCACCTTATTTTTTTAAGGGATATTTAACACTTGAATACCCCAGTTGAATAAAACAAACATGATCATTAATTAACGATAAAATCAATTAAAACAAAAACTAACACTACAAAATAAACAATTGAAATCAACCCAATTCATAAGGCTTAGGGTAATCAAAATAGTGAAGAGATAATGCCAAAGGAGAACCTATTAGTTTTACAACGAAAAAACCGATGTGGAAGGAAACTATAGGACTGAATTTCAGTATTTCACGAATTAATACTGATAATTTTAAACTATACAAAGAGATGCCAAGAAAAAAAAAAAGCTGTCAAAACTACAAATTATGCAACTAGATTAACTTGATTAGGACAGGCTTACTTACTATAAATGGCCTCGTTTGGCTCTTCAACTCAAATTCAAGATTTTTATTCAGTTTTTGTTTTTTTCTTTTCTAACAAAAATTTTCAACTCAAACTCATTCACTAAACTTAAAGTCGTCAGATTAATTGTAAAATGTTAAATGAATACGACCATATATAATTGTGATATTACTTGCTGATTGAATAAACTAAAACTAAAATTAGCATTAATAAATTAAATTAAAAAAATACATGAGGTAAACTAGTCAAAACAGTGATCAGGATCGAGAGACCAAAAGAGAGTTGACCCATTAATTTTGAAAATAAAAATATTGTACAGAATGGAAGGAACAAGGGGACCGAATATTAATAAAGAATGCGGTTAAGTGCATTTCGTTTCTATTAGCCTGTTAGAAATGAGGTATTTCACTTTCACATGAGGCGTCCGTGACCAATTTAACAAAAAGTTAAGTCATAAGGAGTACATTGGACAATTTAAAAAGTTCATGGGAAAAATTGACAAAAAATAAAAATATTGGGGACAAGTTGTCAAAACTTGGCAAGTTGCTTAGAAGGTATCAGCGCTAAATACACTATGCTCTATATATATATATGTAAATTAGATGTTAGCATAGCCTATATTGGTGCTAGAAATGGATATAAAAGAAGTGGTTATCGTTATGGTAACACTGTTGATCATAGTGCTTAACGTCTCAGCATCTACTCATTCTGCTTTGTCTGGTGATGATCCTGGACTCCGACTTAGGTTTTTCAATACACTGGATAGAATATACAGACGACGTCAAGCAGAACACAGGCTGAGGCTCTTGAGATCATCTGAAAATATAGTAAGAGAAACCAATTTCCGCGGTTGTTTGATCGAATGCGTTAATTCAGATTGCGATCCTTTAGGGTTCCGACAATGTCTTCATGAAGTATGCCGTCCACGTTGTGGCAATGAACTCTCCATAACTAACTTCAAGAAAACTAGTTTCTTCATGAAAAACGTCTCTTATTTGTCAGGTTATAATAATGTTATTGTTACTATATTGAATATAGTAACAATTAAAGTAGGTCATTAAATATGTGCACTAAATATATATGTGTGTGTGTGTGTGTGTTTCCATATATATATATATATGTTCATGCTGTGCAAAATTAGCTTTGCTTACTTATTTGTTGATGAACTAACATAAAATCATGCTCGTTTACTTGTTACCATTTTTTTTCCCAGAAAATATTTTGTATTAATTCTTTGCATCCGCATAGTTACACTTTGTTGTTGTTGTTGTTTTTTGTTTGTTCGATTTTGTTTTGTTTGTAATTCAAAGTTAGATGAGGAAGCTTATAATTTATATGTAGAATAGTTCTAAAACTACACTCTTCACCGCTTCAAAGCGTACGCCTTTAACGCCTTGAGCAAATTGCAAGAACAATATATTAGCTTTCCAATCTATTTAACAATTAAACACATAATTATTTAAATTACACACACATATATATATATGATTAGTTGCCGACTAAATCAACTAAACTTGAAATTAGCACCAATCAATTAAAACTACCGGTATACGCGACGCAATGTAAACAAAACAGTGAGTATCCCAAGTGAATTTCACAAAAAAAAAAAAAAAAAAAAAAAAAATCAAAATCAAAAAAAAAAAAAAAATCAAAATCATAAATTAACTCCAAACAAAACCCACTCTACTAATGAAGAGACTCTAAATCGTCGGGCAAAAAAATAATAATGATATCAAACTGTTTATTTAACAAGATTGACCTTAATTAAGTCGTATACTATCCTTATTTACTAGGAAATATGAATCGACTTTAATAATACACAAGGAGTCTTTGGAATGTAAATTACACAGTAATGTTCTCTGAAAACACATATATACTAAGATCAAATATATTGGTTATTCAAATGTGTATCAAAAGAAAAGAAGTTGTGATCAGAATGATTATGTTAAGTCTCGATAGTGATTAATTAACTTACTCTCAACAATGACTTCCGTTACGAGTGCAAATCGCTCTCCATCGTCTAATAAAAAGGTCGTAAAGATGATCGAACCGAAATGTTTGCTATCAAATTGCGCGAACGGGCCAAACAACGCAGAGAAAACGAGCACTTGCCATTTAAAGATAACACCTTTCTTCAAGAGGATGCGCTTTTAATTATATCACACAGGCATTCATCATAATAGTAACTTGTGCATTTTTCATCATCTGTGAAATTTTTTTTTTTTTTTTTTTGGAAATGTTGCAAGCTAATATTATTTGTCAATCATATTCTTCATTGTTCTCAGAGCCCTGGTGAATCTATCACATAAATTGAAGGCATATATGGAGGAAGGAACAACAACTGCATGACTTTCATTAAGTAGTTGCGAGTTGTATGTTACTGTTTTAATACGCTTTTAAATAAGTGTTGCAGGTCGTTTTGTGTTTTTCATTTTGTTTTTGGCTTGGTTTAGTGTTGGGTTGTTTCTTTGTTAAAAGTTGGTTTTGAAACGACTCGTCGTTTTGTAGTTGTTCATGCGTAGGTACTTATCAATGGAACTTCGATGTGCATGCATGGTTGAACCTGCAATTGTTATAAGCTCTCCTATTCAATTTTCTGTTTATTTCCCTCCTCACTTAATGTGTTAATTCTTATATATAGAATATGATCGGAACGAAAAATATATTTGGCTTTCTTTATGTGTCACTTATGTTACGCCTTGAGCAAATTTGTAAGACCAAATTATATATGGAATTGGGATCCCTAGCACTACTCTTTATTATAATACCCAATAACCTTTGAGTATGAGAAATTACTTAAAGCACCTCATGTGTTTGGCTTAAATACTACTTCTGTCTTTACTTACAAATATTAATCAAAACACCCACTATATATGTTTGTAATATTATTAGTTACAAAACACCCCGACCCAATTAAATTTTTAAAATACTACGTTTTCCTTTTCCAACCTAATAAAATGCAACTTAGAACATTATTAGACTACACAATTAAATAGAGTCAATCTTAAAGTTTGTAAATTCTTTAAATATTTGAAATATTTATTTGAATAAAACATTCATTTGACCTTCTTACAATTCTTATTTCATTTTTTAGTTAAGTCATATTAAAAATAATTTTAGATAATTTGGGAAGAATAATCTTGGTATTATTTTTTTAAAAAAAAACAATTATTGCTTTAGAAAATATTTTATGACTGATTTTACAGACACAAAGGATGCTTATAGGCAATTTTACTATGAAAAGGACAAAAGTAGGACTAACGCTATACATGTAAGGTGTTTTGAGTATTTTTCCTTTGAGTAAAAACTATGAGGCATCACAAGCACCCAATTCCATGCCAAGAAGAAGGACTCAACCTTTGAGTAAACCATCGGACCGTAACCAATTTTGATCAAAAGTTCAGATTAAACTTAGAACATGCAAGAAAATAGAAAATATGCATTTAAATTCAGATTAAACTCGGATTAATTAAACAAAAACAACGACTATTTTTGGGGAAAAATAAAAATCGAAGATGCCGTATTTTATTACAAAATTCCACTACATTTGGAAAAAAAAAAAAAAAAAAAAAAAATCTGTCATGTAATTAACGTTGTTTATTCCATCTTTGTTAGTTGTATTAAAGCAAAAACGTGTCTGTTTGGATATCAAGATTTTATAAATATCTGTTATAATCATTAGACTTTTCAGTTTGACTGTTGGATCGACATGATCGAAGGTTCAGATTTAACACAGAAAACGCAAGTTAAAAATATATATATATATACATGATTCACCTATACACTTGTAATACCGCATAACTCGTGGTTCTTTCTAGACCCTTTGCTTTTATATGTCCAATGTGGGATTTTTAGCTTCTTAAGTTTCGAAAAAAAGATATATATATATATATATATATATTTACGAACTATAATCTCTCCAACAATTATAATATATTCTATGCGTTTTTCGTTTGGTGACTAAATTTAGCAATGTAGCAAGCTAATTTTTGTTAATTCTCATTCCTTGTCACTAGTGAATCATTTGAATGAATTCAAGACAGTGGATGAAGCAACAACAACGAGATGAATTTGATTAAAGAGCTTCAGCCATCCCTGTTGGTCGTTATTGATGCATTTGTTTCTGTTTTTAGTTGTTTTTGAATAAATGTTGTTGGTGCTTTTGTGGCTTTAACCTGATGTCCGTCGTATTGGCTTGTTTTCTTTGTTGAGTTCCAAAATCGGCCTGTTGTTTTGTGACACGTATGCTTAGTGGTCCTTATCAATGAAACTTCTCCGAGGTTAAATTATGTGCGACCTACTAAATTATCACACCCGATTTGGTGAATAAGTTTAGTTTAAAATTTTTAAATTTCAATAGTAATTTTTCAGAAAAGACAAAAAACTTTTTCAGAAAAGATAAAAACTTTTTCAGAAAAAGACAAAAATCATGATGAAAAAAGTACAAGTTAGTTTAAACTAAATTCATTACCAAACGAACCCTAACTAAATATATCCACCATTTCGTAACAAAGGCTCTTGATACATATCTACCAATAATACGTCACTGAATTCGTAATCCGGATCAAACGAACTAGTATCAAGAACCCGAGATGAATACTTTGTTGAATTCTAATAACCATTTAAAAAGTTAATTGAAAAATAAAAAAAGAACAAATAAATAAATAAGTACAATGAGAGCACGGTGTGGTATCTTAAGCATTCTGATACTTGAGTCATCAGTAAGCTTGACACGAGGGTTTCACAAAGTTTTTGTATTGTAATAGTTCGTGCCTTGACTTTTCAGATACTGGCTAATATCCTTTGTTAGATATATCATTTATATATAGATGGGGAATAACAAATATAAGATACAGTTAAAAAAACTGTCTAAACCTTTGTTCACAATCAACAAAATAAAGCTGTCAACACTTTATTTGGGGAAGATTCGTGATATTGATTATTTCCTTGTTTACATGTAGCAATATACCAGCGTGTAATAGACTGGAAGTGGACCACCGTGATACAAAGTTCTTTACCAGAGTTCGTTTACTAATAAAATCCGTTGGATTCTGTCACTAGATGACCGATTTATGGATGGATTTTAATCCTGAGTGATTCGTGAACTCACTTTCATATGTTATATCTTTTAATGTACTAATGGATGAGATTAGACCAAAAGCTTGATATTTTAAAAATGCAATATTGTGAATTACTGGAACGTCAAGTCACATATATTTAAGCCACAACTTATTTATAACGATGAGCCATGATGTTGATATGATGTATTAATTTGGGAAAATTGGGTCAAACAAGCGCTCTATAATATCAATGATATAATAACAAAAATTTCTCATTAGAGAATTAACACTATGCATGAACAAAGATGTAATTAAAGATACATAGAACTCATAAAAATATATGTCTCTATTACGAATACGCCTAGCGGATGATTTCATTTCGTGACAGTCTGTTATTTTGATGGACAAAGCTTTCGTATAAAAGTTTCTCATAAATATATCATATAACCTTATAGTGCATCTTTGGTTCCTGATAATATAATGGCGAAAACTATAGTTAATTATAATTTTAAAATCAGTCAAGTCTGTAATTAATTAAATATTGATTATTGGATCCTCGATTATGCTAGTCCATTTGGTCTACTTGCTAGCACCATAACATTCTATATGGTTTAGCATATTAATTACAGCATATTAATTATAGCATATTATAAAGTCATTCATAATTACGAGAAATCGCCCAATACAATTCCTGTAGTATTGAACTTTTCATTGTTTGGGACCTTAGGTGCTATATATTTATGTCATATATCTTTTGTACGACTAGATATTAATTGCACATAAATTTTTTTTTTTTTTGAGTAACATAAAATTTTATTTTAGTAGTTGACATATTTATTTATATATTATGATAAATATTTGTTTTAGTTGACATATTAATTGCAAATAATTTTTCCATTTTACTTTCGATTTGAATCACTAAAAAGCTATACGATCAACCATGACGATCAATTATTTATTTATATGTGAATTTTCCATATGATAGAATTTCGAGTTCTTTCTTTCTTTCTTTCTTTCTTTTTGTTTTTGTTTCTGTTTCTGTTTTTTTTTTTTTTTTTTTTTTTTTTTTTTGGGGAAAACGCCCCTTTAATTAGCAAATTCGTAAGGCCAAGTTATGTTTACTTTCCAATCGATTTACCCCCTTAAACACCTAGTAAAGTGAAACACGTATGATTAATTACTGAATAAATTGACTAAAATTAAAATTAGCATCAATATAAAAAATTAACAATAGTGAAGATCGAGAGAGTGCCATTTGCAAGAGATCTATTGGACCGAATCTCACCAACTAAACATAAATAATAGTATAATAATAATAACAATAAACAACGACAACGACAAAATAACACCATCTATATATGGAAGGAAAAATCCGATATGGAAGAAACTAAGGGACCGAATCTCACTAATTGACGCCTAACAGTAGGACCCACTGAATTGATAAAGAGACAAATAAATAAGAATCATGAAAAAAGAAACTATCTGAATTTTTTTTTTAATTAATTGATTCCTAAACTCATTCAAAAGGTGTAAGTTAGTCCTTTTTGTTTTATTTCTATTAGAATTTAATAAGACATCTTCAACTTCTCCTATTTCTTAGGGCTCTGTTAGTGCTATTCAGAGCCCAGGAGGCACCAGAAGCGAATATTGTTGAAGATGTTAGAGACCTTTTTTCGATTGCGAGGAGTGGGATGGTTTGCTATACTCCCCAGGATGGGAATAGGGTTGCTCACTTTTTGGCAAAACATGCTATTTCTAAGTCTGTTTATTGTTTTGGAATTGATTATGTTCCAAGATAGTTTGGTCCGTTTGTAAAAGCCGATCTTGTTATGTGATTTTATTCATGAATCTTTTTCTTTCAAAAAAAAATACAAATAATTATCAAAAATGAAAAGAACCAAAAGAGAAAAAAAAAAAAAAAAGAAAAAAAAAAAGGGAAATCTTCATTCTCTTTCCTCTCTCTTTCTCTCTACACTTTTTCTTTTTGGTTGGTTCCTCTCTCTCTACTTGCAGGCCACAAACCAAAACTCACACCCAACAAAAAGGAAAGCCGCCCACCCTCCCGTCATCATGAGCCCAAGGCTAACGCCCACCCTTCCCGTTGTAAGCCAAAAGCCTCATACCGTCGGTCCCTTGCGAGCCAAGATCTGCCGCCATTGACTCCGCGAATCCAGATCCGCCACCGCAAGCCTTCGCAAAACCCCAAGCCCATTATCTCCATGCGAGATCGCAAGTCTCCCTCCTCTCTTCAGCCAAATCAATAGGATTGTTGGGTCTTCTTCTTCCCTCTTTTTCTTTTTTTTTTTTTTTTTTTTTTTTTTAACTTGTAAGTGAATATTTTGTAATTTGCTCACGTGTTTGTGTGGGACTTTGGTTTGGTGTCGGTTTTTACAGAAGAAAGCGACAAAGGGAGAAGAGGGGGGAGATTTTTTTTTTTTTTTTTTTAAAGGATAGAGTTTTTTTCCTTTTTCTTTTGGTTTTTCTTTTTAGTTTTGAAAAATAATCAGTATATAATTTTCAAAAAAAAAAAAAAGAAAAATAATCAGTATATATGTTAAGGGGTAGTTTAGTCTTTTCAAAGTTAGTTAATAAAAAAAAAGGTGGGTTTTCCGTTTTTAGATGTCCATTAGCTAAAAGGACCAACTTACATCTTTTTAATAAGTTCAGGGATTAATTAATCAATCAAAAAAAAAAAAGTTTAGGGACCAAACGGCACCTTCACAGAAAGTTCGGGGACTAACATAACAACTTACCAAATTATTTAATTAGATTAGAATGATGTAGGCTAATTTTTCGAATGTCTTGACCTTAACTTAGAATATTTCGGCAGAGCTAAGGGTCTAATTCCGGTCACAAAGAGAGAGTGGGAAAGAATTATATATAGAAATAGGTAGCTATATATATACGTACATAACACAAATATTGATGAATGAAATGGGTGTCGTAAGAACAATATAATTAGTTAATATTATGCGATTTTGATAACTACTAACGTCGTTTCTGCAACGACTACAAGTGCATCATCTCCTTTTGATCAACTCGATCGGAAAGTGTTCGTCAATAATGGCCGCAAGATTTAACCATCGTTTTACACACGTATTCAAGAACTTGCCAATTGAGGTACGAGAAAAGAATATTCCTTCGGCGCTTGTTTGAGCGAATGCGTAAAATCCAAATGCCAGTTTTTTCGTTTTAAGCTAGTTGGGTTCAAAAAATTCTTAATAATATATGCCGTAAACGCTGCGGTGATGAACTGTTCAAAATTTACTTCAAGGGCACAACTTTTCACGAGAATCGATCGTAATTATCAGGTATAAAAGTTTGCAATTTAATTGTGCTTATGATTATATATATGTATATGAAGTTTGTATATATATACACACATCTACACATATATATAAAGTAACGCATGCTGTTAAAATTAGCTTTTTCAATATTGGAAGTTACTGTATTATACATTGATAGACTCGTTGTAGTAACAAAGCTAATTGAAGACATAGTATATGATTTCCATCATTGCTCTAATATTTACTTATCAATATAAATCATGTGAAATCTAATGGTTGTAATAAATTAATTAGGTAGTTGGCGTAAAACATTAGGTATGCATTATCGTTATAGTTTGAATGGTAATAACTACTGGTTACCAAAAATAAATATATAACATAACATAACATAACCGTTGAAAATTCGTCCATATTTTTTTTTTTTATAAGAGCTAGACAACAAAAGAACTAAACAAGTTAAAAAAAAGGTATACATTTCAGCCTTTGTTTGATCGGATGTGTTTATTCAAAATAACACTCTTCTTGTTATAGTGTATGTTGTCCATTTTGTGGTGATGAAGTCTTCACAAACTTCAAGAATAGTGTGGACTCGTTGAGAATGATCCTGATATAATTCATGATCTATTACAAGTAGAAGGCATTCTGATGAGATCCTTACCGACAGAAAAAGATTGCAACTAGTTTGATAATAATCGAGTAAAATTACTTCTTTAGTCCAAACCAAGAAATCTCTTAGATATACTGCAAAAAGCGGATCTGGCTTTTATATATTTTTAACCTTTTAACTTCTCAAAAAAAAAAAGTTAAATCTCTCACTACGTACGATAACAATATTCTATGCATTTTTCGTTGGTGACTTTAGATATGTTGCAATTTAATGTCTATTAATTCTCATTCCTTGTCTAATAACTCATCCAATAAATGGAGACCTACGGATGAAGCAACAGCAATGAGATGGATTTGATTAAAGGGAGTTTTAGTCATCACTGTCGGTCATTATTGATGCATTTGTTTCTGTTTATTGTTGTAGGTTCTTTTGTGTTTTTGCTTGTTAGTCACTTTGGCTTGTTTAACTGTGTGTCGTTTCTTTGTTAAGTTGAGTTCCAAAACGACCGGTCGTTTTTTAGCTCGTTTGCTAAGAGGTCTTTGTCAGTGGAACTTCTCTGAAGTTGATCCGTGGTTATCACCTCTTCTATCCAATTTTCTTTGCCTCCCTCGTCACATCCCATTGCCTTGAATGTTTTTTCCCCTCTGTTTGACTCTGTACCAAATTGGTATGTTTTTGAAAGCTACTAAATAAATATTTGGATCGATAGTCTGTCTCACTGATCTAAACTTAAATTAATTGTTATTCATTTCATCTTATCTTAT